>VWZY01012000.1:121480-202173 GCA_013399075.1 Chloroceryle aenea | reverse complement strand
TTTTTTTTTTTTAATAACATGCATGAGAAAAATTTACAGACTTCAACTTCAATGTGTACTTAAAGAGCTGGAAATGAGGGGTTTTAAATGTTTCTGTGCATTTTCCATTTTTTTAAATCTTTTTTTTTTTAATATTTGTAACCATGGGCAGGATAAAAATGATCAGATTTCTGGCAGACATTAAGAATCTTCTGCAAATCATTTTAAACTACTCAAAGTCATCTTAGGAGGTAGCAAATGTTTGAACCTCCCCTTAATACAATCAGGTTAGACATAAAATTGTATATTTTCTAGTGAATCACACATATCACTCATAATAGATGTATCCAATGTAAAAGAGAACAAGAAAAAATAGGATCTTGCAAACAAAGCTGTTTCTTGTCTCATAAGAGAACTAGAGACACCAAAAATGCTTCAAACCAACCATTTTAAATGCTGTTTAAATGTGGTTTCTGATTCTTCTCTATGCATACAAATGTACAAAATGTAAATCCCGGCAAAGAGGGAAAGTGGTACATTTAAAAAAGCTGATTTAGTTCTCCACAAAACCTTTAGTCCTACTATTAAAAAGTACAATTTATTACCCCTGGAAAGCATAAGAAGTAGAAAGTGCTCTTGAAAAATAATAACTGCTTCTACCAGCACACCAGAGACCTCTACAGAAGATGTAGGAACCATTATCTCTCTTTTACGTGTGGTGAAAATGAGGTAAGGACAAACATTGCTGAGATGAGGTTACAGCAGGTAAAAATCTGACCTGTTTACTATGACCTTTTAACATTTGGGGCTGTATTCTTAGACAGGATGGAAAAACTTTTTTTTTCTTTTGAATCTCCAGCTGGAACAAGATGCTGCTATACAATATCCGTGGGGATCTTGCAAGCTCTGAAGCTGTCTCCCCTTCTCACATTCCCTTTGCAGGTCAGTTCTCAGTTGGAAGATTTGTTCATGTAATATGGCAATCTAAATTAAGTTCTACTGCAAATTTTCAGACAACACTGGACAGTTAGCACAGCATCTCTAGTCAACAGCACACAGGATAGGGGGGAAAAGGACACTTCTCCCAAGTTTTATTGTAGGCAGTATGAGAATAAAACAGACAATCTGCCTTTCTCAGAGTTATTGTTTCAGGCTGCCTGCAGACTCTGGCACATGTCATCACAGCAATTTCACTGAGATTTAGCTATTACAAGCATCACAAATTAATGTCTAAACCATAGATCATAGCATATGTTGAGGCCGAATTTCAAACAGCAGGTTAAAATCTACTGCTAAAAATCTGCTCCCCTGCTCCTCAACCTCTACAGTCATTTTCTGCCATATCTTTCTTTTATACTTGCAAAAATTAAAGGCAAAATGAAAAACATGCTGGAACATGCAGAACGTGGATTCAGTCAGCATGTAATTCTGCTGGTAAGTGAGCACTTGGACTCACTGCCTGCCCTGCGACCGAAGCAGCAAAGCAGCCTGGGGCAGGAGGCACTGCTGTTCCCAAGCCTTCTTCCAAGATCCAAACCAGCAGCATTTCTTTGCTTCTCAATTTTCCAATTAACAAAAATTCATCCAGTGTCATACACCCAAAATCAACTCCTGTCTGCCATTTACTTCCACGGGGCAGCCTGAGGAGTAAAAACCCAAAGTGAAACGTGGGCCAGCGCTATCAAAAGACCAGTGTTGGGGCCAGCAGTGCACCAGCAGGTTCTGCAGCCTTTTCCTCACTCCTGGGTGTCCCTGTCTGTGGTCAAGGTCAGCTCTGATATGATGCAGCTGTATGACCTTGGATCAGGCTGCTAGGAAAACAGTTAATTTGAGAGAGCCATGTGAAAAAGAGCTGGTCCTCCACCCCGGGAGAGGAGTTGCACTTAACCTCAGGACCTTGCCTGAGCTATGCTGTAGGTATGCTTGTGCCCAGCCTTGCACCTTGCTGACTTGCTCTCCTGGTTTTAGGTTGGGCTATGGATTGGTCTGGTGATGCCAGGACCCTTCTTCAGAGAGGGCAGGACTGTGTCCCTTGTCAGGGAGAACCTTGCTGCTAACCTCAGCACCTCTTGCAGTGGTACCAGCTTGTCCTGAGAGGCAGCAAATGATCACACTCAAAGTTGTTGATTTGATATTTATTTTCCAGTTTGTGTCCATCACTGTGATCAATGGTGGGCTACAAACATCAAGGGTTAAATGAGATGTTAGGCAAAGCACCAGCAGTTTACCCATCTCTTGAGTGCACTGGTGTCAACAGCTGGATGAGCACTCTGGATCTAACAGGCCAGGTGGGCAGGGCTACTGGCACCCCTCTGGTGAACTACATACACTAGTGACTCTAGAAGCTTCAAAAGATAACTGATATGAGGGAAGATTCCTAGGTTAAGAATTCAATTTTTAAATTTGCATATAAAAATCATTTCCGAAGACAACTTAGGATGAGTTCGTTTCTCCCTAATCACTTGATTACCACAACCAAAAGTTGGAACTGGGACAAGAGTACTTAAAGAGCTTAAACGACAGATGCCATCCCGTTTCTGAGAGGATGTTAAGGAATATTCGAGAAGGAATATGACCTCTCTTTAGAAAGAATGAAAAAAATACATTTAATTTTCTCTCTGTAACCTTTATGAATCCCAGGTTCCCATTTGTCTGTGGTGGCAGATTCCTGTATTTCCCAGATGAAAATACAATTTTCCTTGGGAAAGTGGAAATAACAGAGAAAGTGAATCCAAATATTTTGATTCTTTCAGTTCTTTCATGGACCACTTTTGAAGGAAGAAATGATGAATCCATCCACACAGCTGCCCTTTCTCAGGAGTCTTGCACCTACAGATATATCGGCAGGGTGGGATTAAATTCCCTAGGCCATCAGAAAGGAAAGGGACACATTAAATACATTCCTAGTTCATACATCACTCTTTGACATAACTTTGAAGACTTGATTCAGCAATCCATCAAAAACCTCTTCCTTCTAATGGAGAAATATTAACATAAAATCTGATCTAGATGCTCACCAGCCCTCTCCAGACATTCTTCTGGCCACTGAGTTATTCCTCTGCTCACCGAGTTCACACTGAGCTGTCTCACTGAACATATATGTGTATATGTCTGTATACATTTAGATAGCTTTACTCTTGGGGTTTTTTTTGCTAGATCATGGATAAAGAAAACCAGAGAATAAGCAATAGCTGGAATGCTGGGGATGCATAGAAGGAGCCACCTATTTTCACAAAAACTCCTCCTCTTCAAGGGTACTCCTGGTTTGGGGGGAAAAGTCTTTTGAAAAGACACATTATTAACTAACTTTTATAACAAAGGGTAGAATCCTCAACCCTGCTCATAACATTACAGGGAAGGCATCCAAAGATGAAAGGGCACGTTCAACAAAGCACAAATATATGGAACTATTATTTGATGATCAGCTTCAGGTTAAACCTGTCTGCTTTGAGACTGGAGATTAATAGTGATAGCTTCTTTTAATGACTGTAAAAATGCCACAGTGCCTGCCAATAATAACTTAAGCAATGAACAGGTTGCTATAGAATGTATTGTTTATGCACCACCGACTGCAATCTCTATACAGAAAATTTAATAGACCCTTTTTTTTCCCCTCTCAGCAAGCTTATGTGGTTGGGGATTTCAAACTGCATTATTCCTTATGACCTGACTTATTTATCATGTCAATCATAGTAATGATGTGTCAAAATTATCACAATTCTGAAGCTTTCCCTTTATCATCCTTTTGAGAGTGTTCTCTCTCAGCATTATAAGTACATATGACAGAAGAGACATCAGAGACAGATTTCATGCATGGCTCTAAAAATCACAGGGTTAAAGAGCTACTCCTAGAGCCAAAGCACCATGGAATAACTTCTTCCATTTTTCTAATTCAGTTCTTGTAGTAGCAGCTAGACACACAGCTTCAACTGCAATTAAGGAGAAAAGATGTGGAATAAAACTGCACAGAGTCAATTGCCAAAGGTCAAATTAAGATGCTGGAATTTGCAGGTCCTGACCCATCTAACACACGCACTTGGCCTTCTGATACCATCAGTCAGATTTAAAATTACAACTTTAGCAATTAGTAAGACTGAAGAATTAGACAAGCAGGTTACTTCTTGGTGAGATTGTCCTTCCCCGACTACACAAAAAGCTTTGTCAAGGACTCCAGTTAGGGAAAGGAAAATAATGTCGATGGAGGGGTTTAGCCCTTGCTAAACAGAGGTTTTAGAGAAGTGTGCATGCAAGGTCACAGCCAGGCTGATGAAGGTGACTGTCTCAGCAGCTCAGGAACAGCATTCCTCAGAGAAGGTTTCTGAACACAATACTGGGCTGCATCAACACCAGGTTATTGACTCAGAGAAATTAAAGGATGAGAAATAGTTAACCGCAGGAGTTCTGTCAGAGGTACAACATATATTCTTTTGGTTCAATTTTCTAGAGCCTGAGGTCTGAAAGAGATGGAAGCCTCTTTGAAAGGGTCTGGACAGCATTCTAAATTTCATGTACCATAAGTTTCTCTCAGTCACAGAAGATTAATTCACCATTTATTCTGTAGGCTAGCAAGAACTCGGGAAGCAGGTAGTGTGTGCTGTCCTGGAGGAGAGAGACAGCAAAGTCCTGTTCCCTCTGGGGCTTGTAACTATGGCTGAAACCATTTTTAAATCTTAAAACTCTTCTTGACTGTAACTACAAGTTTGAATGCACACCTAACATTGTTACATCCTGAAATATGGATTGTCTAACCAGTAGTCTGTGTTGCAGCATAATTTGTGCTACAATAGCTGTCTGAAGTGATGCTAAACCCAAGCTAACTCTAGACAGGTTGAAAAATACCTGTCAAGTACAGTTCCGGCAGCATCACCATGAAGCCTGTTTGAAGTGTCTAACCTATGGATCAGCAAAAATACGTAGCTTAATAAAGACTAATAAAACAGGAACAGCTTGTTCTGTAGACACTCAGATGGAGCTGCAGAACATTTGCTGTTGAATTACAAGGGTGAGCATGTCTCAGGGGATGCTAGAATCAATAAAAGAGAAATGACGTGGCCCTCCACCAGGTAGAGTTAAGACAGACAGGTCCACAAAATGAACTGACAACAGCTGGCAAGAACTGCTTAGTTAGGAGAAGTAAAGCTGGAAGGAGGTTTAAGTTAAGCATATAAGCTAATGTTATTTCAAAAATAACTAAAAGTAAGCAACCCTAGGCGAGATCTCAAAAACGAAATGATAACTTTATTTCTAAAGAAGTTAAGATTTAGGTTGGAATAGAATGAAGATTTCACAATGCAAAGGCATTCTTGTGTTCCATTCACTAGACTTTTAAGCCTCAAAACTAATCCATCCTCATCTCAGAGAAACCAATCTCCTTAGGATGCTGCTTTGAATGTCTGGGATTGTAAACCTCCAAAGATAACCAATGCAGACCTCACCACCAACTCACCTCCCCCATATGGCTTCCTGTGAACTACAGAGTGTTCAATGAAGTCCTTAGTGTCTAGGAGAGGAAAGGAATCCTCAGAACTACATTTCCAATTCCCAATTAAGACAGATTTTCAGACCTGCACTCACCAAGTGATATTTATTCTCTTGGGCAGACACACATCGTTGTACAGAAGCCAAGATTTGCTCTCTGTCTTTATACAGGTTTAGAACTGCACAACCATGGGTATGATGGATCAGATCCTCAGCCAGAATATTTTGGTACTGATCCATTTAAATTCAAGAGGCAAAGTGATTCTTTTATCTCTGTATTTGGTGTATATGTGTGTGTATAAATCCAGTCACAATAAATCCATCTCTTAAAAAAACACTGTAGTCCATCAGTGAAGGAATGGTTTGCTGAATGAGTAATGCTGACAGAAATGAGATGTCCAGAACCCAGTTTGAGAGGAAGCTGGGAAGCAATAATGTTTGTCTGGAGTTTTCAGGGTAAAGTCTGTGCCTGAGAAGTCTACTGCTTCACAAGAGAAGAGATACTGAGGGGAACAGCTGCTGAAGACCTAAAAGAGTGCCCACTGCAGAAAAGGTCACTTTTGGAATGCGACAGCAGAAGCATTAAAGCCAGGACATGAAACCACAGGTCTTATCTTAACGTATAAATCCTACTTCCAACTAAAGTTCACGAATTATATGAAATAAAAATTAAGTCAAAATAGAGTTCAAAGGGAGATCAGTCTAGACCTGCCTACAGCATTTTTGTCTTCTATAGTCAAAAGAGATTGAGAACCACAGTTAGATAGGGGGGAACTGTATATATAAGCTCCATATACGTTTGTAAAACTACGTTTCAGAGTACAAATTATACCATAATTTTGTGTCTAAGAAAATATCAGCTGGCTGAACAAATACAGAAATGCATTTTAACCTGCTTAGTGGCACCTCACAACCCCTTCTTTTCTTTTGGAGATGTTCACTAATTTGACAACAAACTTTAATATGTGTAAGGTAAGTAACTGTAACTGTGATAGCACCAAGATCAATTTTCATTACTGGTGCCATGAGTACCTGCCATTCATCCCCCGAGACAGCCCTTCTAAAGGGGAATTGTTTATCGTTCTATCGTTGCATATTTGTGCATTCTTGGTCAAAAAGAGAAGCTGGAGAGTTAACTTCTAACAGACTTCAATCTTCTTTTAAAATTGATTTTTGTAAATGAAAACTGTAGTCTCGCTGTTTCGATTCCTTAATCAAGAAACTGATAAAGTTGAAACATATATCTAAATCTACTTAAATAAAAGGCAAAATCAGTCAAAGTCTCTGCAAAAATAGAAGCTGTAGAATAAATTTCATCTAATTACTTTCCTGCCATTGGAGGGTCCTCAAATGTACTCTGGTGTCTCTTGTTTTGTTCCTAAGACACATTCCCCATTAATTGCTCAAAGACTGAAGTACTTTGGTGTTGTGCTCAATATAGGATAACTCACTGAAATATGACGACCTGCTATACCCAGAAGGTGAGATCAGATTACTGCTTACTTTCATATAGCTCCAGATTAAGAAACTGTCATCAAAAGAAATGCTCCAATACCTACAGAAAGAACTCTTACGATATCCTTACCATTTAGCACTAGAGCCATCTACAGCTGGACTGAGCACAATGAAACCAAGTGGCAGTGAGGAAGTACCATCAGCCTCTCCCACTCTAACCCCAGCTCAAGCCCAAGACATAAGCTGGAACAGCGTGGGGAATACACTCAGATGCCTGTGCTGTGTCTACAGGTACATCACACCAAGGGAAAATCTATTACTATTGCTGTGTCCTTGTAGTGCTAATAATGGCAAATAAGCTGTGTCATATTTCTCAGGACTTTCTAAATAAAACATCCTCTCCATGAAGAGCTGATTGGACAACAAAAGTGTCAGAGTATTTCACTAGATGAAAATAATATATATTAAAATTCACAAAAAAGCTTGATGTCTTCCTTAACATCATATTGAGACTGAATTGGGTTTCATGGTGATTTAAACAATATAAACCTACTTTGAAAAAAAATAACATCATCTTGAGTGACTCAAATCTACAAAAGTGAAGAAATTAGCCAATCCGATTGTACGGATCATTTCTCAACGTTCCATTTAGCTTTTAATTACCCAACAGACTGTAATAGCTGCTTTGGAGCTATTACACTTCATCGTGTCAATTTGGCTGCTACAAATGCACAGCACAAAGTCCTCAAGCTAAAAATCATTACGAATTTATCGTTGAAAAAGATTGTTGGGCATGTGCAATAGCTAGATTTTGAACTTTATGTTTTACAATTTCTCTTTTTTATAAATAGCTAGAGCAATTAGATGCTGTTATGGAGCTATTCAAAACCTTTCAGTTTTGAGATCCAAAGCATTTCTTGAGTTATAAAACTGTAAAAATTCATTTAAATTGGCAAAGTTCTGTTTGCAGTCTGTCATACCCTCAAATTTTCTCTTTCCTTCTGTATAAAACCTATTCAAGTAATATTTTTACATAATGTTCCATCAGATAAAACACCAGAAAATATTTTAGAAAGTAAATGCAAGAAACCTTTGAAAAAGAAACTACAAAATATCAAGAAATAGATGTATGTATAGATGAACAAAACTCAAAGCATTAAGTAGCACACCTAGCCTTTCCTGGACACAAAAAGGGAAAGAAAAGATTTAAGAATATGAGAATACAAAGATAAATGAAGCTTCATGTAAATCACAAGCCTAGAATAACAAGTAAATTGCATTGGTGAGATTTGCAGAAAGCGAGCAATTAAATGGTTGAGGGAATTGAGAGAACACAAGGTGTATCTAGGGGAGACATTTTCCCAGCTGTGCTCCCCGTATCATGGAAATTCTATCTCCAAGCACAGAAGAGACTCAATCTGGACTGAAGTCTTGTCAAGGACGTGGAGAAGGACTTCACAAAGTAACAGTTTGTCGAACAAAATGAAACAGACTGTCTTTGCCTCAAAAATCTTGCAGCGCAAGTGTAAGACAGACGTCCCCCTCCCAAAGATGAGGTAGCCAAACAAGAAAGCAGAAGGAAATTATTCAGCTCTATTTGACAGCATATTAATTTGCTGGATCATGCGCAAAGTTTCTTACAGGCATCCCAGCACAAAAACGCTTCCAGAAGGTGTTTTGTAGTACTAATGAGGCAGATTTATATTGTTTGTCTGTTTGGTTTTAGGTTTTCTTTTGGGTTTTGGGTTTTTTGTTTTGTTTTGTTTGAGTCAGGAGCAGCATAGGAATTAGCACGGGTGGGACTCTCTGAGAACAGGACAAGAAGGTAATGGGCTAGTGAATGGCTGAGTGGATCCAGAAGCCAATCTCTGCTTGCCACCTCCAGGATGGGAAAGGTCATAAACCACCTCAAAGCTTAGAGGAAGAGGGAGGTCAAAGTGTGTGGCATAAAGCATCAGTGTAAACATCAAAGAGCAGCTTTCTGAAATCTTTAGATTAAAAAAATAAAACCAAAAAAACCCCCAAACTAAAACACCTACCACAAGCACAACAGACCAAACCAAACAAAAAACAATACACAGAGAAAAATATTAAAGGCATTGGAGGAATTGAAATGTGAGTTGTTAACAGTTTCAGCAAGAGTTTTAGGTTTATTGGAAAGGCTGCATCATCACAGTACTATTAAAAGTAAGAGGAATTTGTAAATAATAGATACAACTTCAATATGAAGGAACTAGAAAGATGACAGTTAAGTAATTTCTAGGCAATTACATCCTTTGGGACAAGCTGCATGTTTACTTTCTCTGGGGAATCAGAAAAGAATGAGAGGAAGAGGTGTGGCAGGATTTGTAAGAACTGCTATGGAAAGATAAACCTGACTTTTCAAAAGTAGTTGACAAATAGTTGAGAAATATCAAAGAGATTAAGAGGAAGGGCAAAAAAAGATACCTCAAGAAACCTGAAATAGGCATAAGGTGGGAGTTCTCTGTCAGAGTGATTAGACTGATAGGAAGTCTAGATCAAGCAAGGGTGGTGTCAAAGAAGCAGAAGTGGTCAAGGATTCCAGGAAGATATGTACTAAAGAGAGATTACCACTTCTTTTGTTATTTAATGTTAAGGACCAATAGCAAAAAAGCAAAAGATCAGGTAAAGTGAGCCTCTGTACTATCAACTTTTACATAATTAATAGTATCAAATATCTTAAACTGTGCTGTACAAAATTCCCCTTTATTATTTCAATATTTGATTATTAAGAAAACCAAGATTTAAGAGAAGAAAGATTTAGAGAAGAAAGGTACAGAAAGCAAGTCCTTGAAAGGACTGAAACACAGGACTTCAATATTGAAACAGATGCAAACCTGACTAGCAAAGCATCAAAGGTGAAACATGACTGGAGTGAAACAGAGAAACTTACTGAAATACTTTTATTATACCACATTGAAATTACTGCTGTGAAAAAAATTAAGGCATCAAAAGTTTTCTTTCCTATAGCCTTGTCTTTTAATGATGCTGATTGGCTTTATAATATGAAGACTTGTTACTAGCAAAGTCAGATCACCAGAAAACAGAGAACACCTTTGCAGTCAGAGAATAATTTGCGTGTCTGCAACTCTGCTTGAAGTTTTTGTTTGTTTTTGTTTTTGTTTTTTTTTATCAGAGGCTATCAAGCACTATTGTCAGGGAGCAAAGTAACAGTACAGTATGATAATTTTCTTTCTGTCTTTTAAAATGTGAGAAAAAATAATCCTGTAATTCTGCACCTTGTTTGCTGAACACAAAGTACCACATGCTTCACAGAAACACGCTGATGCAGCAGAGTGCCAAAGAGCCAGGCATATAGTGCAAATGGTGTTGTTTCCTACTACACAAAAATAAATTGTTCCTCCACTGTTACTCTCAGGAAGAATTAAAAACATTCTTGGACTGTTTTTCAGCTCTCAAAAAAAATTAATTTTACCAGTCTTACTTCACTTTCAAAGAAATGTTACCTCCCAGCTTATGTAGGTACAACACGAAATTGGGGATGTACATCTGAGAGGTATCTCTAGCTAACTAGTGCATTCAGCTCTACCCCAACCTAGAAAGGACATGGACCTCTTGGAACAAGTCCAGAGAAGGGCCATGAAAATGATCAGAAGACTGGAGCATCTCTGCTGTGAGGACAGGCTGAAAGAGTTGGGGTTGTTCAGCCTGAAAAAGACAAAGCTTTTTGGAGACCTTAGTGCAGCCTTTCAGTAATTAAAGGGGGCCTCCAATAAAGATAGAGAGCGACTTTTTGCAAGGGTGGGTAGTGATGACGGGTAATGACTTTGAACTGAAGGAGGGTAGATTTAGATTACATGTAAGAAAGGAGTTCTGAGAAGGTGGTGAGGCACTGGAACAGGTTTCCCAGAGAAGCAGTGGATGCTCCATCCCTGAAGTGTCAAGGCCAGGTCGGATGGAGCATTTTTAGGTGTCCCTACCCATGGCAGATTAGAATTAGATGATTTTAAGGTCCCTTCCAAGCCAACCATTCTATGTCTATGATAAAAGAACGAGCTTAACTTTTACCTTTTATTACCAGTAAATATGAAGGAATAAGAAAAAGTAAAATTACATCTCAGGAAATAAGAATCAGCATTTTGATTAGGAAGCGCTGAAATGCGCACAGCTCAATACAACGGACAAATATGCTCAGTGAGATAGTCAAAGTCTCATTATGCTGAATAGAGATGTGTTTTGAGTAACAAATACAATAAGCAATGCTTCTTTAAGCCTCTACACTCTTCAGGTGAAAGTTAATTTAAAAAGGTCACTGTCAACACAGAAAAACGTGTCTACTCTAAACCAACTCTTTAATGTTTAGCTAGCATCATTTAAGATACAGGTTGCACAGACTGCTTCTGCAATTAAACCACTTTTTTTTTCTTTCATAGAAATATAAAACAATACACTTCTCAGCGTTGTTACAACCCAACATCTGTCACCTAATGGTCTCAGAGTTGCCACTATGCTGGAGTGTATATAAGATTTTCTCCCTGAGGTGCTCAGAAGAGCATGTCTCACACATTTCCATTCTCAGTATCAAGCTGAAGCCACAGCTTTGAATTTGATGTACCCTGGGAGGAAAGAGAATCTGCTTCTCACTCTCACGACCACCTCTAGTCACTGTTTTAACCTGTTACCTTGGGATTTTTGCTAGCAGTCTAACATTTTTTTCCCTAGATTAGCACTTCTACAAATATCCTAAATATTACCTTATTTTGACTTTAACAAAGTATAAATAAAGTTTTTATGTTGGTAGATTTGGATAATAGCTTAAAAGAACACGTCAGAAACTCTTAATTTAAATAACACCTTTTTAACACTAATGGCAAAGGCATGATAAATCTTACCAGCATTTACCTAACTGACCTGCAGAAAATCCAACAGAACTTGAGTAGAGGTAACCTAAGAAATTCTGATATTCTTGCTACATCCATACCTGGATGATATTTAGGGATCCAGAAAATACAATCCAAGATTGAATAGAAAATGACACTGCATAATATAATTTTAATTGTATTTTCCGCAAGATTACTCACTCCAGCATTAATGTTAATCAGGACATATTATACAGCTAGTTAAAAGTCCACATGAAAGTTCGGTAAGATGCAGAATCCTTTTTAATTTCATCCCTTAAACTATTGTACCATTTGCTATGAAACAAATCTCTAAAAATAAAATTACAGAAGTACCTGTACTGTACAGAAGATGAAGTGTTTCCTACATATAATCTTGTAGCATAATTAGGGCAATTCTGGATTACAAGTGATACCCAAAGCACACAATAAATAATGCACATAATTTTTAGATTAGCACTGCTGACTGCATTTAACTTCAGCACTGCTGCAAGACTTTGATCTAACATCAATATAACTGACTGCAGCCCTTTTGCTTAATTGCCATCTATAGAAGAATCTAATTAGACCAAGAAATATTAAAATAGTTTTAATGGTGAACATAAAGCTTCATAAAAACAATCACTGCTGGTTCAAGGACACAATCAATATCCTTTAGTTTGAAAAATATTGTGGTTACAATTATAACTAGACTGGTGTTCAATCCATCCTCTCTCCTTTTTCATAAAAATCAGTATCTTGAAGAATGTTCCTATGGCTCTACATGCACTGTAATTTTTCACTCTTTCTCTAAATCTCAGAAAATGTGCTGTAGATGGCCCCGGGAGCAAACACAGCAAAGATGAAGTAAAACTCGAAAAGAAGCTGTCTAGTTTAATCTATGAATGTTCACAGCAAGGGCTTCGTGTAGAAATTTGTAATCAGGATTTCCACAAATGATGGTGGCAAGGTTTCATTGGAACTGGTGTTCTTGTCATCTGCAGAGCCTGTCACAGCAACCTGCAAGCATTTGCTTCTTCTCTGATTTGAGAATCCCTAAGCATTAAGTTTCTCCCCAGTGCCCAAGTGCACATACTGTATCTTTCTGTTTAGAAACCACCCCAGCTTAATAGCCACGCATTTGTTATGCTCTGCAGGGAGAAGTGCAATATATACTCGACAAGCTTGTGGAGTTTCAAAATGCTAACCAAAAACCTACCAAACTAAATCTGTCCAGGATACAAGTTAGTGTGTCAATTAGGAGCAAACTCTTTGCATCCGTGATGGGTAGGTGAGGGACCAGGGGAATGCCCGAGAAGGAACACCAGTTGTCAGAGTTTCTAACAAAGATGACTTCACTCCAGGTGAACAAATAGCACAGAGACTATGGGTCTTGTTTCTTCAGCACATTTGTGGAGTAAAAAATAGTTCAGAAGCAGAAAAACAAAAGCAATCCTCCAGCTACCCCTTTTCTCTAATCTTTTATTTATTTTGCATAAAATTAGTTCAATGTAGTTAACTTTGCAAGAAATGGGGTGGAATTTCCAGGATGCTCCAGCATACCTGCTGAATGGGAATGGCTCATATTAAAAACAAACAAGACAGTGAACTATGCTTATCCACAGTCACCTAATAGAATCACACCGTGGTGCTGATTCTCATCCACAGTACTAGAGAAGAAATATATGCACAGCTTCAAAGGTTACCTTTCCTTGCAATTCCCAGACCTCAAAGAGCAGCTAGTTCAAAAACATTCTCTGTCAAATGAAAAAGTAACTCGAACACAGATAATCAAGTTAAACTGGTACAAGAAAGAGGAGAATCAGTTCCTTGCTGTCCTCCTTACAACAACCAAACCCTTCAGGCAGTTTTCAGCCTAGTTTTCAGTGATGTTTTCTCACCTTTTATTCTTTCTGTTCTCCTCTTTGCCTGGTGTATAGCCTGTATATAAACAACACGTTCAGAAGCATCACCTCTTAAAGCACACAGACCGCAGGAGGCTATTTGCACATTTTTATCTAGATCTTCATCTGACTATGGAAGGTAATTTCTCACCATTCCGTTTATGAAAGGCTTCAAAGTTTGAACTAATGATAACAGCACCATGAGATGACCATCATTTCAAATGTAGGGGATTCTCAGTAATGATGGGGAACCAACAAGGCACCTGCAGGTCTCATGGTATGTTCTCTACCATACCACTTGCCCCCATGGAGAGCAACACCAGAGGAAGGAAGAGGTGCAAGCAGCATGTCTTTCCCTAACAAAGAGCTACAGCAAAGAATGATCACTGTGTGTGGATCAGTGGATCCTAGAGGAAAACTAGAGCAGAGAAGGAATTGTGCTAGAATGAGACTTGGGCTGAATCCTCCCACAAGGCAATCTGTTTCCACAGACATCAGACCAGCTGTGGTCAGCACAGGAAAGACACAGAGACACCTCTTGCCCAAGAGGTTTAATATTAACACTTTATATTGTAATACTTTGTAACTTCATTATCATGGCATATTAAAATAGGCCATTTATCTGCATAATTTGGATCTTGAAAAGTAATTATTACCTTCTCAACATTTCCTAAAAACAACTAAAAAAATTGCTAGCAAATCAAAATGCAAATACTTCAATAGCACATGCAAATTATTCTTCCTCAATAACTTATTCCTATTTTGCAATTTCAACTTAGGGCGATTGGGAGTGTGGAGGACAGAGACAGGTTTTATTAACATTAACTTTGATGGGGATTGCACCCATAAACACTCTGGTCACTGATGCTTTTCTTTACTTAGGCAATTTCCAGAATTTTAGTCTTCTGGTTTATGCTTTTTGCCCTATAATTTCAGATGTAGTTTTTAGATTCTGCCAAAAAGCTTCATTGTGTGCTCGTTGCCTCTTGCAAGAAATAGCACTGTGATGAACTTAGAAATATCTATTTCTCCCATAATTGGTTGATACTGCTCTAGTCAGTCCAGGAAGGGGGCAGGGGGGGAAGGAGAAAAGACATTGTAAAAAATTAGCCAATATACTTCCTGACAATAAAGCTATTCTACTACACATTCCTTAATATTTTGCAGGTAATGAGAAAGAGTATGATTCTCTGTCATGAACAAATAGCTGTTTCCAGCTTGAAAACTAAGGGGCTAAGATCTGTATGTACACTACTGCTTGCTGGTAAGGGGAAATTATGCAAGATCTGTCTTGTCTTCTCTCCCTCTCCAGCATCAAGATAAGTCGTTCAGGGATCTTGTAGACAGCACACTGGACATGGTATTCAGAATTCACTTGAATGTCCATAATAAAATATGTTCTCTACAATGAAATCTGTGAACACCGTTCATTTTTCACTTTATTTATTTATACCCAGATCAAGTCACAATCACTGCTGATTATCATCCTTCAACAGACCAGTGAAAATCAATTTTGATCTGTTAAGTGCTCCTGCCTTACTTCATTATAGCATTGTCCCCTAAAGATGACAGATACTGAGATATTTCTGTAGAAATTATGTGATACAGCTCTTAAAATTCTGTAATAATTATGCTTGTGTTGTATATAGGAGTCACTTTGTTCAGGGAGAAGAGAATAGGACTGGGTATTAAAAAATATGATTTCTAACCTTGTTTCTGCCCCTGATTCTAAGCGACCTTAGGCTAATCACCTTTATCTTTCTGTGCATCAGTTTCATTTTGATATTGGAATTAATGACATGCACCTTGGTAAAGACTTTTGAGGAATACTGATGAAAAGCATTAGATATGAATCAGGCTTTATTATTAATAATAGTAAATTGCTTTGGGATCGTTGGATGATAAGTGCTATTTAAATTCAAAGAAAATATTAGTACTTTAATTGCTTCATCTTTCAGATCTACTCCTGTTTTACTTACTTGCACACTGGCAGGTAAATTGAACTCCAATTACTTCATAGCAGATACACAAAGTTAAGTGAAAAAAAAAATATTAAACCCCTTACTTTATTACTTTCACAGCTTCCATGGCTTTATGATGCCTACCTTGTCCTGTTTAAGATACCACATGGCAAACATCCAAGCTTTGTGCTGCTGTTGAGATATACAGTATTAATGGAATCTTCTCCACAAATGCTGAAATCCCCAAATTCTAGCAATAAAAGTCAAACCTTCCATTTATGCAACATTTTATCAAAGTCATCACAATTGTGATGAAACTGCTATCGTTTTGAAGTGATATGCTGAATAAAATGTCATTATCAAGTAGTTTCACTGAGTGAGGAACAGAGCCATAGTCTATTAATGTATTGCCATTGATTTATTCACCAATACATCCTATATTTTCATCTGGAAAAGCCTTTGTAAAATTCACTGTCTATTAGTGCAATTATCCAGCATCACTATGCTGCAGGGCACAGCTCATTAGGTGGGATTTGGTATTTTTGTTATTGGGTTTTTTGGTCTTTTTTTTTTTTTTCCCCAAATGTTTTTGGTTTTTTTTTGTGCTGAATGCTGCCAGTAACATCCGGGCTACAGGACAGCAGACTTCAGCATCTGATGGCAATAAGAGAACAAGCACATCACTGGCTTCAGTCTGCTATGAACTGGAGCTTCACCCGCTGTCTTCATAACAAACTGCAGAGAAAACAACTGTAAACTGATATTATCTTCTCAGCAGTATCCAGTGATAGAGGCAACTGGCACAGACTGAAACACAAGAAATTCTGTTTAAGTATTAGGTTTTTAGTTTTGTTTTTACTGAAAGCACTGGAAAAGCTTGTCCAGAGAAGCTGAGGACTTCTCACCCTTGGAGATGCTCAAAACCCAACTGGACTGAGTTCTGAGCAACCTACTCCAGGTGACCTTCTTTAGCAGGGAGTTGAACTCCAAAGAAGCCTTCCAGCCTCATGTGCCCTCTAATTCTGTAATATTAATTCCTATCAGATCACCCTGTTGATGTGTGACCTATATTCACTATTGGAAATTAAAGAGAGCAGCTGCAAACCCTCAGAAACCTAACTGGTGATAAGAATACATCCACTTACAAAACAGTGCAGAGAAAAACTTGATTTTTTCCTTTTTTCACATCCTCCACCTGAGTGAAGTACACCACAAACATGGGTCTTTTTAGCCATACTAATTCCAGCAAGACAACAATGAGAGATTTAATTGTTAATCAGTTTATATCAGAAATTATCAGACCTAATTCAGAGTGCTGCACCACTATTAAACTGCTCATGAAGTTTAATACTCAGCTGAAATCAGCCAGAACTAAATTTTTTTGTATTTTCCGAAGTACCTCTTTTCCTCAAATTTATCTAGCCAGAAACTGTTTCCCTTTTTATAGTATTACCTTCCAGGAACATTATTTCTTCATTACAACCCAGATTCCAGGTTGAAAATGAGAAGAAGAAACCTCACCAGTTGCCTGAGTCTCTATGAATTATTGAAGAATTCCTGCCTGCCCCAGTGCCATGTTCAGACAGTTTGTCTTTGTGCTTCTCAGGAGCAATGGGAACTCCATGGGAAAACAGTAACACGGTTTTGTTTTGTTTAGTAACAAAACAAATCTATTAGATGAGCAATGATGGCCTTGGCCCTGGACCCTCTGAGGAGCTTCTGGGGAATTCACAGGTGGCGTTTATGTCCTGAAGGAAAACTCCTCCGGGAGGTAGGTATCCAAATGAGTAGCCTAAGTTTCAGTAGAATTTGCTTCTCAATACGGAAGGAAGTGACAATAACCAAGCAGAGAAATTTGGATTAAGAAAAAATCCCCCCCCACCCAATCAAGCAATAAATAGTTAAGCCCCTTTTTGTCATTTATCAAACTTGTAACACCAGACTAACCAGCTGTCATTTCTGCTCAGTGCAGCTTCTGAATTTCAATGAAATAATTTTGGAGTTGGGACTCAAACTATTAAAAAAAAAGTATAAGGTGCTACTGCAACAAAGCCAGCAAATCAAATAACTCTAGCGTGCTGCTGGGGGCTTGAACTGTACACCCTACACAAGCTCTTCAGTATTGCTAAAATCCATTTCATTTTCCAAAACAAATTTTAAAAACCCCATTGTCTATGTGGAAAAAAGAATAATGATTTCCAGCATCTAGTTTCCCATATAGAAGGATATGGACAATGAAAAGTGCATTATTTAAAAAAACAAAAGAGCTATGTTCCAGCTATAGTCAGGCACTATAAATATTTCAGCTACTTTTATAATTGGGTTCATTTAAAATACTATCTACTCGCAAAACATTGCATTCAAAATGTATTGTGGGGAATAACTACCATTTGTTTTGGTCACATCAAAATATCACTCAAAAAACCATTAGGGTTTTTTATTTTTGGCTGCGACGCTGTAAAACACCATCTTCTCCCCGAGACAAAAAAAAAATATGATGTTGTAGAACATATAATTCATCTTGCCCCTGGATAAAATGACTGCTATGGAACAACTCAAAAAACTTCCACCACTGAGATAAAACAATCTATGTTACAGCAAGAAAATTCGAGTTCCTTGACAACACCATATCTAAAGCCAGTGGTTAAATCCCAATTGGTATCTTGAATAATGATTTTATTTTTTTTTTCCATTCTCCTTTGAAAGAGTCAAATTATGCAATATTATAAGCCTGAGAATTTCAGAAAGAAAAGGTTTGGCACCTATACTTTGAAAGCTTGTTAGAGTCTGATAATGGATCTCAAGTATTGTCCACCACATCCACCCAGGCACTGCGACAGGCAGTACAGAGCCATGATAAATACAACTCTCATGCAATAGCACTAAATAGAACAGAGCTGTGCATTAAAAAGCCTTTTCCTTTGAATTCTTGCCTTTTACTGGATTAAGTGAAAGTGTTAATATGGATTTTATCCTGTTTTACTTCAGTGTTTCTATTTAAATTGTATTCATATTTTTTCCTGTCAGAAGTTAGCAGTGAGGGAGACTGGCATGCTGAGGATCTCTGAAATGGAGTATCCAGTGGCATTTTCTTTTTGGTTGGCTGGTTTATTTTTAAATTCCCATTGACTTTAAACAGGAAGCTTCACGGTTTGAATGCTTGGATTGCAACACCACAAAAAGTCAAGTCAAAAGTTAGCAATTCCTTCTAGAAGAGCGAGCTTGTTTGGCAGAAGGCAGAAACATTAATATCCTCTGCACATTTCTTAACTCTTAGATGTTATCAACCATGAATGTGAGAAACCAGAACACAGAATAATCTTGTAGGATTAACTGAAATGTTGGCTGTAGGGACTAAACTGAGAATTCCCTAACATTTTTTCTCCAAACACAAAGACAGCTGATACATTTCTCACGAGATGAGCCCACTATTAGCATCAACTTTTGTGCAAGTGTCAACTCTGCCATTTTAGCACTTCTAGACTTGTCTTGGTGTCAGGCATATCTTTCACCTTTTCTAATCTTGAAAGCAATGCAGAATTAAGTTAAATGTGATGGTAAGCAGCATTATTTACAGCATCAGCTTTTCGAGGTGTTCAGAATGTCAACTTTCAGGAAACAGCTAAAAAGCTTTTCCACCTTAGATCAGAAGCAGAAGAAAAATACTTCTGAAGTTTGGGGTATTTTTGATAACTAAAATTGTGGCAGATTGAAGTCACATCATGAAACATTCTGGGATCCAGTAGCCTCTCTCCAGTTTGTGCATCTGTGTGACACACCAAGACCTAATGAGAACGGGCTTATTTTTTAACCATTAGTTGTTACAATCCTTCCACCCCCTGCTCACCTGCTGATCCCCAGAAACAGCCTCTCTGTTGCTATTGTACAAGCTCTCTGTCCCCCAGCATTTTCCAAAATAGCCCTTGCCTGTTATGACCCTTGGGCTGCCCTAACCAGCTGTTCAAAAATGATCAGAATGGGCTAATTGTCACTCCAACCAAGAAATATTCTTTCACCAGGAATAAGAACTCGCACATCGTATCGCCAGCCCCAAAGTACAAAAGGAAAATTACGTTCATTAAAAATCTTTTCATAAAGACATCCTTACTATGAAAAGGCTCAGGGATGATTGACCTTGGCATCTAGGATTAAGCCAGCATTATTTTTCTTGATTACCAGCAGCAGAATAGTAGGGAAATTATAAAGCCATTGAGAGGATTAATACAGCCCTGATCTCTCTCTCCTGGCTCTTTATCTCAAGTGATTAAAGTTCTATAGGGAGGGGAACAAAAAAAAAATCATGTAGCATACACCTGCTGCCACGGAGAGATACAGTATCAGCTCCATGCATCAGCTCCCCTGACAGCCAGGGCAAGGGTTAATTATGCATTCTGTATATAGTTTTAATCACTTTAATCAGATCACCGCCCTGCTCCATCTCAGGCTATAACTTTCTAAAAGCAAGAGAAGCATTTCAAGCATGGCAATATTTGTTTTAAACAAGGGGAGGTGGAGGAAGAGGAGGAAACACACTACGTTAACCACAGACAAAAAAAGACTGTGCAAAACCTATCGACCGAGCAAGAGGACCAAGGCTGAGCATTTGTGTGAACAGTGGCAGAAGGGCACAGAGCAGTCAAACAGAACGTAAGGTCCTTTTCCAATTTAGGAATATACCCAGATAGCTTTCTCAGACTAGAACAAAACACATTCTCACCACACAATCTTCATGCTTCTCTTCACCTTTGTCTACACATTCAGAGCCTTACCCTAGCAAAGGCAGCAAAACACAAGTGGACTAATTGCACAGTAACAGGAAAAGATCTGCTAAAGGGGACAGAACTGACTGGTTGGAAGTCACAGGAGTCATAGCTCTCTAGTCTGAGATGGAAACAAAGGACTGCTCCTTTTACAACTTCTGCTGTGATTATTATAAGCTCTGTTCAGTGTTTTGTGCTTACATCTTATGCAGACAAATCTCTCATTTATGGGCATTGGGTTTGAGAAGAAAGAGTTGAATAGGGTTCTTCTTTTTTAATTAAAGAATATTGGCCCTTAGGACTAAGGGAGGAAGTGCCATCCTTGGAATGAAGTGGGAGAGAGAAGTCTGCCTTTGTTCCCTTCAGAGCATACAGAGACATTGTTGCACCCTATTTAAATATTTTGAAAGGGGTGGTGTGAGGAGAGCATTCAGGCTGCTCACCAGCGGCCAGTTTTTATTAAAACATAAGAAAAAGTCAACCATGGATGGATTTGAACTTGAAAATATGGTCTCTAAGCCAAACTTATCCTCATTACAAGGCTCTTTCACATCACCAGACATCATTTTAATACAAGACCACATTTTTCCTGACAGACGCTTTACTTTTATATCAGTAAGCAGAGCACCAACAATATCATTCAGCCCCAAATAAGCTCCTTGTTACAAAAACATCAAAAATGTTTGGCAATTCTTGTGGACTCAAAGCTTCCACACTGCTTTACTGAGCAGGGAGAACACTTAAAATTAATTTATTTCCCTTTATTTCACAGCAGCCCATCAATTCATCTCTATATAATGCTTTGGATCTATCTGGCTATTAACAGGGGACTTTAAAAGTGTGTAAAGATAATTTATTAATTTTGTTTTTAAATCCAGCCATCTGGAGCTATGAACATATTTAGTGAATTACATAATAAGACGAGTATCTAACGAAATCCTCCCACGTCTGCCCAGAGAGCTCCATCATCCAATAAATCAACTCATCCTTAATCCTAAGGCTGTCATATTCTGTTGGTACAGCTTTTTCCCCAGCTGTAGGAGAATGCCAACGTTTGAATCCCCATTTTTTTCACCCTGCTTTTTCTTCATCATCAAGGTCCTATACATTTTACCTTGGAAAATAACCTTTATGATCTAAACAAACACATGCAAAAAATTGACATATTTTAGGGGTCAGGAAAAAGGAGGAGGAGGGAGACACACCAGAGGAATTTTCCTATGCCTATTTCTAAAGGCAGTTTCAGATCTCCGACCTCAAACCTTGATAGGAACATGTAGCTCTTGAAGTGGTCTCTACATCTTCCTGTTCAGATGGAGATTGAGGTTTTTTTCCTAACGGTTACTGAGCATCCAGGTACCAAGGTAGAACAAGACAAACCATGTCTTCTCACTGTCTGACCAAGTTTGGAAATGGGTGCCAAGAAGAGTAGACAGCCTTTTAGCAGCACCTATTTTTCTACAGCAGAAGTTGTCATGATTATGAGGTAAGCAGTTCTGGACAGTTTTAGAGTTCTCCTTCACATGTATATTTCTGAAGCCAAAAATCTCAGCCAACTGGCAGTGAAAGATATAAAAATTATTTTTCTGACATTAGTTGATAAACTAAAACATCCAGCTTTCCAAAGAAAACTACAATGGGAGCATTAGTTATGTCCAATGTATGGTGGAGTTTACCTCCAGTATCTGGGGGAGCTGACAGATAAAAAGATAATTTCAGAGTTCTGTCAAAACTGGAGTTAATAAGGGCAGGGTCAATTCCAAATGTCACCATGTCTTTATGCAACAAGCACTACTGCAGCTCAAAGATAAAAAACAGCTCAAAGATTTTTACAAGCTGATATCATCACTATCAGAAAAATCATTTTAGAGCTTAGCAAGTAATGAAACACCTTTCAAAAGCAGCTTAAGAAGAAGGGAGGTAATAGCTGGGAAAACAACTTTGTTTCTCAGGAAAGAGGCTGTTTTCAATAAACGAAACAAATGGCAAACCAGACCAAACCCTATTGCACAGAGAATGACCTTTAAGTGAGTCTAACCTTAGTTCAGCATAAAGGAAATTAAAGTCTGCGGTACTGATGCAGACATAGTCAAGAGCATCTTGTGCTGGCAGCAAGAATTCCCATTGCTGCTTTTCTTCTGACCTTTCACATGTAGTAGGAGTGGAGAGGAAAGAAAGGAGACCATCTAGATTTCCTGTAGACAAGGTGTCTGTTAGCATACATCATGACCCAACTAGTAAATAAAGAAACCTTGCAATTGCTGTGGTACACAAAACACTAGCTCAGCAGGTGAGAGGTAACTCCTCATGTACTCCCCCTTCTCACTAGAGGAGCAGACTAACTGCCCTTTTTCCCCAAGCAGCCTTTCTAAGCCTGTTTCTCTATACAACATGTTCTTTCATCACTTGATGAAACACATTGCTAGAGTAACATGATCTTCACAGAACAATTCCACTGCCACATACTTAGGAATGGTGCAACACCTACAGCCACAGAACCACTGACTCTTCTCTCAGGCTGGGATACCTTCATAATTGCTCGTGATACTGTTGACAAACGCACGGGGACACCCATGCTGTGCAAATGGTCCAAGAACAAAGCAGATGGGTATTGTAGATGCCAAATTGGGTGATAGTCTGAAATGTGATCAGCCCTTTAAATACATCAAGAAACCTCTGCCCACTTAGACCTCAGGGTGCACAGAAAGTGGATACACAGCTCATCAAGAGCACTGAAAGCCTCAGATAAGTTTAAAAATAATTTAATTTCAACTATCCTGCACATTCTTGCAGATAAGAGCATGGCTTTGTTTTGGAACTCTTATTTTCCTCTGCGATTTGTTGTGCTCTCCAGCCTCCTAATCACAAAAGTCTTCTTTGTGGGACGTGTTTATGAAAGCCTAGAGATATGTCCATGGCCTAATCTTCACATTTGCAGTACTCCACACAACATTCTGCAGATGCAACCAATTCCCAGCTTTAAACAAGTATTCTGTTCGAATTTGTGAAGCTGTGCAAGCAAACCCAACACTGACAATTATCTGTCCTGCTGCACTCTGTAAGCTTATATAGCTGAGGTAAAGCAAGCTGTCATTTCTTCTCCTACAGAAATACCTGACTCTTCACAATATCACACTCCTGAGAAGTCATTTCACCCCTTCCTCTCCTGCACTGGGCTGGCTTTGGCAACCTGAACATCTCCTAAGACTCTCCCCTGCAAAACTTTACTTACTCATCTAGCCAGCCTAGATAGCAAAGGCAAACATCATAATTACAGCTATTTCTTGTCTTTGAAGAAGGTGGTGTTCACGGAGGATCCTGCCAGAAGCAACATAACCCAGCAAATCTAGACAGCTTACAGTACTGAATTAAGGGAGTATTGACAGTAAGGATCCTTAGGAGGCATCGTATATCCTCTCAAATGTACCTATCATTATTTTTTAATTTAAAAATGAAATTCAGTAGACAACTTCTGTAATAATTATCTTTATGATAATGCCATAACCCATGTTATTGCTACAAAAGTCAAATATATTTATGACAGCTGTGTAAGTTACAATTGTATTCACCTCTAAATTATGTGATCCTGTGAAAATGGAGACACTATCTGGCCTTTTATTCTAGTGCGTTCCAGCAGTCAGGATGCATCTTGTATTTGTACAGTGACTGCGCTTTTAATTTATTTCATAACTACTTAAGTTTCAAAACATACTAAACCACTGAGTATCACCAACACCATAAAATCAGCCTTCTGTAAAGTAAATGGAATGAGGCAGCCTTATCTCTTGCTGCTTAAATAAAGTTCAGCTTTATTAAGGAGAGTTCTAATTTCACTTGACTTAAGTTTTTGTTTCATTAAAACTTATTTAATAAATCCAGTCCTACCAAGAAACATACGTGTTATGTAGAAATGATACCATTTATAGGAATATGCTATAGGGCACATTTTTCAAAATCACTATTTGGTGACAGGTTTGTTTATTACTCATTAATAAAAAATAGAGGTATCACTCCTGCTACCAAGGTTCCTTGTTTACTTTTACTTCCAATTACTGTAATTGACCTATAACCCACTAGAGTTCTGGGGATTTATTCTGAACTTTGCAAAGAATGCAGCAACAATCCTTCAGCGTGGCAGCTAAAGATGTCAGGATTAACATTCAGCTAAATATTCAAACCCTGGTGCTGTAAGCTGGGGTTTTACGAGAGGTTTTATGCAATTTGTGGATTCTGATAGATCTGGGATGATAGAAGGGTAAGTAAAGGCCTGTCACAAATCTGTATTCATCTCTCTGCTAAGCTGACAATAAAAATCCTACCAAACCTCTAAGTCTGGCTCGCAAAAGAACTATGTAATGAGTTGGTTCTATTTCTATAGACTCTTCTTATTCAAGGAGTAGCAAAATACCAATAACTCACAGCAGTTTCATTCACTTGCAGGAAGACACCACTACAAGGAGTTTAGAGTGTTAGTTTGGTCATGCAGAGATGTTTTTTCCCTCCCTGCTTTCTAAAAAGGTTGTCATCATATGAGAACTTCAAAATTAATTCCTGGCTTCTAGAAATGGTAAGATATTTTTGTAAGCACTAGATATAGGCACCTGATAGATGCTTGGAGAAGTTAACTGTAGATGAGACACTCTCTTGAAAAATCCTAGCTCATTTTAAGCACAGGAAGGAAAAATACTCTCAGTACTAGATCTTGCATTGTACACTAAAGAACTGTCAGGCAACAGCCTCCAAAGCTCCACATACAGTATTTGTAGGAGACTCATTCCCTCCAAACCTCCTCCAAAAGTGTCCTAGCAAGCTTCTACAGTGCACCCTGCAAACCCTTGACAATTTAGTAGCTGCTTCAAATTGTTTTTCAAGGCAGATTTCTTCTTTTACATAGTGATGGAATAAACACAAACTCTTCTAATTCAGTAATCAGGACTGATAATTACATCCCCTTAATTGTTTTCTTTTTCCAGCCTAGGTTCATGTTGATAGGAGATGGTAAAATTAGTCTACAAGCCATCTGAAGTTTGCCGCTTGCTGATTAAAACCTTAATTGATTCAGAATGTTTTACAAATCAATCTTTGAATTACTTCAGGATCATGGTGGCAATAGTGTAAAAAAAAAATTCACACGCACTCCCCTTGTGAATGAAAATCATTTTTACAAATCCTTCAGTGCATAAACAGCTTGGTTACGTTGTGCTCAAAATTCACTGTTTGGCAAAAATCAGAGCAAAATGACAATTACTTAGAACAGTAACTCCCTTTGACTCTTTCCTTAGGTGACTTTGTAATTTCTGAATGGATAGCATGCGATATATTCTTGCAAAACACAAAGCCCAAACAAACAAAAAAACCCACAACAACAAACAAACAAACAAATCTAAACCACCCTGTCTGCATCTTATGCAAAGCTCACAAAACTGTGAGCTACAACCTGTTGTAAGCAACTCATTCAAAGCCATACGTGTTTCTGTGATGCTGTGCACTCCCTCCCTCAGTCCTGATCTGCACTTTTCACTGAGACCCCATTGTGCAGTTTCAGTGACTTTGCACGTTTCCAGAGACTGCTGCCCAGGATTCCTCCCTGAAACACAGACTTCAAAGTTCCCATGGTGATAAAGGATGAAAAGGAGAGATATTTTACATTGTTCTTAGGGACTCAAAAGGAATAACTCTGGATCTTAAAGGCAAGCCCCCTCCTTTCATATTGCTGAATTTGCAGAGGACAGAGTCAGTATAAAACAACTTTGCTGCAAGCCTATCTGCCTTTGGAATTGATTACTGAATTCAGTTCACCTTTACCTCATTCTAACCGCAAGCCCACTATAGTTAAGGGCATGAAGACCTCTTAAAACACACGACTGTACCCTTACAGAGAAAGGAGGCTTCTGTCACCTATTTCAAAAGCCGACAGATTTCACCAGATGACCTATTCTTTACAACACACCCACTGTCTATAACTATCTTCCTCCCACCCTCCAGCCCAGCTTTTTTAATAGCTATGTCTGAAAAATATAATAGGATGCTAAAATGAGCTAAATTGCAGAACCACTTGATGGCCAGTGTTTTTCCAGAGACCATTTCTTCTGGAGTCAGAAGGGTCATTGGCACAGATGGGTTTGCTGGTTTGCTCTTTGTAGCCATTCACAAAACTTTCTAGAAATCATAAAGCTTAAATTGCACTGTGGAGGTTAAATTTACTTCTGAAAATGTGTACTAAGAGACACAACTGACAAACTTTTATATCACAAGTATTTCTTAGGTAAAGCATAATCGCTTCTGATGAATACCTAAAAAAATATCACCCAGCTAAGGATAAGTATTTATGACAAATGTATTATCTTCAGCATTACCACACAAATGAGTTTTGTACTTCCCATTCCACGGGTATGCTGTGTCACAAAGTATACCAGTGTAAATAATCTATTAAGATACCAAGAAATCACCAAGGTTGCTTGTGACATTATGAAGTGAAACTGAAATGAAGTACCTGATTCAAACAAAACTAAACCAGGATAACTGGCTCCTGAAACCCCAGTATTTAAAGATTGCAGTAAAGTCCTTTAAAAGTAGCAAAATATAGTTCCAAAAAGAAGCTGCCTTAAAGAGACAGTACCTGCAGAAAACCAGCTTGGTCATTATTCACATTATTCATAACTTGTATGTTTTCAACTTTCACAACTTGGAAATATTTTGACAATATTAAAAACACCTTCTCTGGTAAGTGCAGTGAAAGAACGAAGCAAGAAAAGCACCAACTACCTGCTTCTGCTAGACATAGACTGCAGATAAACAGCATTACTTCATCCCTCTCCTTTGTAAGCACAAACACTACAGCATCTCCCACTGATTAGAGGTCTGGTGCTTCCTCCATTACAAGCACTCTTTGAAAGTATTTGTAACAATAGTGTAAAGATAGATTTATGTATGAACTTTTAAAATTAGACTTTTTTCTACCTTTAAACCACGAAAAAGCCCCCATCAAGTAGTCCAGCTGACTATTTCTGTGGCCCTGGCGATGGCAAGGTATCAACATCATTACAAGCCATGCTTAACCATCCCAGATGCATTTTTTTTCAAAATAAATTCTGCTTTATACTCAAGATAGGAATTCAGCAATCACCACCAAGTCCAAAAAGGTCTGCCAGATTCCATAATATTTCTCATTAACCTATGAAGTGCAAATTGCCCTGTTCATCAACGAGCACACTGTGTCTGTCAGCCACAATTTAATCAAAGGCAGCCTTCTCTCCTCCTCACACCTAACGCAAGTCTTTGAGCTTGCTGACAACATGGCCAACAGTACTAGTGTTGTAAGGATTCCAGGCCTGTAAAGTTCCAACGAGCCATATCAACACTTTGCAAGAAAAAAAAAATCTCATTCAAAAAGTGAAGGGGCAACTGATAATTTAAATTCTATCAAGATGCTTTCAATTTTAAACTGTCTGTCACATTTACTGTGCTTATATTTTGTACAAGACACCTCTTGAATAGTAAAATTTACATGTGGCTTCTGAGGGTGGAAAAACATCATCATATTCTAATTCATTGCTTCTTCCAAGAGAAAATAAAAATCCCTTAATTTCTCAACTTCTTGGGTATTGCCTGTTTGCACTACAAGGTGGAACTTCTCTCTCCACAGTTAAGCAGAGCACTTAGATCTCCTGTCCCTTAAAACCAGGCCTGCTGCACTGACTAGCAATGAACCAGTAATAAATGTTTGAGTAATTTTTTAGAACAGTTTTTTAAAACACTTGAATGATACAAATATGTTTGGCAAGGAGGCCACAGACCAGTTCCTAAGCCAATATGGTTAAAAATAAGCATTATCCTAGTGAAATAAGCAGAATTCTCTATCAAATTTACCAAGGAACTATCCATAAGTGAAATAATATTAATTGAGATGAAGAATCATTATGCAGCAAAACCACTCACATAACAATGACTACGACCTTCAGGTCCAAAAGGGAAAAAGCTCCTCAAATGATTCAACAAATTATTCCTGTCACACCAAAGGTAAACAATAATTGCAAAACACATTTATATAAATCTTCACAATAAAACCCACGGTATTTACAGTTTAAGAGCATATTAGGTAGGTCAGCATGAAGTTTGAGATCAATACAATAATACTACATTGAAGTGTAAGCAACCATATAAAATTCTTCTATTTGAGAGCATGAAATCAGTCTGAATGTGATGAGTATATAACCACAACAAGCAAAAGGAAACAGTCCTTTGGGCTCTAAATTCACAAGCTATTTAGACGTTCGTGAAAGCTCTCTGCACTTGTATTCAAATACAGATTTAAGTAAACAGGATTAAAAATAAAGACATTTAATTTTGCTTTCTCTACCTTTATCTTTGTTTGCATCTCAAGTTTCCATTTGATCTAATGGAACAACAGGAACCTTGGATTTTTAACCAAAAAAAAATATATAGAATCCCACATAACCTTTGCTTTGTGAGATAAAGTTCACCAGATGAAATTAAGTCACTCCACAGTAATTCTTGGCCTCGTTCCAGGGTGATGTGGAAAGGAACATTTGTCATAATCGCTTACAATTGGAAAAGAACAAGTAAAGCTCACTGTTAATGACACAGCATAGCACGGCTTCGCAGACTCTGCAGACCTATCACTGCTCAGCGATGACAGCAATGGACCTGGGATAACATTCTATATAAAAGAGGAGCAAGATGTGGTAAGTTCTCTGCACAGAGAGATTTACAACCTAAAAAAAAATCCGGCAGATATTTAGTTCTGCTTCCTTTGACACAATAGGTCCACTTGAATTATTTTGCTTCTTGAGGTTTTTGGTTTTTTTTGCTTGGTTGATTGATTGGGGGGCTGGATGAGCAAGATCCTCTTTTTATGCAATTATCCCCAGCATATTCACTTTTCAGTTTCATGGGCTTTTTTAGCTAGCTTTTACAGACTTGATTTAATATTCATAATCACCTTGAAAAGGCCATCTGCAATTTTAATCACTCACTACCAATTACTTCCTTTAATAGCTATGGCAGCATCACTCACAGCGATCGGATAAATCCACACGGATGAAGGCAGCACGGGCTGTGCAGTTCCTTCCCCAGCGTTTGCAGAAGATACAACCTTGCTGGCTTTTTAAGCCTTCATTGTCATGTTTACGAGCACATGGCTTTGCAGAGCAGACTGAAATACAGCCAAGTTAGAGCAAATCAGCAAGTTTTTCTTTTTATCTCTCCTCAGTGTATAAGGAACAAGTAGGGAATAAAAAAAAAACCACAATCAAACACAAACCACCATCCACAACTTCTCTTGTCTTTGCTTCTTCATACAACACACTGTTCACTGCAGTATTTTCCCTACGTACAACAGCAGTAAGCTGCTTGTTCTCAGCTTGTAAACATATTTAACAGCAAACAGAGCTGGACCAAATGTAATAACCATCTTGCACAAACAGGGCATCAGAGACCAGGACGTGGTGTGCACCTACCTGGCTGCTGGATTCCTTCATTTTTATCACAGAAAGCTTACGGTCCTTTAAAGATATACTATTGAACAATTATTTTCTCCCAGATTATAGGGGTTGTAACTTTGTTCTCACATTCAGTAGCTAAAAATGATTCATCCACCATAAAATAGGCAGAGTTTTGGATTAAGGATTATTTTTAAGGGGCTTAAAAGTGTAGACAATAGTCTGCACATGAAAAGAAATCAACATTTCTATAACTTCACAGCGTAGTCTACAGGGAGAATAAAATAAAATAAAACCAGAACTCAGAACACTGATGTCTAACCACCAGCTAGATGTAAATGACAACACCTGAAACTGCGTAGCATAAAACCAAATATAACTAACATCCTGGATCATTCCTTTACAGCTCCCATGGTACCACCAGGGGACAAGAAATCGATACAGCTTTTACATCCATCAGGTGAGGCAACCCAGGTTACAGTCAAGTCTGAGTTTCTCTGCTACAAATGGGGTAAGGAGGACCAGTTATATTGTATTACTTTACAATTCATAGCAAACCCTTACTAAAAATCTAAAGGTTTCCAATACTAAGCTTATTTTGTTAAAATTTGAACTAAATTGGTTATCTGATTTAAAAATTACAAACCTACTTGGAGAGTGTATAAGTAACTCTCTTATTGTCTATGGAACAAAGCAGTCACCATCAAATTACTTCATCATAATACATCTATACAAAGTAGGATATTTAAAATTTTACTGATGACCTTGAATCTTGCATATCCTGACTCTCCAATGCTTAGGTTGTAATTGTAATGATTGGGTTTTTTTCTTTTTTTTGTTCATATACAGGCTATTGTCTGAGCTTTCGAAATTACTTAGACAAATTACATCTATCTGGCAGAACAATGATAGAGACATGTGAGGGGTTTCTGTCCTTATTCAGTTTTCCTCTTCTGTGAGGTATATTAAGAAGAAATTAAAAACATATTTAATATGAAGAGCTTTAAAAATTATAACCCTCAAGCAACTATATATTTGTGAAAGCTTATAATGAAAATTAGTTTTGTAAATGTGCTGGGGGAGGGGTCAGTTCTGCCCTGCAGCCCTTTAGCATGTGTAATACAATCCTTAGGATATATATAGGCTTTTGTACTGAGTAAGTGCAGAAGTTATTCTATTAAACAACTGTTTGGAGCATATTTCTTACTCCTTATCTATTTTATTTATAAGACATTTCAAGCTTGCCTAATACAATGACAGTTTAAAGAACACCATTACATCGTTGCTAAATTGCTTATTTTCCAAATTCAGGAGCGAGTCCTACTCCTATGAATTAAGAAATCCTACAAATTAAAGGCTCCTACATGTTGCTTACCCAGCTTATAAGAAATAAGCTGCTCCTTGCTATTTTCCTGAGCTAGAGCTTTGTACCTTCCCCCCCCCCCTCCTTGTTCAGAGATCAGCCAGGATAACCTGTCTCATTACAGAGCAGTATGAAGCTCTCACAGCCATACATTACATTTTTCTCTAAATGCCATTTACTTTTTTTTTATTAAATAGCATGTTTAAGCTAAACCTTGCTTCGGTAAACTACAGATTCTTTCTTCCCTGGTAAAAAGCACCCTAAGTGGGGTTTAGCAGCTTTGAATAAATGAAAATTATACTTTAAATACACCCAACTGTGTAAAAATTGGAAACAAAAAACGAGATTTCAAGTCAGCTACCCAGACTACTCCAGGAGTACAGCACAGCAGAACAGGACTCATAAGAGATCAAAAGGTAATTTTCAAAAGCAGTAAATTGATACGTGAGTCTCCAGTAGCTATTCCTTTTAAAGGCTTCAAAATTATGATACTTACATCAACTGAAATGCAAAGCCATTTACAGATTGCTATACTTCTGTCTCCTCTGGAAGGTTTTAGGAAATGCAGTTTATCTTGGGTGTGCACGGTAACAAAGAAATAAACAGCCTAGGGAAAAGATGGAGAGTTCTACAGACCCAGGAAGGGGCCAGCTTTGGATGTTGCTTAACTCAAATCTGTCTAGTTTTATGATTTCTCTTATCCTATTATTTATCCATATACTAGATATTAATTTTTGTAGTGCTATCAGTATAGTGAAAAGTTTTTCAAAGACCCCAGAGTACTACGTAAACTTACACGTATGGACAGGAACTGACACTCTCATGCCAACAATTGGAACTAAGCATGAGTCCAAGGTATTTAAACAAGAGCGAGACAATTAGTTCAGTTCTCACAGCAATGGAATAGAAAAGAGTAACTAAGGTAGAAATATTTTCATGGTAGAAGGTGGTTAAGGTGGACTTGGGCTATCAATGTTATAAATCTTGCCAGTGAAAGATGAATGAATCTCGAGTAACCATCGTCACCTTTTTATGTCTGACCAAAACAATACTCATTCCAGCAGCTTCCTTTCATCTTATTCCACACTAGCATATTAGTACAAGACTGAAGAAAAACACTGCTCAAAAATTGTACATTTCTTGTAAAGTCTGCAATATCATTTTAAAGAAATGTAGGTAAATCAGGGAGATTGAAAAGTCAGTCTGTTGAACTAGCAATACTTTTCTGTCCAGAAAAGTTTTCTGGCATTTTTCTTACGTTGGTCTTCCAACAAATCATCACAGTTTGTTCAAGATGGCATTTTCCTGGATGGCATGTATAATTGATGCATGTCACATTTTATAAAATGATTGCAAGGTAAATTCAATTTTCTCTTTTCCTTGTTTGTGTCCTCCAAGAATCTCTTATCTCCACACATCAATTACAGAGCAGTGACAGAGATAGGATACAAATCACTCCGATGAATGTAATAGCAAAAGTGATTAGAGATAGGGAGAGATTAATTGCATGTGTCAAGATATAAATAAAGGGGTTAAGAGACAACCCAGGATTTTGAGTGTGCATGTGTATTCCAGATCTCTTACAGGCACAAAACCCCAAACCTTAGAAGCAGACAAGTGTAACAAGAAGCTCTCTTAAAATCCTAAGTTAGATTATAGGAACCTTAGCATTTGACATCTTTTCAGAGCAGTATGCATAATGTATGTACATATGCTGAAGGAACATAACTCAGGTGCATTTCCCCAGCCAGCCATGAGTCCCCATAAGGGGTGATATTATTGCAGTTGGGACAAAAGGAACTCTTCTTTCCATAAACCACATATTTATTACATTCACTAACACAACATGATGAAAATTAAGTTTCACGTACTTAAATACGTTTTATACTGATTTGGGCTATTTAAATTCTCTTCAATAGTAAAGATTGGGGGAAGAAAAATATCTTACAGAAAGTTTATTTTATTTTTATTCCATTGCAAAAACTACTAGCAGAGGAGACACGAGTTGCCTGGGACAGCAGCTGCAGCAAATGCAAAGTGCACCGTGTACGGTCATGAGTATTACTGAAAATAGTCCAGAGAAAGAAGAAATTGGAGACTGACCAATATTTCTGCTATTTATCAGAAAGCACTGATAGATATCTGGGTAAAGCCAAAGAAAAGCTCAAGGTGCCACAGAAGTTTCTTGGCTCATTTCTATTATTCCTGCAGTTTAGCAATCTATCATTTTAACCACAGGTTTCCTGCTAAATCGGTACAGTCTGAAGTGAGGCAAGTATTCCTTTAAGGAGAAGGTAGAGAATTATAGAAAAAAAATGGCTGAAAATTTACAAAGAAATAAAAAAAAAACAAACAAACCAACAACAGAATTTGGAGTGCAAGAATACTGATAAATCCTGAACATCACGTGGGGTTTCTTTGTTTGGTGGTTTTGGGTTTTTTTTTGCATTGCTTACAGAATTCTACATTGCAATACAGTACCCCTTTTGCAGTAGATAACCAAATTGAGAATCTCAGCCTCCACTGCAACTCCTAACTCTAAATAAAGCTTAAATTAACATTTTTTCCAATATATCAAACCAAAATTTTAACTAAATTTAGTCCTCTGTTATAGCTATAAATATTACTAAAACACATTTGACTTCAGTATCCACATATATGCATCTCAAAAGCATGGTTACACTGTACTCAGTCTAGTCTCAGAAAAATAAGACACAAGGATCCCCATTTAAAAATTTACACCCTTTAGTAGGAGAGCAGATTGAAGTTACAACTGAACAAAAGCATTGAGACAGACAATATTTTACCAAGGTATTAGAGATGGCATTTACAGAGTTTGTCCTTAAGGTTCAGTTTTAAACCCTGGCCACTCCTGCAGTCTCCTTCAAATTAACATTCTCTTGCTATCCAAAAAGTTAAAGTGACCATCAAAACGAGAGACACACATTTACTCATGAAACCACAGATGACACAACCACAAGGGTCTCCTTCCTGGAAATTCTGCTTGCCAAAGGGAAAGCAAAGCGTATGTAGAAATTGGGAAAGGAAAGAAGTGTCATTATTTCAAAGAGTGACTTGAAACCAGCACACAGCGGGCCGAGCTGTGCTGCATTGGACATCCCCAGTACTCGGTCAGAACCTCAGGCGATCATATACAATCATGGCACAGAAATGCAATTTCATTTCATCCCATATCCCTTCTCTTTTCCTCACCAAGGGGAAAAAAAAAAAAGTACATAATTGAAGCACTAATTTCACCTCACCATCACTGACCCAGAGAGGCTCAGCGAAGTAAATTCCCTTAGCATGAACTAAAAACAGTTTGACAAGTTAATAGAGCTTGTGTGAATTTGACCTCAGAATAGAAATATCTATTCCCTGGGGTGCCAACCCATTCCTCTTTTTTTTTTTTTCCTGCCTCCACCTGAAAGCTGGAACTAGCTATGAAAAATTCATGCAGCAGTATGCTTCAAACATATCCATGAATGATCCTCAACATCTGCTGACTTGAACAAACTTTGATGGTTAATATGAAAAATTATGTTAGTGAAATGCTCTCTTCCAGAGAGGAAAATGTTTGCTCAGAATGTTGTGAAAACTTATCTTCTTAACAAACCTGACAGAAGGATGTAAAAAGTCATCATCTACCAAATACATCAACAGGTAATATGGCTTTATTTCCCCCCATTTTCTTTCCTAACAAGGTAAAGAATATTTCATTTCTGCAGACACCAAAAGTGACCTGAACAACTTGTGCTATCATTAACAGAGAAACAAACAAAAAAGTTCTAAAGACACAAAATATCTTTGAGTGCAAACTCAGAACTCTGCAAGTCCAAAATGGGACTCTCTCCTGCTGTAAAATTGATGTTTCGATACGTTGAAATTGAAGAACAAAATAGGTGCCAACCACAGAGAAACAGGACCCATTTAGTCTCATGTTAAAATCTGCCCTAATAGAGTAAAATTCTTGTTGCAAGTGGAAAAACAACAAAATGCCCATTTTTAATTAACTGCAGTGCAACCAAGTCAGGAGTTTAATTTGCAGTTTCAAACTTTAAAAAAAAAACAAAACCAAAAAAACCAAAACAACAAAGAAAAAAAAATTAAAGCATTGCCGGTGCTCCAGGGAAAAATTTATCTTTGTTAAATGATAATTGGCTTTATTATCTTTGACTCTTCAGAAATGCTGCCTGGCAAGGTTTTTAAAATTTTCATCAATCTTGTTTTCTGTTTTCACAAAGCCTGCATCAGAAAAAGACGTCAACCTGCAGAACACTATCTCCTAGTGTTACAAATAGGTCTTGAGACTATCTAATTTACTAATAAATCTATCGAAGCGACACGCATCTCAATATTTTACAGCTTAACGAAAAGGTCCAGAGCAAGGTCCTGATTGCAGTTCCAGATGATTAGCGCTGCAAAACCAATTGAAGCAGGAGTATCTAAGCTGTCAGACCAGCTTACACACACCCACCCTTTTGCAAAGTTGCCATTTAAATCATTTACTAGGGGACACTCAAATTTTTCACGAACTATTTCAACTCAAGTCTGAAATAGAAACTTAACAGTCTGTACTGCTAAGGCTGCTCCAACAGTGCTCACATCTACAGTGGTGCTCTGAAGTTAATAATAGAGAAATCTCAGCAGGGCTTTCCAAACTTCTTCTAAAGCAGCACCAGAATCTTGCCACATCACTATGGAATAAAGTAACAAGGACATGGATTGCATACGTTGTGGTGAATACCTCAGCCAGCTCCTTACAATAATAAAAGTCTCCGTATGAATCATTCCTTCCCACAAAAAAGCAAAAACAACCCTGTTTTTTAAACTGTTGACTTGCATACTTGAAATCCTTACGGCTTCATTAAGAAGCTCTTAACCCCCCTGCTTCTCCCTTCTCCCCAAAGCCACCTTCCTGCATAACTGGCACAGCCTACAGCAAAGTACCACATACCTGTCTTTTTGTTTAATCATTTATGTTCCAGAGCACAACCAGAAGAGATTTGGTGCAGAGTTTCAGACAATTTAGCTAATACACAGAGTATGGCTTTCAAAAAGAGGTTTTGGTTGGTCTTAATGAGCACTTCTTTATGTTCATTATCATCTTTAGGTGTCCTGTGAACAGCGGTAAGATCAAAAGCATGTCACTTTATCCCCCTGACAAGCCAGAGTCTTTAGGAAGAGATCTGCCCATCTGTGTGGCAATGTATGCCTGTTTGGTGGTGAATGGGCACAACAGAAAAAAACTAAAGAATTAAGGATCTGTTTAAGATATTACCATCAAATTTATAGTTGTATACAGGGAAACAGGAAAGAACATTAAGGATTTTCAAATTGGTTTTATGGCAAAGCAGTATTTACAGCTAAGAAACTTGCACCAGCTCACTGTTAGATTAATTCTCACACCTCTCTGGTCAAGGTAGGAAGTTCCAGCAATGGAATTCACACTGAAATCCTTCAAAACAGTAATAGTGAATTTTCAGCAGGGAGTAAATGATGTATACAAGTCGAGATGTAAACCAAGTTTTGTTACTACTTGTGTTGCCAAACTCTTCACTTTCAGACTTTCCAATTTTCCTAGCTAAAAGTTTGTGTCACTTATACAAAAGCTGTCACGTAGTGTTACAAAACAAACCAACCAACCACACAACAAAACAAAACACCACCACCACCACCACCCAAAAATCCAAGATTTTCATTAGCTTAGTAGACTGATTTTAAGACATTTTCAATTTAGGACTAATTTATAACAATTTATAATAATTACAGATGTAATGTTATTCCCAGTGTGCTGCCTATTGGACATCATTTCTATTTCACTAGAGCCTGTCACCTCAGGGAGGATCTAATCATTTGAAACACGTCCAGTTGAAAGAAGCAACTGTTATTTTCAAGCATGGTTGTATTGGACCTCATTGTTACCTAGACTTTCAAATTAAGACATGGGGCTTTAGAGGACAGTCCAGCAGAACACCAGTGTTTAACCAAGGCATGGACTCAGCTGTTAATGGTTTAACATTTATCAAATGCAGTTATTAATTGAAGGATGTCACTCAAATTCCATTTACTTCCAGCCACAGTTCAAGGCATTGACTTTAATCTGTACTATAAAGCCCTAGAGCTCATCTCCCACTTACCACATGGTTATTCCTTTCTCCTATTATCAGTCTGGTATTTCAGACCAGAACAGGGCAGCTTATAGCTTCTTCAGCTCTTAGACTGATTCTGCAAGTGTGCTTTTCCTACAGGCTGGAGCAATTCTGACACCAATATCCTTCAAGGAATAACAAGCTATGCATATCTAACACTGTTCTCAGTGGATGACTGCCCTGGGAATTATCTATAGCTTTTTTCCCTTTTGCCCTCAATAAAAGTGGCAATATGCATGCCAAGTCATGTAGCAAGGTTGTACTCAATAATTAATATATAATCTACTCACACAGAGATTGGGTATTTCACTTTACTTGTGGTTTATTTGATTTTGATTAAACTCCTTTTAAATTTTATCCGTGTCCTAATGGAAGATGACAAGTGTCATCACTCTAACCATCTGGTAAGATTCAGACAGTGACAATTCAATGTGATATCTTTTTTTTTTCCATACCTGGATGTACCTTTCACAATATGTTCCAAATCACTTGCTGGAACTCTTTATTACCCTTCCAAAATACATCGTTTTCTGCAACCATTCTATGCATATTGCTTCAGGACTGTACCTTTGCCTGATTATTTTCTCCTCCTGGACCAAACAGATTTATTCACTTCTGTCTAATGTATCACCTACGTTTCTTCCTCAGATCAGAGTTCAGACTGACCACATTCATCTAATTTTTTTCCACAGACACTGTAACGTCTTTCAGCCTCTGCCTTTTGTCACCACACATGCAACAGAAGTGATCCTGGATATCAATATGAGAATTGCAAAACCACAGTGGTTAATATTCATTTTAAGAAGCAACTGCTTTTTTTTGGCTTTCTGTGTTGTCACATTCTTTGTTTTCTTTTAGCCATTTAGTCTTTGCTATTTTTCACATTCCAGATAGACTTTGCATTCATGGTATCAAGCCTGTACACATTTTGAAGTGTTTTCTTTTCCATATGCCTGTACTACCTTCTGCTTTGCATAGCACTTGTTATGCATGCATGATCACAGACTATTTCTGGCATTAATTAAGATATGAAATTAAAGTGGGAAGTACATTATTGGTCACATAGTACAAACAATAAAAATTTGCTTTAAAAATGAAATTACTAAAGTGTTCACAAGCCTCTTCATACTGTCAGAAATAATAATGTTTACAATCTACATGCCACAGTACAGCCAGAATTCACAAGTGGATTCGGAATATTATTTCCACTTCAGAAAGATACACATAAACCCCCTGAGAATTTAATTTAGTTTATAAACATATCTGGGAAGAAAGTTTTTTCCTACTGTCTGCTGCCACATAGCATCCGCCCTCAGTGACCCTTGATCCCACTAACAAGGTATCCATTGATAATGGGAGAACAGCTTTCCTTGAAATCTGATTAGGAATTGTAGCAAAAAAGTCATCTTTTCTTAGAAATTAAGTGTTTTGCAGGAACATAATGTTTTTGATGAACTTATGACAAACATAACCATATTTCCCACAAGCAGTTTGCCAGCTTTCCTGCCCAGAAATTCAGTCTCCCAGGGTTTGCTATTGCAAGGAAATGAGCCCTAGGGATTGTCTCAGATCTAATGGTATCCAAGATCAAGACATCTCAGGCATCTCATCATGCGATTGATCTAGAGCTGAGAATCTTGCATCTTCTAGGAGCCCAAACCATAAGACTAGCCTGTCAGTAAAGCTGCCAGCATCATCAACTTACCCAGTCATCTCTTGTCTCTACAATCAAAAAGAGAAGCCTCCACATTCACACAGACTAACATACTCCCTACCTCACTGCAACATTAAAAACACCTTTACCAAATGCCCTCAGAAAAGGAGTCAAGCCATTCTACATGTTTAGAGTATTATTTTTTTCATACAAACACATTTACTAAATGTATTACAGTAGTTTACACATGCATATATTTGCTGAATGTGCACGCTGGTATATTTAGTGTGCAGTCATCCTTCTGACCCCACTGCTCTGCTGCTCCTCCCTCCCCTTTGCTGTAATATCTACTCCTGCAATACCTCTGTAATGGTAGGTGTTAATACAATTTGCTTAATGTAAAATAATAAGTAATAACAATGAAATGCATGTTCCCTGGGACTGTGTGATAACTCCAGGTAAAAATAATGCCATAGACTGGGAATAGACTCATTAATAAAATTGCACTCAGAAGAGTGACTTGTTTACTTACGCACTATGAAAAACAATACATTATAAACCCTTGCATTAAAAAGAAATTATGATCACAACTTCACAACAAACAGCGAGGGATATCATCATGTACCTGCCTTGCAACAAAATAAATTATCAGACAAAAGGCTTTGAGGGTGATTTGTCGAGGGCATATACTCTCTTAGGTCCCTCTTATTACACAAGGAACTCAGCATGCTCCAAAACAAGCAGGAAAAGCTGAGGTCCTTTAAAGATCCAATCCTTTGTGAGCTAAACTCTTTCTACTAGGACAGACTTTTGCAAATGGTGTGTGCAACCTCAGGATGACAGCATATTATCCAGAATTTGGATACTCACTTGCTACGCCGAGATGGATAAAGGGACTTGTCTTGTTCTCCCCATTCTTTTCATTGACTGCCTGGACATAGTAGCCCCCTGCATCAGCCACTGATGTTGCGAGGATGACCAGCTGATTCTCTAGTGTGATGGCTCTGTTTAGGAAAGAGAAAGATCACACTGAAACCACAAGAACGGTATCCACTAGGCAAAAATTGTACATTTCAGACAGAGACAATGGAGACCAAACGCCTGCGAAGTGCATCATTATGGTTTGATGAGAGTCCTGGTAGACTTCAGTGTGCTGCAAAGTCAGTTTTATTTTATTGACAACCTCAACAAGTGGAAGATAGCCTATTAAAGACTGACACTCAAGGAATAACAGCATGTAGTTCAGTGAAGGGAAAAAAAATTAAAGAGAAATATCAAGAGCAGCAGACCCTCAGAAGGTAAACCTGTATTTATGGCATCACTAATTATCACAACATCACAGGCAAGAACATCAGCAAGTTAGAGCCTAATTGATAGACACAGATGATCTGGGTGTAGAGAGGAAGAGAAGCATTTCCATTTAATCTACAGCAGGTAGGAAAGCACAACCCTGTAGTTAGCACTGGTCTAGGCCTGAAGGAGTCTAAAAATGTCCTTGTATAACACAAGTCTATTCTTGCTTAGGGCTGCTACATAACAAATGCTTCCATAAACTCCCTTGCAGGCAGCATTACCCATTTGTACTGCAATAGGGTTGGCTACTTTGCATTTTACATGCATTAGACCATTACATGGTCTTTTCTTGACTATACAATATAAAGGTTTAATCTAGAGACAACAGGGAAAAGTTTAAGGGCTTAACTGAATGGGACACAGGATGCTCAAAAAACAAAACACCACATGAAGTTCCACAGAAAGCCTGTGGAGCAGAGAGCTGACACTAATGCAGACTGGGACAGGCACAAGCCTGGAAATCTGAAAGAAGTCAGTAGACACCAATACAAAAAAATGTCATAAAGAATATATAAAGCTATATTATCAACTCTGAAATCAGTCACCACACATCAGCTAAAGATTCTGTTTATCTTTACTGACAGTTTTTATTATAGAAACAGTTAAAAAAAAAAAGTGATTTTTTTTTGCTTTATTCAATGAACCTGCACTAGCTTAATTGACTTAGAAAATTAATCAAAGAAACTGTGATAGATTTACAAAATGGGGATATAAAATGCAATTAATATGACATTTGATAAAGCAAATAAAGATAAAATTCTAATGAAGGGCTAATAATTGAATATTAAAAGGCAATGACATTTACATTAATTTCTACTTTAGTTCTAAAGAAAGCAGCATTAGCAAGACTGTTTCAAAAATACTACAATATATTTCAGACTGCTTTGATGCCAGCTGCTACTGTACCCAAAGTTTTAAAGGTGATCCTTGAATACTGATGAGATAAACACTACTGGTATCTGTAACCGGCTGAAGATTCTAACAATTAAACCATTATACTCATTACACACTCATAAAAAGCAAATGATTTTAAGACTTAAACAATTTAATTTTGAACAATTTTCTTTAATAAAAATCACATTTATTGGAATGTGAGAAAGTATTTCACTCACAAAAGTAAATTATAAATATTTAATGAACATAAGCATATTTGAATCTGAAAAGATGTGTGCAGAAGGATTAAACAGTATAAATTCCATGTTTAAGATCATGTGAAATGTTTGATGTTAATTTGTATATTAAAAACACCTAGAAGACAATGTAACTACTGAAGGCAACTGTTTGGGGACATAAGTTCCATAGTCAAATTAATGGTGAATTAAAACCTCCACAAGGAAGTTACTGGTATCTTAATAATTCTGTAAAAAATAGAATGTTTTAGTTTCCTCAAAGACTGGGATAGAACAAGACATGGGCCTTCACAGGCTGCAAACTCAGTTTTATTTAGATCAAGCCTTGTGCATCCGAAAAAAAGAGTAGTCACATTTTAAGGACTCATTAATTCCAATGTTTCTAAGCTATCTAAAGATTCATGCCCCAGCCCTTAGCAGGGTTGCAACCACTTTTTGCACAACAGCTGCACAGAGTGCCCTAAAGTTGGCTGAACATGTTTTCCTGGGTTTATTTTTTGTTTTCATTGTCTGACAGAACTTTTAAATTCTGACAGTGTCACACTACTGTTCCAAGGAAAATCTGATTCCTGGCTGCTCAATTTACCAGCATATTTGAAGAAGACAATTGCAGCAGACGGAGTGGACTTGTCAGTAATTCACAACCAGCAGAGAATTAATGAAAAATATCAGTATTACATTTTTTTAAGCAGTGTTTAATTTAACTCAACCTAACATTTTCAAGACAGCAGCAACCAGCAAGTAAACTAAGCAGAGTGATCCATTGGGATTCCCTAAGCATAGGGAAAGGAGCACTTGAAATCATACTTTTTAATAGAAGAATTTTAAACATTTCTCTGGAGCTCAGTGAAAGCCTCTAGGCAAATCAACCAATATATAAACAGCAATGTACATATATATGTGAGTACTAAGAAGTTACAATGGTGGATTAAGGGAGCAACCTGGTCTGGTGGGAGGGGTCCCTGCCCATAGCAGGGGGTTGAAAGGGATCTTAAAAGATTTAATTCCAAGGCAAACCATTCTAGGATTCAGTATTACAATCTCCTATAAGACTTTTGGTGGTACCTTCATGACAATAACAGCCAGAAACTAGAATAGGTTGATCTGAAAGCAACAGAAACTTGGACCTTTGAAACTACAAGCTCTGTTTATGACCTGCTGCCTAACAAAAAACTATGGTCTGACAGGATGAGGAGAAAGTACCAATGATGGAGAGAAATCATGTTCTATATCAGTTCTTCTAATTATCTGAACATGTTAACAGGCACGTAATGAGGTTTCCATCACTTCCATTTATTGCAGTAAAAATTTAGCACTCCGATACACTCTGGAATTTTTAATTGCAGCCTTCTGAATTGTCCAAATACTATGAAAAAAATCCAGTGCAAATAATCTCTAAGTTTGAGGTAAATCTTCTGGAAATTATTCTGTTAACATCACTGAGAAATGAATCAGGACGTCAGAAGTATAGAGAATTTTCTGAAGTAGATACTATTACTGAATTATTTAAGACAATTTTTTTTGATTAAATAAATTTTTTCCTGCCCTGAAAATTGAATGATTTATCAAAATACTGCGAATGAACTCCACAGTATCTTAAATAGGTGGATTTCCATTAATAATAGGTTTTTTATGTGCAAATATCAAAATCTAAGAGGATAATTCCCAAAAGTTACAAATTTGTTAGGTTATTAGTCTGCCAGATTACACAATAAATAGATAATACTAGTTATAAAAAAAACATCATAAAATGAAAATCATAGAGTAACCTGATTAGGCTTTCTCTTAGAAGGCTGCCATCTGCTCAGGAACCAGAGTGCACTATTTTAGTACAAAGGCCTTCAGAAAGCCTCTTTTCCAATATTAACTCCATCTGAGTATCAATCCCTCCTTACAAGATTTTATTTTATTTTAGGGGGGTAAAAGAGTAATTATGCCTTTAAAACTTTTGCCCACATTACAGAGCAAGCAAAGATCTTTCTCCAGAATCCAGACACCCCACAGTAACAGTGCCATTAATGGAAAAGGGAGAGATTATGGAGCAATAACAACGTAATTACTGAAAGACTTCCCCCATGGATTTCCCCTTTTGGAAAAACACACAGCTAGATTGCAGTTAGAAACACAGATGTTCACATGAAATCCTGACTCGCAGCAGTGCATGCATGGCTTAACTGAGTGAGCATTTCACCACCCATGCGTCTTCCAATTCTGATGGAGAATTATTAATCAAAATTATTTAAATGCATGTCTTCCATAAACAGTCTGTTTTTTCAGGACTCAATCACAGAGCAAAACATTTGGATACGGGCTGCAGAGGAACACGACCATAGCAACAAAGCACTGGAAGCTGTGACTGGATGCCAGTTTCACAAATATTGTCCAGGTTCCAGGTATGTTGTTATTGCAAATGAACCATCTATTAATAAAAATTTTATACTTCCACAGTTGCTGAATGTCAAGTATAACCATATAAATTAATGCATTGATTTAACAATCGATGCTCTTTTATAGCATTGCTTCCCCAGCTATGCCACGGCACAACATGGGCTTCTGAGAAGTGACTGGGATTTCTAGTCATGACAGCATCCCAAGGTTATACAAGAATCCAAGACAGTCCTACTTGACAGGTGGAGTTTGAATGCTACTGTGAAAAGAAGGAAGACTAGCTATTGCGTTTAGCAGATATAATTTCCAAGAGAAAATGAGAGAAGTGGCAGAATTTCCACATTTTAAGCTTGGCTTCCCTTTTCTCTAGCACTGATTTTGGAGGTTGCAGCATCTTGATTTAGTAAGTCCATAGACACTATTCAGAGAAACGTCTGGGCTGGAAGGAAGCTCTGGAGGTCATCTGGTCCAACCCCCTGCTGAGAGCAGGGACATCCTCAACCAGAGCAGGTTGCCCAGAGCTCTGTCAGCCCCACCTTGAATGTCTCCAGGGATGGGGCCTCAACCACTTCCCTAGGCAACCTGTTCCAGTGCTCCACCACTCTCCTGGTAAAGAACTTCCTCCTTATTTCTAATCCAAATCCCCTCCTTTCTAATCTAAACCCATTACCCCTCGTTCTTTCACTCCAGGGTTTTGCAAACGGGCCCTCTCCAGGCTTTTTGTCAGCTCCTGATAATCTTCATGGCCCTCCTCTGGACCTGCTCCATCAGGTCCATGTCCTTCCTATTCCCCATGTTTGTTCATGAACACATAGCCCAGAACAGGTTTTGTGCAAAGCAAGTATAAGGCTCGAACAACAGTGGATGGAAAACTGTACTTGACAAATCAGTGATCCACAACCTGACTGAAAAGTTCTATCAGGTACAAACCTCCAGGGTCTGTCTTTGGCCTAGAATTATTTAATACTTTTTGTTGGTGTTTGTTGACTGAATACAGATTTCACTTACTAAATCAGCAGTTAACTTACTAAAGACTCTGGAAGACAGAATTAGAATTCCAAATGCGGAAGACCCATTCAAGCCTCTCCACAAAACTGAGGTTTGCAGTGCAATGAACAAGTTCAAAGCATTGTATTTGAAAAAGGATAACTGACTGCAAAGTAAGCAAACCTCACAAGAAGGTGGGCCAACAGCAGTATCATCTAAGAACTAACACTGTTTCTGGCTTCTACTCAGTTTTGGCTATCACATTTCAACATGTGAGCTAGTCAAGAAGAATCTAACCCTCTCCCAAAGAGTAATCAACACAATATAACATGCAGGAGAATACTCAAAACCCAAAAGAAGTTGTCACAAATGCCTTCATATATGTACAAGAGACTCTTACAAAAAAAAAAAAAAAAAGCAGCATCTCAGATTTAAGCAGAATCATCAAATATTGAGTCTTGTTATAAAAATCTTAGCAGCCTGCCAACAGAAAAGCTTAATTTTAGTCTTTGGAGATAGAGGCTCCCAGAGAGGATGCTCAGATGAATTATCCAAAATATATATTTAAAATCATGCTATCAAGCAATTAAGAGATTAAAACACCACCAGAAAACAAACCCCAAGATAATCACTCCTAACTGAGAGATGTTTGCTGTGAGAGACAATGCTACTAATCCAGAAGCCAGAAATTACAGGAAAAAACCAAAGAATAATAATCATAAGCGTAGTAGTGTTAAAGTGTTCTTCCCCCTCCCAGCACCTTCAATTCTTATTTAATGCAACTTAATTATCACATAACTCTGCTCCTCTCTTTTTTCAGCTTTTTTTGGTGGTTTGGTTGGTGGTTTGGTTTTCTTTTATTACTATTATTACATTTTAAGCAACAAGACCTCATCCAGCTGATGGAAGTACCTATGTGTCATCAAGAGACACCAAAGACTTGGAATAAAATAAGTCAGTTTTTCCCTTTTTCCTCTTATAAAACTCTTACTGTGTTTGAGATATTTGTAAACAGAGAATCTGTTTTCTTCTCTCTCCTGTTTATCATATAATCAACACATTGAACTCTGCTTTCGACATCACTATCTGTTGCTATGGACATAGCTAGCAACCACTACAAAGAATAATAGTGGAAGTTTTTTTAATATAAATGGGTTATTTAAACAAAACATTGCCATTAAAAAGTATCATAGGTTGCTGATCTACACAGCTGGCTGACTTGTCTGCTGGCAAGCACAGAGACTATTTGCAATCATTTGGGATTTTATAGTTCAATTTTCAGATACAGACAGACATGAATATTGCTTTACTTTATGATCTTTCTCCTGAATTGATTATTCAATGTGCTGTGGGTTTTTTTTAAACGCTGATTTCCCTTCCCCCTTCCTTCACTGCGAAAGGAAAACTTTTGTTATTAAATTATATCTTCACTTCTGATAACACACGTCACCATAATGGCATGTGGTACAGTGGTTTGTAGTCAAGTATTAAAGAGCTTCCTGTTGAATATTGTATCTTCATCCCATTATTTCACTAAGATACATGCTACAGAATAAAAACGAATGTAAGGCACGACTGAACTGCACTAACTATAAAACAAATTAGCAGTGGTACAGCCCTGTCACAGGGCAATGCACTGAAGAGATAATTGATTATATGACAATGACAAAGAAAAATTCAACCTCTTAACAGCATATTTAACAGATACATCTAGACATGCCATAACTGTGTGTCCTTAGATGTGCCCAACCTGATTAGTCATGTTCCTGAAGCTGCCTCAGCACCATCTCTGCTACTTTGTTCCCAATTCCACACACATCTCATTCATAATCTTCTCCCTTTTCACATAGGTGTAGCTGAGAATAAAATCTGGCACAGTCATTGCTGTATAAATGTACCTAATCTCAGCGACTCAGAAGTTGTATAATCATAGAATCATTTAGTTTGGAAAAGACCTTAAGATCATCAAATCCAACCACTAAACCAGAACTGCCAACTCTACCTCTAAACCATGTTCCTGAGCACCACATCTACACAGCTTTTAAATACCTCCAGGGATGGCAACTCCACCCCTTCCCTGGAGGTACTTAGTCTGTATCGCAGCAACGAAAGTATCCACACAATTTGGAATTAAAATTTCAAATCTCAGACCAGTGCAAATTTCTTTCCAACGCATTTGGCCAGCTGTGGCAGTTGAAACAAGTCCTTCAGCAGCTAAGTATATACACATGAGTATATTTGGAACTAATACATGGAGTACACAGAGCACAGATAGAAATCACCTGGCTGTGATCAGGAAACCTAACAACAGCTGCCTGTCAGTGAAGATGAAGAAGCCATACATGGAAGATCTCAAGAGGACAGCACCTGCAATGACTTATCACATGAGCCAAAGGCTTGGTTTTTCTTCTAGTGTCAGAAAAATATACATCCATCTTAAAAACACTAGATCCAAACTTACCACGGTGGCAGTAAAAGTGAGAAGAACAGGACCAAAGTAGCTGTTCAACAACTTTAGGTGACCCAAAATACAAGTGTGTTGAAGTGAAAGGGAGAGTTTCAAGGGATAGGAAAATTTGTATGGCCATAAATTATTATTTGTTTTGAGGAATGTTACACTCCAGAACTAACAGTCTGGTAGTCCAAGTTTTTAGATGCACTACTTCTTTTAATAATAACAAACCTTCAAAGAAAGAGAATGGATAAGGTAAGAAGTAGGAAATGATGCAAGCACCAACCTCCACGGCTGCCATCTGTACAAAGAGCAGTGGTACCGAGTAGCAACAAAGCAATTTATTTAGACAAGTTTTACTATGAAAGATAATTAAAGATTTAGTGGCCTGGATCAATACAACAGCTAACACTATCTACGTACAGCACTGCAGTTTGCTGAGACCAGCATTTGTGTTACTGCTGCAAATTCATTCTGCAATGTTATTATACAGTATCTTACATTTGCTCTCTACATCAAAGTAGGGATTTTGTGTAGCTATTTCTACTCACACATCATTAAGACATATACTTTTGCTATGCAGCAGGAACTGAGCACAGGCCCGGGAGCCAAGTATATCCAGTTTTTGCCAGTGATATGCAGCCTTGGGCTGATATTTAGCCTTTTGGTCTGTATGATTTGCCAAGAGAGAAAAAGGATAATAGATGTATGTATTTCTTTTTATGCTAAAAAATTTATCTAGAGGCTTAAATAGTTAATACCTCTAGCACTCAAAAGATGTAGAGGATTAGGTAAGTGCTAAATCTTAATACTCTTTACTTTCTCCCCTTCAGTTTCAGTTTGAGTCTCAAGCATTTTGTTATGACTTTAGGCAAAGCAACTTCTTGCTTTCTGATTTTCAACTACTTTAACATCTCCTGCACTATACACACTGGGCAGGCAAGCATTGCTTTCCAAACACCAGTCATCTTCCACAACCTCTTTCAGCAGAACCCCCTCACACTGAGTACAGATGCATTCGGTAACAAACATCTACCACAGACTCTGCAAAATCCTTGTTATTATTGAAAATCATCCAGTGGAAGAGATTTCAAATCAGTCAATCACAGACTTTTTTAAATGCTGCTAATGCAAACATTTCAGAGCACTTCAAGTAGTGGCAGTAAAACACAATGAAAAGAGTGGTTTAAAAAAATAAATTAAAAAGCAGAATTTCAGTAGAAATTGAAAAGGAATCAGTGACATCCTATTTTTATGATAAATAGGCCTTACAGTGACATAAAAGCAAAGATAGTTTGGACACAATCAACCATATGTTGAACACGCATACGAAGCCAAACACTGGAAACCTTGGAGTCAAAGGAAAACTGTAACGTCAAAGCAGCATTTTGTGTTACAGTTCCAAAACAGAGCACTGTAAACAACTGGAAAATCTTCCTCTACCAGTAGCATTTTGGCTACCCTGTTAGGTATACATTACTAGTCAAAAATAATTCAATCTAAAAATCTTTCAAAAAAGAAGAAAAAGGAGAAAACCCTCTTTCCAATAAATGAGTCCAACATACAAAAAGTTGTCCTGTAACTTTGCTACACAACTCGAAAAGGTGGAAAGCGAAGTTATGAGGGGGTTTATGTGATTTAGAAGCTAAACACAAATATAGCTAAACCCAACCATTTGATCATCCCTTTCCATGGTTAAGTAATATTATGGATATTAAAACCTACAAAACCTCAATGTGAGCATTTGCATCTTTTAAAATAAAGTGTCCTGGAGAAGTATAGCTCCATTTTGGGATCATTTGTATGTTTTATTTGAAACCTGGTTGTAGCCCTTGACTTCAAACTCCATAGCGAACACTTCAGTGACCAACTGAAAGGTAAATAATGCATGATTAAGGAGCAACAGACCATATAGATTTTTTTCTTACAGCCTGGGTGGTGTTGCCAAAATAAGGAAAATAGGTAACCTATCAAGCCCATTTATTTTTAAATTACTTGAAATCAATAGGCGGGTGTGTTTGTATGACTTGCTGCTCATTTGACTCCAGTTTAATGACACAAATTTTCTTGCAGTGGTGAAGCGACATATATTCAGGGCTCCTGGTTGTAAAGCTTAAGGAAGTCAGAAGGCCAAAGCTTGTGCAGTAAATCTTGCCAGTCCTCTGGTAGAATGACGGCAACTTCTACATTATCACCGGGACTGCTTCTAAAATAGAAGGCAAAGAACTTCAACTCCCTCCCTTTCGATACTGAAGCTCTAAGCACCACACAGTCCCTCTAATGAAGGGTAACAGGGAGCGTGCATCTGAGAGACTGCCTTGTGTACGTCTGCTGGATGAGCCATAAACACCATGCCTACTGAGCAGGCAAATGAAACCCCAAAGTGTCAGTAGATGCTGGTTGGTTTCTTTGATTTTATGGTTACAATATGCTTTGCAGAGCATTTTTATTTTCAGTGCTGAAGAAACACAGCTATGAGTTACATGGCAAAAGAACTCACAAATCCTGGAAGGGACGCATGCGTATTACCAGCCTCGCTTGTATTCCCGGGGTTGTGAACAGAATGCTCAACATCTTGCCGATGCAAGTAATTCTCCATAATAGTTAGACCAGAACAGAAAACCTCTGATGCCCCCAAAGTCTTTGCTGCAATCTGTCTTCACATATCTCCTCACTTGCAGACATTTCTGCAGCAGAGGTTTTAGGGATTTGCTCCTGCAACGCAGCAAAATGCTGCTCCCTGTGATTCCCCTCATCTGGAGAAGAGGTGCTATTACCGAGTTAATGGACAGGAGACACAACAGTTCCATCACCTTCAGTAACTGACTCTTTTTATCCACTTCACCCTGTAATGAGGATCTCTACTTGCTCACATTTACGTAACAGCAGCATCAGCTATCCCCTAATCCTGCCACACATTAAAATGGAAAGACAGATGCATGAAAACATTAAAATGCCCTTATCACTTGGCTGCAGGGGTGTAAACTTAAAATAGGAGATTGTTTTTCAGTTGAAAACAAACAAATACATTTACCTAATTTTCTTCTTAAATAATCCTTATGAGTGTTGAAAGGATGCTTTGATTATTACTGTAAAGATAAACAATGAAACATTCCATGATATTTTACCTAGGTTAGATAGAAACAAACTCAATTCCTTCCTGTACATGTTTTTCCCAGGTGCATCAACACACTTCTTTACATTCAAGAACCAACTTTTATTATAAGCTGAGTGTGTAGGGAACAGGGAGATAGGGAAAGAAAACAGAATGAACAGAATGCTAATGCGAAGGAAAAATACAACCCCGGCAGCCAATCCCTTTAATTAGAAGGACATCTATGTTTTTAACTTCCAAGTTCTTAAATCTGTTGTTACTGAACTCAGAAGACGGAAAACAGAAACAATGCTCAGATAAACCTGTAGGCTACTTTGCTATAGGAAATGTAAAAATTAACCTCTTGAGAGTCCGAGGATGACGATACAGTACAAAGGCATGACAAAGCAGGGTCATGGGAGAGCCAGAGCAATGAGACCCATGATAGCACTGTACAAACTTAAGCATGAAACCCTGAAAACAGAGTGAATTGATAGAAGATACAGAACAACACAGTCACACAGGATGGTTAGGTGGATTTCTTGTTTTATTCCCTATATTCTTTATCCAAACCTAAGAGCTAAACCACGTATTTGTTATACTGCAGCCTTTCCTGAGTGATATAAAACAATCAAATATAACCATCTGTAACAAGTCTAGTTAACTTACTAAAAAAAGAAACCAAAAGACAGCCTCTTTCAGGTTTCTGGTACTAAGATAAATTGTTTGTTGATAAGAATCTTTATACAAAAGACAGAAATAAGTTCACATATTAGCCTTGTTTTTAGGTAGCAGAAGCACATTGTGCAAGTGCTTAATATTTAACCCAGAACAGAAGCTGAACACGTTCCCAGGGAGTGTAACTTTTCTTAAAGCTAAAACAATATCACCAGAACACAGACTCAGTTACTCAAGCTCAATACACTCTCTGTGAAGTTAAGAGAGACCACTGGGAAAAAGAAAGTCATGGCATGGCTCATTTCTAATTGAGTACTTCTGTACAAGACTGAGCAGAAGAGAGGGCACACATCCCTGCTAAAACACACAGATCCGCATCTCGGGAGATGTGTCAGACCTGCTTCTTGATTGATCCTTCTGTCAACTGAAGTTCCTTCTTTGGCTCATTCAACAGCCTGAGATTTTGAAGTAGATACTTTAAATTCTGTTCCCTGGTGCCTCAAATGAGCTAGTAGTGCCTACATGAAGGTAGGGTTTGTTACAATCACAGAATCAAGTTCTAAGACCTGATGACATTGCTCTACAGGTAATTTCAGCATTTTTAGTTTAGATGACTTCATCCCAAAGGTCATGAATATAACATGACCTCTTTCTTTACTCTTCACTACAGAGTGGCTACTTAAAAAATATCTGAGAGAAGAATGCGAGTTACCTCACAACAGCAGAAGCAGCACCAACTCCACTAACTCCAGCTCACTGGTTTCCCTCCTAAGGCAGGAGAGGGACTGTCACTTTAAATAAACTCCTCACTCCAGAAGCACTGGAAATGGAAGGGAAAACTCCCTACCAAAATCAAACATTTCACAAATGCAGTTTTTTGTTTTTCTACCTTCCTAGTGCCACTCAGCAATGGAAACCCTGAAGCCTCAAGGACGTATCAAAACAGCATCTTTTTGGTGTTCTCTATATCAAGAGCAACATTAATATAAACCATTTTTCCTAAGAAACACAGCTCTCTTTTTCCCATATAAAGCAGCTAGAGCTGCTGAGCCATCTGAAGCTCTACTTTTCCACCCCATCTTTTTCTTCTACACACACTTTCAGCCCATGACACAGCATTAGCTCTGTAACTGTGCAGCTCATGCTGCTCAGTCTGTGTTGCATGTCCTAACCCTGAGACAAACTGCCAGTGAACCCACTTATGGGAGCCTGCAGCATTATATAAGGGATAATGTTAAGATGACCTGTGAAGATGGATGAGCAAACCCCAAAGCTCTGAATTTCAATGTTTGAAGCCATCTTTCATCCACTTAATGTAGATTTAAAACAGGTCTTTGGGACTGCTTTCAACCAAGAATGTAATTTAAAAAATATATATATTTGCTGAAAACACATTTGTAATTCTACACCCGGAACATTCCCACATTCCTGTTATTTTCTGCAAACATTTACTTGTACTATCAACATATATAAAATTATACACATTCCTTGCACAACTGTAATTACCTGACAAGATAAAATGGTGCATAGACCAACCAGTCAGCACTAGAACAACAGCTGCTCTATTGCACTGTACTGCAGATGTACAAACAGTCTGCAGTGCAAAGCAGCACCTGACACTAGGAAGGCAAACACCCCCTTTTGAGTAGCAGAACTAACAGGGCCTTTTCTCTCACAAATTCTCTTATGCCTCTACATCTTCCCACCAACATCAACAAAAAAAAATATAATAATAATTCAGAACAACCCTTGTCTTCTTTAACACTGACTCTACAGCCCCACTCCCCTCCTTCATTACCTCCAGTCAGAAAATGCTCTTGAAGACTTTCCTCTCTGCCTTCACTCCTCTCTCTAAGCAGCTTTCCTATGTTCTAGAAGGAGCCCCAACCTTTTGACCTCTTGATTCCTCCACCTCCTCTGATAGCAGGGCTGAACAAGTGGTAGCACCTGCAGCTCATTTGGAGACAACTGGGAGCTGCTGAACTCAGCTCAGCTGAGCCCAGCTGGCACCAGCTTTCCAGCAGCAGGGTGCTGCTTTGGGGCTTTTTCCTTGAACCCAGCATCCAACTCCCACAAAGACGATGGGAACTCCTATTTGTACTCTTTGCTCTGTAGGGCTCATTTTGTCCCACAGATTCAAAAAGACTTTGAAGTGAGAAATCAGAGGGAGACATGAACAAATAGAACAAACAATGCTACGCAAGCTTTGGTCTTTTAGGAGGAACCTTTGTGAAGATGTTTAGAACTTTACCAAGATCTAAACACCATGCCAGAGCCTGTTTATTTCCACGTAGCTGTACTACTTTGCCCAGCACTGCATTGAGTTCTGTGGATAATAACCTGTATTTTTATGACAAATTCCAGTGCTCCCATCATCTCAGAGCAGAAAGATCCAGAACTGAAATCTGTGCTTACATAACATTTTTTCATGTCTGGATACAGACCCACATAAACTTCTGATTCCAGGATATATAGCTTAAATATATATTAAATATACCTCTCTATTCTATATCTGTAGAATAGAAATATCTCTATATCTCTAGCATATATCTATAGATATTCCATATCTATAGTAAGAAATCTGTAATATCTATAGCTACAAGAAAAAACTTCTGTTCAGAGGTTTCAGTTACAGAATCCAAGTGATTGTTAATTAAAAAAAGCACCACTCAATTTATATTTTACTCCAGTCTTTTTATTTGCACCCTCATACTGACTGTTTCATTCTTTAAATAGTCAGCTACTTCTAGAACTCCAGGAGAAGAAAAATGTGTTACTGTTGAGGATATGCCTGCTCTCCTATTTAAGCTTTAAGCTTTGCTTCCAACAGCCAAATAAGGAGCAGGAAAGTGGAAGGTTAAAAACTTTGCATTTCATCTCTGCCAAAACAGTAAAAGAAAAATGAGATTGCTGAATAGCTGACAATGACTGCAGAATCAACACAGCAGTGATCTGCCTATAAGCTGCAAAGGGCAAAACCAAGGCATCTGCTTAAAAGCTTATACCAACTGTGGGATAAAAAGAGTAAGGAAGCCACAATAAAACATAATTATTACAGGAGCTATAATTACAGCATTATTCTTTGGAGTATTCAATGTTGTGCACATTAAATGTTGTACACTGAATATTTAATGATTATATGCTTATTCAGAGCCCTTAATGTCCTTAAAATACAGGTATTCATGTATTAGGAAGAAATTGCACGTAACTTTTGTCCTAAGGACCTGCCATTGGAATAGATGGACAACATCCTGTGAGTCTTCTGCAGATTTACATCTCAAAGCTTTGGAAAACTGTATGTTTACAGACACTGCATGTCAATTTTCAGTACTTCTTGATAAAATAATCCACCATCTTGACCTCAAGAAAACAAAATGTAACCTTTGAGTGCTTAATTGCGCCTGTTTCTGTATTATCATCTCTAAGAATTACCTGCAAATAGCTACCTCCAATTACTCTGGTTATAGCAGGTCTCTCAGAAGTCTAAAACCCTTTGGATATATGCAAACATTCTTCAGCAGTAACAAGCAAAAGATGTATTTCTGCAATAAGAAATAGCAGGAAGCACGATTCACCAAGTGTCAACTTGGCATAAAACAGTAGCTAGTATTAAACTACCTTTCTATAAACCATGCACCCCACAATCATAGAAAGAAGACAGGTTTTAGGATGCTATGTAGTATAACGGGCCAGACATAAGAGTTTTCAGTGCATGATAGAGGTGTAAACATTAAGACTTTTCTAATATGCATTGAGGCTTTAGTAGAGTAAATATTGGCAATGGGTTTATGCCATTCTGCACATTGCATCCTCACCTGAATGGAGACCACTGTAACTTGATGTATCTGCTTTTCATACTAGAAAAGACTGACATTCTAAAAAAGCTTATTTAAGTTTTTTGGTCAAAACTTAGGGCTGTTGTAAGATTGCTAATGGCTTTGCTCAGCATTTGACTTTTTTTTCACATATTACCCTTCTAATCACTGAAAACTCAAACCAGAAGAAATGGCTTCCAAGACCACTGGTTGGCTCATCGTATCAGGATGGGAATCTTGCAGATCTTATAAATTATTTCATTTCAGCAATGAACTGATAACTCTTTTCAAAGTACAAAGTTCCAGTTTTCCATCCTTTTCCTGGTAACTTCTGGCAGACCAGACTTTCTTACATGTTGTGAGGAGTATCAAAAGCCTTGCAGGAATTCAGATGCGTGACATCTGCTGCTCCACTTGCATCCACAGAGCCTGCCACCAAACTGCAGAAGGGTTCAATACAACCCATTCCTGACATATATATACTGGTTGTTAAATGACCTTTCTTTTTCTTTTAGGAGAATAGAATTAGCTTCTTTGGTTGCTTGTTACATTGTTTTTCCAGGAATGAGCGGTAAGCTGACTGACATTTAATTTCCAGATTTTTTACCCCTTCCTAAAAATAGGCATGACATTTCCTGGTGTTTTGCATCCCAAGCTCACATTCTGCATTCATTCCCCAGGACAGCTGCTAGCAAATCCAAAATTGTTCAGTAGGTTCTCTATGTAACCTAGAGAAACTTCACCTGGCCAATCGGTTAAAAAACATTTAAGGTATGACATCAAGTAAGAGGGATGATTATTTATGTAACAAAGATGAAATATTGCTTGTTTTCAAAAGCACCATGATGTTCTCATGCTTTTACTTTTACCTATTTCCAACTGACTAGGTCAGCCATACTGAACACTCTATTATTCTAGCTAGCTGGAGAGCACTTCTGGTCCTCAGGATATAGTTTCTGGCCTTGAAAATATATTGAGTAAAAAGAAAATTAATATGAGCTAAATTAAGCCTCTCACTGCAGGCCGCACTTATTTTAAAGTGCAGCTAATTCCTGTTTGATAATGCTTTCCCATGTCTCCATGGCTTTTTTGTCCCTGTGAGCAACAGGGTGCTCTAAGCATCTTCTGCTGCTGCTGCTCACAGTTCTCCATCTGAATGACTCCAGTCATCCAACAGAAGTTCCAAGGTAAAACTTGGACTTTGGGAGCTCCTGAGAAAGTAATTTAGATACTTGTTAGAGAAGCTGCTAAAAAGAGGAGATTTCTTCATCCCATGCTTCAAAAGACTCCAGATCAGGACAGAAGGAATGACGACCATTAAAACCAGTAAGAGTTTTCTGTGTGTCCTGGGTGATGCCAGCAGAACAGAACATACCTAACCCCATATCTGGAAGTCAGACTCAATCTCTCCCTGGTCTAGAAAATGTGGGAAAGGAGGGAGACATGTGAAGAGAATTTTTTTATTGTTTCCTGCAGTTACGGTACAACAGGAGAACGTGAGAAAGAAGGTGCTTAATAGGATTGCCTGGGGTCTCTTGACTATCAATTTCTTGCTCTCAAATACAAAAAATTCAACTGATGTTCTCCTTCAGAGTTATGAAAACTATAAAAACATTGACAAGCCTCCACTCTAGTTATATGCATAAAAGAACATCAGCAAAGAACAACGGCACAGGAGCAGCACAGCCTCCCAGAACACCCAACTAAGTTACAGTCTAAATATTATATGCAAATTCCACACAGATAATTATTCAGTAGAACTACATAACTAATTAAACTCTTATAAAAGGGCCATTTACACAAGCCTAGTTGTTTGCAGAATTTCTTCAAATGACATTCAATAAAGTTTCAAGTGCGTTAAGTCCAGGAATGGGAATTCTGTTGTGTTACGGAAAGGACGGTGAGCACAGCAGGGCAGAGAAATTTCATTTGCAAAGTCTCTCCATTTCCCGGTCAGTTCTGCTATCTGGGGACACAAAAGTGGCATGGTGTTTGATGGCTAGGTTTTTGCAACACAATGGCTTAACATTTTCTAACAGTAGTATTTGTGGTACTTGAAGTTAGCCCGTTACACGGCCTTCTACCAATTGATATTTAAGGCTCGCAGATAATTGTGGAATGTTTTGCATATTACTTGGTAATGTGCATACTGTTCATAAATATGTATTACCTGTTGCACTGCGGGTGCCATTCATAAAAGTTTAACAGATCTAAGCATTACTTTAAGAAGCACAAGAATTGTACTACATCTTTGTACATTTATGAGCACATATATACTATGCTTGTAAATATATTTGTAAATGGAAAGGAAATTGAATGGAAAAGGGACATTTCTAATCATACCCTTGACAAAATAATGGCATCATTATCCTTCCTACAATACGTAATGTAGAATATTGCAGTTCCAATTATATCTTCACTGGTTGTTTCTGTAAAACATTTTATTATACCTGACCAAATTGCACAAATGTTATTTCAGAACTCTAAAAATAACCCTGCTAATTTAAGAATGTAGTGCTCTAAAAATATCTCTGTTATCAGAGTTTTCCAGGACGTCGATGTAGAAAGGGAGAACCAATTCTTAGATTATGCAGGATACTGATATAAAATCCATTTGATTAAAAATAGAGAAAAAAATGTTTTCTTCACTAAGCCATCATTTGATTTGTCTCCTTCCCCCAAACTTGAAACTAGCAACTCCAACTTGTTGCTTCATTCAGCTTCTTTCATGCCTCTAAGTCTGATGAAAAAAACCTTCTAGTCACCTAAAATACCGCGTTTGTCACTATGCAGTGTACCATTGCCACTCAGAACTTCAAAGCTTCAGGAGAGACCAAATCGGGATCCTTCTTCTTCAAAAGCACTGGCTCCATGAGATAAGAAATTCTTCATTAGCGACTTGCTTTATGGAGAGGATGAATCAATTAAGCAATTCTAAATCCACACAATGAAGGGCAATAATACGAATGTACACACTAGATAACTAGCAGTTGTAAAACTTGGAAACCTTTCCATGGTTTCGATAGCACTGATGTGAGAATCGGGTCTACGATAACTTTTTGTTTACTGCCGTCTTTGCAGTTGGACTGTTATTGAATATCAATGGTGGATGGCCACAAACCAGACTGCTCCCTTTCTCCTTCTAGATGTTTTCAAAAAGAAGGATTTGGATGAGAGTTTTCATTTCACAGATGAGAAAAATTCAAATGATGTATGGTAAACATTTGTATTCCATAGAAAGCATCTCATGTGATAAGACTGTTCTTAGTTTTCATAAGTGGAAGCATTCCAATTCACTTTCTGGTGTTTGCAATTGAGCTGCTGAAAAGATCGTCCTCAAAGATTCTTACTGTGGGAAATAAATTTAAGTAGTTCGTTTTCTGGAAGGGCTTGAATAAGTAGTTTTCTTATGCATTTCTTCTTTAAAATTACTTAGCTTAATACAGCCAATGCCACTGTTCTATTGTTCTCTTTTAAAATGTATTTTTAGCTTCAGTATACAAAGTATTAAGACTATAAAAGCCACAGGCTGGTTTAACATGGAATTAAGAAAACGCAATGTTAACCGGGGGAAATGGGAAGATACTATTTTTAAGTCTCATACATGAAATAGGCATAAGAAAAACAAGTTGCATTAGATGAGCTTAAATTTAGATATGACACTGCAGCTCTCACTAGCATTTTGCAATAGATATTAAATTTAATAAATACAACAGTACTGTGGAATGATTAGAAATCTCAAGGTAAACTACTGACTCCATCCAAAGCTATGTGCAATACAGCAGAAGTTATTTTGCTTGATGACAGTGAAGCTCCATCTACAAAAATTATGCCTTTTAAAACTTTTTCTTGAAATAACTTTTCCTTCTAATTAGAGGTTCTGATTTCAGTTAGGAAAGCCAAGGTGAAAGTAATCTTGCATCCTGCTGTGGGGAAAGTGAGCAAGATGTTGTGTGGGGCTTAGCTGCCAGCTGGGGTTAAGCCACAAGAGATGGGTAAGTATTGCTATAAATTATTGCAAGGAAAGCTCACCTAAGTGTGATATTAAAAGTTATTCTGGAACAACAACAAAAGAGAGAAAGTTTCTTGGTTTGTTTTGCTTTGATTTTTTAATAAGGAAGAATAAGTGTTTTGTTCCTGAATTATGAACCTAAATTTAGCATCTAACAATGTCATAGCAATTCTCAAAATCAGATTGAGCAAATATATGATTAATGCTTTGGGCTTTTTTGCTGCCTTCTATTATGCATACAAGCTGACAGCAATATGTGTATGTCTTCAGTCTATATGTGATTGCATGAATTAATCGAATCCCTTGACAAAAACAGAAATAAAAATGGAAAGTTGCAATACATTTCTTGTAGACTAGGGTAAATATCAATTGTATCTTCTATGATTAAAGCCAAATTTTGATGTTCCTAGCTGATACTGGTCCAGCTTCATTTGACCACTAAGCAAAATTCAGAAGATTCATCCAATTGCATAAATGCTCTAAAGTGTGACACACAGATGGATTTCCTATTCTCAGTCACACTTTCTACATGGCATTAAATGAGCCTACAGCTACATGTAAACAGCTGTGTGTTTCTGTATCAGCCTATAAAAAACACCCAAACATTCTCACAATCTCTGGCCAGTACTTTCTTTTTAAAAATTAGTATTGCAAGCATACAGCATGTTATAAAAACTTGGGTTCTGATAGCAAAAATGGAAGATGTAGCTATAGATGAAAAATGGAGAACTAATTAAAGAGGAATTAAATAGGACTTTAGAATGCAAATACTGCAAGTAGGAAATCTTCTGGAAGGTGGCCTGGAAAAGTCCTAAGTCTCTAAGGAAAGAGGCAACAGACCACCCATATCCACATGCATCTCCTGAGATACAGTTATTAAAGGTGCTGAGAGGAATTCAATTTCAAGACTGGAAGCAGAAATACCAGGCACGAGAGGGGATTTCTGCAGAGACTCAAGTAACTGCTTTGGCTTACAGATATTGATCAGAGCATGCAGATGAAAGGCAAACACATAGCTGGTCTTACAGACAAGCTAGAATGTTATTACTGTGACAAAATCAAGCTATCTGCCTTTTCCCCTTTTTAATTAGATACTTCAAAAAGTATGGAGCGTACAGATTCTCATCATTTCACCAAGTTCTCTCTTCAGTATAAATGCAGGATTAAGCCCATTGCTGAATCAGCTCATCCTGCCTCTGGAAAAACTCAGACTGCTACAAATTTAGGAACTGCTTCTATAGATGCAGAGTTAGAGTAAATTGTGTATCACAGTTCACTCAGTAGCAAGGCCTTTTAGCTTTTGCTTTTAAGGGACACAAACAACAGATTGCAATAAACAATATGTTCTCCATGTCCTTATAACATGTATTTTCTTTCTACTACCATTGTTTTGAAAGCAAGTGTGCCACAATGATCTTGCCAGGAATCCCCAGATGCCTGTCTGCCCTCTGAACACCTCTCAAAAGCAGACATTCCTGCTCGACTCCAGGAGTTAATTGGTCAGAGTCACCAGATCCTGGAAGTACAGATAAAGACACTGTAGTAGAAAAAGGCAAGGCTGGGAAACTAGGGGTAAGGGGCATCACTTCACCTATGTCCCCTCCTGCTGCATGTGGAAAGAAGGGAACACATTCTGCCTTTCCTTCTATACATATTTATGCCTTAGAATTATAGATATATAAGGAACTTTCCAATGCACAGTTTCTGCAGACAATTAACGTTCAAACACGCAATGTATCTGCCATAAATGGCCTGTCTCAGCAGATTCTGAAGCTGCTTAGGTACTGTGCCATTTCATTAATCAGTGTCTGCCTCAGGCACAGCACAGGAACTTATCTAAATTGCGGCCAGGGTTCCTAGATCATCCTTTGGCTTCCTAGTAGGTTTCAGAATGAGAATTACCCTTCAGTCACTACCCTGCTTACCACATCCATTCATACAACGTCCAAATGTATGCAGTACACACACAACAGACAGCAGGCAGTTGCTATTGTGGATGTAAATTAAGTCTCCTAAGACAAGGTGCAAGAGAGAACATGACTTGTTATAGACAATAAGTTGTGAAGAAGATGTGGCAAAGGAGACTGAGTAAACACTATTTCATCCAAAACTGATCGTAAACTACCATTCCTTTAAGGCAGAATTTGACAAGAATTATGAAAATGTTGAATAATTAGAGGCAGATGCTCCAATTCCTGACTTTAAAGGAAGTCAAGAACATTTAACACTTTGCATGATCAGGATATTAAACAAATCTGATATGAAATGATTTTATCCTACAGGAGAAATAAAGGCCTATGTTCTGCATCCTTACTGCAGCTTATTAAAATCAAAAACCTTGCCTGACCTAGGCAGGAATATTCAAAGGATTCAGACCTTGCAGTTTCAAAGTGTCTGCTTATCAAAGGTACATTTCTGCACACTGCAATGCACTGCAATGAATGAACAAATAAGCTGCATAAACTTCAGGTATTTCAAGCATGTCTTTGACTCAAAGATTATACCCTTCTCATTTTTAATTTTGATTCAGAAAACTATTGTTTTTTCTTCTGAAACACATACACTCCTAAACACAAACACACTCTGCAGACACAGAACACTTAGGAGTGCAGATGTTGAAGTCTTCCAGCACTGCCACTTGAGTCTATATCCTGGGGAGCCTAAGGTATGATGACCTAATGTTCCCTGTTTTCTATTAAAAACACCTCTTGTTGTTTCATATCATAATCTCCACTAAATTGTATGGCTATTTAATTAAAATTGCAGTTCAGAAACTAAAATAGCATTTAGAGATCTAAAAAGGTGATGTTTAAATAAGCAACCCAGTAAGAGTAGAAGGCTGAGATAACTTGAGGAAGAGTAAAGGAAGCCTTAATGGCCACTACACAACATCCCATTCCACAATTAAAATAAATAAAAACAAAGCAAAACAAAATTAACAAACAAAGAAAACACAAACAAACAAAAAGAGAAGAAAATCAACCTAAAAGAGGGGAGAATTTCCAGATGTTCAAAGGAAAACTATTTTTTCTCTACACAGCAGACAAATGTGAGATTGCTTTTGACATCAGCTCTGTCTACTTAAAAAGCTTTTTTTGTACTGAGTCTGCGGAAACGGCTCTTGCTGATGAGTTATGTCACTGGAATGTGCTATTTTGATGTGTGATAAAAAGTCATCACTCTATTTGATAGTGTGGTATGGAAAATAGCTTGAGCAACACTGAAAAGCAGCTCACTTTGAAAACTACTAAAGTAAGGAAGTTTCATTATGAAAAAAAATTCTATGCTTTTGTTTTTACACATTATCTCCCACAAGTATTAAGCTGTTCACCTTCTGGCATAGACTAAAAGCTCTTACTGAGTTCACAGACATCAAAGACTTAGTGAATTCCAACACATGGCTTATCTCTTGTACATAACAGTATTTTCTAATAATGAAGAAACACTACTAGGAAGCGACCATAGTTTACACATCTGAAAGACACTACTGAGCTGTTTTCAAAATTTCAACCAGTGTATAATCTCCCAGAAAATAAATAACAACTACAGCTTCTAGAGGTTAGCTTGAATTAAAAAAATTCAGCACACTGTATCGATAGCATCACAATCCCCAGCTACACACCACTTTTGATACTTAGAAATCAGTTGATGTTATCTGCACTTTTTGCCCTTCAGGATCATTTGTAATCCTGGAGACCATAACACAGAAGACAGATTTGACTACAGCACTCGCCCACACAGGAGCAGGGATATATTACAGGTTCTTTTTAAACAACTGCAGTCCTAATGCAATTTACTGCTCCATCCTAAGATGGACAACCTGGCAGTCTTAACATCTGTACTTTTTCTATTCAAAATCTATTTCACAGATGGTTGTCAAACTGTGTTGCAAGACAGATTGGATGTTTATTTCATAAAAGTCAATATACAGGATAACTTTGGGCAGAAGGACTGAAGGGGGAAGGGAAAGAACATTAATAATTTAGTGTCGTGTTTGTTCATTTAATATCACACCAAGGTATTCTATTAAAGTGTCATGTAGTAAAAGCACCTCTTCAAAGGGGATGCCAAGTTCCCCTCAGACTCAAGGAAGTTAAGCCTACAAAACAGATACCTTAGTCTAAGAGAATTTATCTACTTTGTATTCCTGCCTGCTAATGTCTCGTGTGATTTGGTTTTAGTGGTAAAATTTTGTCTATAATGTGCAAGCAGTGCAGCACTCCAAAGTAATGAAACCCAATGGACCCTTCAACCTTATTCTGTTTATGTTATATAATTATAAACTCATTATTTTTATATAAAATGCTATTCTCATCTAAAACAGGATGCTACAAGATCTAGCAAATGTATCTGTCAACACTGCAAACCAAACATATATCTGTCAACTACACTGATCACAACTGCTCTGTTTGGAATGGAAAATGTATTTGTTTTGTGATCATGAACAGCAAAATTCAAAATTAAAGTGAAAGCTGAGCTGAGCTCTTTGTCTCTTTTTTATCTTCACTAGCAATAAACACCCTGATACCTGAACCCTGCTTCGTCTTACCTGTGCAGTATCACTGTCTGAGCACACACCACAAGGAAATCCAGCCCAATCAGTGAGCCACTGTTTTGCCACTCCTAGTAATTCTTCACATAACTGTCCTGAGCAGCGAACTCATCTTTTAAAAGCACTGATGACTGACCTCCTTATACTGCTATTAATATCTAACTTTAGACCTCTATTACTGTGTATGTATTCAAATTATTTGTTCAAATGTCCATTACTTTTCAGTTACATTTTACTATACACTACTTGTGGGCATCTTCTAGGGTATTTTTACTAAAATAGCAAACAAAACTTTAAGGAGTCCTTTTAGTTCCTTGTGTACCTCCTCATTATAGTCACTATTAGAACAGCCTTATATCACCAGGATTTCTTATTAATTGTGTAATTTGAACCAAAGAATGGCTATGACAGTCAGCACAGATGCACTACTATGGTAGTTAAGCATCAGGAAGAGAATCTCAGTATGCTCTGGGTTTGTATGGCAGAGCAAAACCAATAATGAGCGGAATACTCATGCCTAGCACAACATTCACTGCTTCACAGATAACTGTGTCAATGGTACAAGATGTACCAGCGCTAGGAAATCTATGTTCAAGGCAGCTGGAATCCTGTATGTGAAATTCTTACTCATTCATGCGAGGAGAAAACGTTTTTGTTGTAAATTTTCAGGAAACTGAAAGCTACTTGTGAGGAAAATGGTTTGTCTAGGAACAAACTATATGTGTGAGATAACAACATAAAAGTATGAAACTTAAATTACATGTACACCGTTACTATGAGCAACACTGATGGTTTTATCTCTGATGCTAAGTTTTGTGAGCCAAGACCATAACTTGCTGTAAGTATATTGTGTGTATTTACCTTGAACCAACATCTTAAGATCCAGCAGTGCAATTGTTCTGGTTAACCCTCCTGTCAAAGCACACTAATAGGAAAGCTTCAATGAAGAAATAAGGAAAAAGACATAGAGTAATAAATTATTTCTCTATATTACTATTATACATTTTTATTTTAAAACCTTTTTTCTTGCAAAAATTTTAAAACTGTTTATTTTTATTGTGTTCTATTTGCTCTGTAGAGCATGGCTTCCAAGTGGTGTCTACACTTCAGTTAATATAGGGTAATCCTGTTATACCATACAAGGCTGTATTCTCCAGAGCTTCAGAGTAACAGCTTTTCTGTTCAAACTCCAGAAGATATTATGTTTCCTCTGCCACTGTTCACACTTCCAGCTGCTTTGACAATGATGGTATTTACAACTGGGAAAAAATGGTTAATAAAATTACAAGTATCTGCTAAAGAGGGATTCAGACAGTAATGTACTGTCATCTTGGTCTCACTCTGACATAGAAGACTCATCCTTCTTCTGAAATCAAAATCCTGAGGGAAGTCAAGCTACACATTTCCAATTCTGCCTGGCTTTCATATTCACTCTTTACACTGCAGGTACAATTCTTATTTAAGACAGCATGTGAATCAAGTGCAGGAAAAGACATACAGGATCAGAAAGAATTGCCTCACCTCTCACACCTTAATTAATCAAATTTCCATTTTTATATCATGTCCCCAGGTCCCTTTAATAATGACTGAGCACTTGGAAGGTAAAAGCTGCACTTACTCCAAATGCACGGCAATGTTGCAATGGTAAGATCAGGTTTTTTGCTGCCAATGTCATGCAGAATTGAGTTCTGAAGGTTAGGGTATGAAGCAGTTTGCAATAAAGAATGGATGTGTGGGATGTAAAGCAAAATCAGTCTTCAATGTCTTTAATCACAGGTAAACACCATTCACATTGTAGTAAGATGATGAGATGCACACATATACATCGCTGTGACTGTCAAAGGCTCTATTTTTACACTGGTAGCTGTAGCAGAGGGTCCAAGAAATACTAAGCTATGAAGATGCAAGATAAAGCAGTGCCTGCCTCATAGGCAAAACCAGCAGGCAGGAGAGATCTCAGACACAACTGCAGTCTTTCCTAAATACCTTCAGACAACTATACACAATTAAATCTGGACAGTCCTGTTGAACTTGGTACTCAGAAATTTCAATTGCTTCCATCTGGACTTTGAGCTTTGAGAAGAAAATGAAAAAAAGGTGAAAGATCAGAGGGAGATCTTTGGATGGAATTTTAATTTTCAGTCACTGGCTGAGAAGACTGAATCATGTTGGCACACATAACTGAGACATGTTTGTGTATACATGACGTTTGGGTTTTTTTTTCCCCTGTAGTATTTACCAAAGGAGATTTAAAAATGCAGCATTTGCAAAAGAGCATGTCATAATGGCTTTACTGCTCCTAGATACAACTTCTGTTCCTAAGTTCAAATGAAAATATGTGTTTCCAGTCATAAATACCATTTGTCATCTAGTGTTTCATTCCCTAACCAGTCCCACTGTCTTATTAAAAAAGGAGTGGATCCAGTTTACAGTCCAGCCATTTTTAAAATCAATTTATATTTTGTGGATATTCTCAGAACAGCGTTAGCACTCAAGAAGTTTTCTAAACAAGCCCCATCAGTCTCTGGAGAATGCTTACTTAGCCATTTCAAATCTTAATAAAGAGTAACTTAAATTGTCTTGCCTGCCGACACTGTGGTAGAAACCTTCCAAAGTGTCTTTTTCTTTGACTTTGTTTTTGCCTGTAATCAGCATCCTTGCAGTAATCTTATCACTGTCAATCAGGATGAAAATATTAACAGAGGAAAAACATGTCTATTTAGACATACTTAGTTTCATCAACTCTCTAGAGTTTAATTATGAATAATATTAACATATAGGCAGTGATGTATGCACTGTGTGAATAATGCATACGGATAACAAAAGAGAGGATGGAATCAATGGTCAACAAAACTACAAGGGTCAGATGAGTATTTTGAGGAAAGCTTAAAAAAATTATTTAGTTAGTCTTGCTCTTCAGTGATAGCTTCCAAATAAATTCATAGTCACTAAAAGCAGTATAATTTATTTAGAACTGGGTGGAAAGGTAAAAGGCATAAACCAGCTTTCAACTGACAGCTCATCAGAACGTACTACTGAAGACTACAATGTACTTTGGAAAAAGCTTTAAGGATAAGAAGAAAAGGATTTTTAAGGTTGAAATAAATATTTGTAGATATGAGAGTTCACCCTCAGGAATTCCTGTTTACATATTGAAACATATTCTGTCAGTGGAGAAAAGCATATTAAATAAATACTTTCCTGCTTTTCCTTTATGCAGAACACAGTTTAGCAGAGGGTGAATGCAGGAGCAAGTGGCCACCATTCACCAATCCTGTCAAGTATACAGATTTCATATGGGATCAAAATATTAGAATAAACACTTGAGTTTACTAAGCACACACGCAAAACTAAAGTGGTATTTTCCTTGCAATAAATATCACTGATGTGCACGGAAGGAAACTAGCATACTGTATCAACTGGGACAAAGATTTACGAGAAGAGAAAAATACAGGGACTGCATTTGTAAGCTTGCTGTGCATTATTCAAGTAAAAACTCAGCAAAATCACCCACGTCATATATGAAATTATGCATTAGGTTTTCAAGTAAAGCTCTAGCATAAAGTTGAAGCTCTAGTTTCTGTCTTCTCAGAACCCAGAATCATATTCAGAAGATCTTTCTCAAAGTCCACAATTGATGGCAGTTTGTCTTCCCACCCCCAAGATCTTGTCTTTCAGAGCACAAACCAAGAAAAGGTGCTTTTCTTTGTGAACTACATTTGATTTGTGACCATTTATCAACAAAAATCAAATCTTTGTGAAATGCCACTCTGCTCATTGTACTGCCCAAGCTGCTTCTAGCTCTTCTACACAAAACTTTTCAACTTAAAAAGTCAGACATTAAACTGGGGCAAAAGACCAAAAAGATAGGTAAATATTTTCTCTCCAATGATTTACAAAGCAACATTTACAGACAACTTCCAAGAGTCAGTGATCAAATTTAAATAAAGGCCTGATAATTTTTTTCTGGGGTATTTTTGTGCAAAAGAGAACTAGAAAAAAGCATCGTTAACAAACTCCTGGGTCAGATGTTTCTAGTCCTTTCTCACTATGAATTAGGTGAGGCAAACAGGGAGGCAGTTTGCAGAAAGAACTGATTCTGAAAAAGCTTTCATCAGCTGTACTGGGAAAAGCTGTTTGAATTTCAAAAAACCATTTTTCGCCATCCCCGCAGCACCAGCTAACTCTCTAATCTCAAATCTTTAAAACATCCAAGGAATGGAGGGACATGCAGTTTGCAGGTAATGATATTTGGACTGTATGTCTAAGATGGATCAGATTATTGAAGCATGAATTCACAAAGCATTCAAACTGAGATGGATGAAAAATTAGTTTGCATATTTTATATTACCAGTGTATATGAAATACTAAGGAGGTAAAGCTGATCTTATTACACACTGGTAGTATTTGCTGTACATGGAAAGTTCTGGTTAGCTTGTTCATACAATGCAAGATGCCAGTCTTTGAATATAGAAAGTTGCTTCTGTCGCTGAAAAATGTAGCATCTAGTCAGTGAGGTCAATCTCTGAACATGTATCAACGTTAGTATCTTCTGTATAGTCATGAGAAACCTATAAGGTGCAAAACACCCACAGGTCCTCTTAAAATAATGTCATTAAGCTACGTACGTAGTTCCAATGAACTTCCAGAGCAACAATTTCACATCCATCCATTTATTCCTCCTAAAAGTTCTAGTAATTAAATGCCACATTATCTTTACACACTTAAATTTCAACTCCTTTTAAGTTTGGAGAAGTTTTTTACCACTAATTACTGCTATGTCTGTGTGGCAAATGGATTTTTAAAGCTACCTTTAGTCACTGACAGGGCAATATGAAAAAAATGTTGCAAGAAAGCACACCACCTCACCTTTAATTCTTCAAACCCAGTGATTATCATAACCTTCTACTCTAGTGCTCAAATGGAAAACAGGCAATGCTATGCCAAGTTGAGACACATCCCCAAACACATAAACACCAAACACACGTTAGAAGCACAGACGCTACTACTAGTTTAATTTTTGACCACTCTAATTTCTAGTTGTCCAAAACTGAAATTTTCTTCACTGTTTGATAAAAGACAATTTTTGTTTAGGATGTACAGAGAACAGTATAAATAAAAAAAAAAAGGTTCAAATAGAAAAAAATAGTCAAAGCCTAGGTATGAAGGTTAAAAGGGAATGATCAGCTCCATAAGCAGAGGAACTAATAAAGCCTTGTCTCTTCTCAGATTTTGTACCTTCAGGCTGAGCTCCCATGTGGGAGACTCTAATGTCTAAAAAGGGCTGTAGCTTTTCTCACACTAGATGCATTATTGGTCTCTTGCTTCCATCCAGCTTCACATTACCATCAAAACTTTTTAGAATTCAAGACATCTCTCCCTCTGTCGACTTCTGAAGAAATGTGCCACAAGCATCAAAAGGGATTCTGGAGGCCAAGAGGAGATCATGTCAGAGAGAGAAAGGTGTGGAACTGGGTGAAACCAAATGGAGATGGCAGACAACAAGAGGGGAAGTAGAAAGCTGGAGGAGGTTTTTTAATTATTATTTCTTCTCAGTGTTCTTTTGATTGTAAAATGCAGTTTAACATTCTGCTTTTCCATTGCAAAGGTAAATTAATTTACTTAAGTTTCCATTTTCAGGTTTTGTAAATAAAACACTTTGTCCTTATTTAACTTTTCTGAGTAAAAGATACATTAAAGGGAGGTGAAGTGGAAAGAGCTGGTGGCTTACTCTCCCTCTATTAGTTTTCTGCTCAGTGCATGTTTCCATCTTATGCTTATTTTGCAATTCAGCACACTACCTATTACTAATTTTGCCATTTTGCCTGATTGTGTTTTATTACTTAAACGATGAAGTATAAAGTCGGGGTGGAATAGGGTGCTTTTCACTACTGCTTTATTTCCTACATGTCCATAGCTGCTAGAAAGACTTAAAAAACCAATCTTCAGTATTATCTGCTGGAGGTACCCTACACCAAAAACTCATTTCTTACAGTTTACCAAGCTGTCAACATAGGTACATGATTTGGGTCACTCAGAGCCTTGATTAAACTTCTGTGAATGACACAAAGTGAGATGCCCTTGGAGCCCCTGGTTCCCAAGCCAGTGAGCCATCAAGCCTATTTCATGGGCATCCAGTCTCCTTAACTAAATTCCATTAAGGTATTACCTGCTGCTCCCTGATTAAATCATTTTCATATCATTTCCCACTGTAGTGCACCATTCTTGCTTTATTCCACCACCTGAATATTTCAATTTTACATATTTTGCTTCCCCACTGAGTTGCTTCTCTAATTCCCCCATCTTCCCGTTTCTTTTGCTGTGCATTGCTTTCATGTTTCCTACTGCTTCTCTAGATCTCTGTCTTCTGAATCATTTCAGTCCCCTCAGCACATGTTCCACTTTTGTATTGTGAGACACTCCCCTCACTCCTTTTGCATTTTTTCAGTCCAGAGACTGTGGATTCACCGACCTCTGACTTCAGTGGGGATACTCATCGGGAGAAAAGTCCATGCACCAGGTAAATGGGATCACTGAAGTGCCACGTGGCACACCCCAGGGAGAATCACTAACTAAAAAATGTTTTCACTTTCTCATTACACACCACAGTTTTCACATAGCTTATTATAATTCACATTGTTAGATACGTTCAATATGGAACAGACTGTTTACTTCAGAGACGTAAGCCTACGCACCTCTGCAACTAGCCAGAGCTGAGAGCAGGAAGAGATTAGGGGCAATAAAATCATAAAAACTGGCTACCAAATACATCGGAGACATAACAGCCCAGCTCTGAAGAGGAAAGTGGTGACGGCTCCCTGTGCTGCAATTCACTTTCAAAGTCACAAAAACCCTTTTGAACCTCTTGTATTCCCCTGACTAATGCCATCATTATTTCAACACTGGCTGTTCAGAGTGAAACAGGTGCTATCTTGTCAAATGAGACTCTTCTGCTTTCATCATTCTGGAGTTATTCATTGTGTATTGTTACCGCTGACAAGGTTTTGGGTTGCCTGGATACCAGGTCACGCTGATATAACTGCTAGTGATCTTTGCATAACCAAACTTTTTTTGGTGAGAGGCAAGTGAGGGGAAGAACAGCGTGGATAAGAATTGTTTTATTCCCATATGTTGTCCTCCCAGCAAAAAGAAGTTCCACGAGCTTATCTCAGAGGGCTGTGGAGAGAGGGCTGGTGGAATGCTTCCAGTGTCTGATTAAAATGATTCACTCCATAATGTTAGCATTTCTAGTCTCATTTCTAAAAGCTTTTCTTCCTCACTACTTACAACTGTCTGCTAGATTCCTAAACAGAAGGGAACGATTAATCTGTGCTAAATTATCCAACATAGGTTTAAAAGTATTCTGACAGGAAAGTAGAATATAATGCACCCAAGAAAGCAAAAAAATTAGTACTCACCTCCCTCAGATTTGAATGCCACACAAGCTGCCAATTCAGAGAAATACATATAGTTATCACCAAAAAAAAACAAAGTAAAATTCAGTTGAATCTGATTTTTGTTCTGAATTTTCTTTATATCTCTTATAACAGATGGCTTTCAGAAATAAATGTTTTCAGCCACATGCTTGCCTAAACTTTCACAGGAACTTCTTCTGTAAACATGATGCATGGAGAAAAATTGTTATAGAAGAGGTTTTATTTTATGCAAAACTGCCTTTTTTTTTTTCCATAGCATTTAAGTTTTATTTATAAAGCATCATTTTCCACTGAGATGCTGGAGGCTCACGGGACAGGAGAGTTTTTGACAATATCACTTTAGACAGAAAAAAGCTTGACCCCACCTGCAATTTCCTGTACAAAAACCTAAGACTGTATTCTGAACACAACTGGTTTTTTTAAATGGTTCAGACCTTCAAGACACAAACTGTAAATCTCCAAATTTATGAAGGCATACACAACAAGAAAATCCATCTTAATCAATGGCGCTCATTCTCATGTAGCCAGGTAAAAGGGTTTTGCCTAAATAACACATTTTGGCAGCTTGCTCAGGCATATCAGCTGAAATATTGAAGTTGATTGAAACAGTCCTCAAGCCTTTAATGTTTTAAGCTAATGTTATATGGAAGCCATCATCTATCACACACAAGCTTGGAATAAAGCAGGCTTAGCCAACTAAGAAGTTTTTCTCAGATGATGCCCTGAAGATTTTGGGCAGGCAGGGTTTGAAGAAGTCATGAAAACCACCTACTCATAAATGGAGAGAAATGTATTCAGCTAGTCCAGTCAGTCTGTTAATTAAAACAAATCTTCTCAGTAACTTCAATAAAGTAATTACTAGACAGTTAAAAAAAAATGGATAAACGTTCCTGACCACAGTTGGCAAAAAAAAGAGATGCCAAATGGGGGAGGCAGTGTAAGAATTAAAAACATGCTTTAGTTTCCAACCAAGCAAAAAAAAAATTCTTTAAAGTGTTGGGTATCATAAGGAAGTTAAATTTACAACATAACAAAGGAGGCACATAGGAAGAGGGGAGAGGGGAAGTGAAGGGATAGAAAAGAAGCAAGAGAGCTGGCATCTGGTAGAAAGGACAGAAACTGAGCATGGAATGAAAGAACAAATTAGTTAAAGTAGATGTGATTTGTAAATACATTAATATAGAGAAACTGGAAAGAACTTAGTGAATTATTTTGCAAAACTCAATTAGTATTGAATAGGTAACTGTTTAGAGGTAAACAATTTTATTCTTATGTCTTCCACAAAACATTGCATTACTTTTATTCAGAAAGAAAAGTCACAATTGTGTCAGAGCTACCATGTACAGTATATTGTGAATCACATGGAAGTTCTTTTGACTTCCTCCTCCTATGGCTGCTACGCAGCTGGAAAACGAAAAGCCTTTGTAGGGAAAACAGTGATGATGCAACTTCAAAGTGCAGCAGTACATATTTTCAGAAATGAAATTAAATGAGGGGAAAAATATTTAAGAATATGTACACATCAAGTGACTTCCTGCCCAAAGTGTTTCAGGTTTTTTTGAACGTGGACCTATGACTCAAGTAGAGCCATAAAATTCCCTGAGCCCCAATGGGCAATACTAATAGGCATGCAACTTGAAACACTTTTTAACATGTATTTTTAATTTAATCCATTAGAACCACAAAGGAATAATGTATTAAAGTGATAAGTCTGTACATTCAGTAAATAAATATCAAAGTGAAAGTCATGAAAGCTTTAGGAAAAAAAAAATAGAGTCAGAAAAGAAAAAAAAAAGAAATTTAAAGCCCTTGAAGGAATACATCACAGAAAAAAATAAATTGATCTACTAAATTAATTAAGTAAATTGATTGTAAAAATTTACTACCCTATGCAATACAGAATAAGTCTCACAGGAGCTAAGTTAGTAGAGTCAATTTGAGCCTTTCAACCAGAAGAAACTTGTAAAGCACCTCATAAACTCTTTCAATAATACTGTAGAATAAAAATATAAACTTTCTATACATGATAGATACCTCAAGCAATAATCTACAAAGTACTTTCCTGCACTGCTTTTTGCTAAGTGCTCCTATCTTGTCCATTTGTATTAAAACCAAAATAACAAAACTTATAATTCTTTCAATGCACATTTATTCAATCATGTTTGGAGTATATGAAAATTTCTATATAAAAAGTAACTACTTATTCTCCTTAATTGTCTTGTTGACCCTTTTGAGCATCAGATGTAACTAAAATGATAACTTCAGAAGCTCACCAGTTCGGGGAAGCAAACACCTTCCTGAATTTTCTATCCCAAGCTTTTGACAGCAGAATTGCCTATGAATAATAATCAATTGCTCTTAATCACAGAACCATGAATCATAGAATAAGCTGTTTCTAGCACGACCAGAAGAGATCACCTAGATAAATCCGCTAGCTTAGGGCAGGACAGCAATACCTAGATAATTCCAAAGAGAAATTTGTCTTATCATACTTACAAAAATTACCCACAAAGGAGATGTCAAAAGCTCTTCTCACAGAGAAGTAGCAGTATCCATTTTTTCCTTTTGGTTAGAAAAATCTACCTAACCCAAATCTTCCTTACAACATATTATGCTGATTTATTTTCTAGTTCTATCTCCTTTCCCCACCAGCTATACAGAAAAACTGATCATCATCCAATTAATAATCTAATATGTGCTAGAAAATGTTATCATGTTCCTTCCTAATCTTCTAAAACTAAACAAATCCCATTCCTTCATCTTTTCATCATTTGCCAGCTCTTGTGGGAGAACTGCTAACTCCACAGTGACAGTGTCTCACATCTTTGAGGAGATTTGATCTTTTTCCAGTTAACTCGGCAACAGACACAACGAGAGAATTTCTAAATTCATAAAGAACTGGTTGTGATCATGAAAAGCACTTCAGTCAATGCTTCTAATAGATATGCTAATTAACAGAGATAACCAGTCTTAATCAAACTAATTACATTGCAGATTAAAGGTATTTGGAATTTAACACAGCTTCTTCTACGTATCTACATTACATTATGGTTGACCTTAAGCAGCAACCTGAAATAAATATGTTAATGTGTTTCTTTAAAGAATTCTTAACACATAATTTATCAGTAAAATGTAAAAGATAAGAAATAAATAAGAAGATATCATAGTTTTTATGATTTCTGTTCATTTAGAACTTTGTGGGGGGAAGAAAGAATCGACCCTGTCAGCTTTACTAAAGATCAAGATATTTCTCAGAATCACTGACGTGATTTTCAGTTTCTTGTTATTGATTCATGGACCGTTTGTGTCAGGCCAGCGCAATGGCTCAGAGAGGCGATGCTGGGAATACATAACCTGTTGTACTTGGGGCACTGCAGCTTGACTACAGGCATTACTTGCCATCGTGGCATCCACGTATCATGCAGCTTCAGCATGACAGCATGACAGACGACGGGAACGTTTTAGGGAAAGATGGAGGCCATGTATCCTAGCAGGAAGGACCAAGTTCAATTAAGGCAGTGCAATCGCTCTCCCAAAGATGCTCCATTCTTTACATCACTCTGAAGGTTTCAGACTACACACTGAAATGATGTCAACAAAGGCTGAGCAACAACAGAGTACAGAAGGTTTTTGTTTGGTTGAGGTCTACGTAACCTTCTTCATGGCTCTCACTGCTTGTCTAGAGGGTTTTCACTTGAATTCAGCACTTCCTTCTCCCAAATGACCCGACATGTCTCAAACTGCCCTGCGTAATTCTTTACAGGAAAGCTGGTCCAGCAAGGAGATGCTTAATTGTAGAGTGCATGAAATCACCGTCTGTGCCGTGAGAGGCATTTTATTCGTCAACTTTGTTGCAAAATTCTCTCTCCTCCTCTTAGGTTGCAACCTCTTTGCTCTCCCCGTTTCTGATACTGAGTGGTATCCTTCTTTTTGACCTTCTGTACCAGATCTTTACATGAGACCATCTGACTAAGGTCTGAGGTGCAGAGTGATAAAACTATGGCCTATAAAATATTCTCCTTCTCTTTTTTTCATTCTGTGTTTTGTTTTGTTTGTTTTCACATTTCCTCAATAATAAATCCCATGACAGAATCACAGTGTCCTTGATGCCAAGAAGTTTCCAGAGTAAAGAAAAGGATGAACACAAAACTGTTAAATGTCTGCAGAAGCTGGGAGGAAAACAATGTAGTAATTTTATTTTAATTGCTACCCACACATTGTCTCATCAGATCAATTTGAAATGCCTATATTTAAACTAATTAGCCAACTTACTTGTAAATACTGTATTTGTTTTTATTTTGAAGAGAATAAGAGCTGAAAATGATAAGGCAACTACAGCTACTCTATACCACAGAAATTAATACACAGAGAGAAATGTATGGAAAAACAATTGGAGGAGAAAATAATAGTGTAGGAATCCTTTCTGTAAACTGCAATTATACTAGTAAATAAAAGCATTTAACATTTCTCAGTACTCCTGATGCAACTCTTGTATTAGCACTGAAGTGAGCAAATAATGTCAGATGCAAATGAATAATGTGCCTATTGACACTGTCACCCTAACTGTGCCTTGAACTTGAATGTTGCTTCTGTGCTGTATGCAGGCACTCAGGACTAAGCTCTCTTCTCTCCAAAGACATCGTATCAGCTGAAATATTTTAAAGGCATCACAAGTAATTAGTACCAATGTGCTATCAATCATCCCCGAAATGATGTCCTCCAGCCTTTTCCATCCATAGTCACTGCCTAAGGAAAATAGTTGTTTATTTAGCTGTTCCTACTTTGTAGGAAGAAATCAATACTCTAGGTCCCAGTTCTGAAAGAAAATCAGCAGACAAACACTTCCATCTTTGCTGGTGTTTTCTTACTGTCCCAGTTCATGAGGATATCAGGTTCTTCGAAACAGCCAAAATTCTGAAATGAAGTCTCACCTAACAACAGGCACAAATCAGAAATGATATGTAACATAGTGTAAAGTGTACCCACTTAGATTTACTTTAAATCCTTATGTCTACTTCACCCTGCTCCTTGTGAGATGTGCAAGAATATAAAATGGTTGTAACACGGGACACGCACATGTGAAGCAGCAAATTAAATGCCTGACTGAAGAAGTCAGTACCCTCACTGTTTGTTCTCATACTCTCCTTTAATTAGCTTCTTAATTGCTCCTTTGTTCAAGCCAGCTTGGTAACAGAACACATCTTCACCCACTGTAATAGGAGTTTATACTTCTATACATGCAGACACTTGGACTTAGATTTCTTAAGCTTTTTTTGATTTCCTCCTGAGATTTGAATCACTTTCCCTAAAACCAGGCATCTAGTGCCATGAGAGGTGACTCGGAATAGGACGCTCCACATGGCAGAGTTGACACGACGCTGAACGTAATGAAGACCCGTGTCCTCCTGGAGCTGCAGTTAGTAAGGCAAGAGGGACAGTGTAGATTGTCTGAAATGGCACCAGACATTACCTTCAGGCAACTGACTCATAACTTGAGTCACTGTCAACTCATAAAACCAGAGAAGCTGGAAATATACGGCAAGACACATCAAGCAGAGAAGAACTGATGGCTGCTTAGATTATATTCTTCTAGGTGTCAAATAGGTTCACACGGGCTCTCTAAATCATCAATACAGCAGGTCTAAGTCTAAGAAAGCATAGAAGGGATTCCACTAGTAGCAGAAAATTACATTAGACTGTTGTAATTTCTAAATGTTATCCTTTAATTCCTTTTTTTCCTGCAAACACACGCTACATACGCTTGTTGGGTCTTCACAACAAGTAGCAGGACTAATCCAGATCCTATTTCCATGAAAACGTTCTTTTAACTTACAAGTAAATTTGTGAAGTCTATCTCAAAGCATCAATTGGTTTTTTTGCTAGCTCAGAGAGTGCTTTTATTCTATCCTTTCCTTTGTTTAAAAAGGCCTCTGTCTTAAACATCCTTGTGAGCTAAGGAATCTGTTCAGTTATTTTCTAACAAAATGAAGAATTTGCTGCTATTTTTCGTGCTGATGTTGATAAAATACCAAGATAGGAATTGAGTGTATAGAGAATGCTGGAACATATGCAAGTAACCTGAAGTTAAAATGTAGTCAAACAGCTACAGGCAGCAATTAGAGAGTGCAAACTACCAGGTGGTAGACACTCCTGTAACTCGTTTTGTGCGGTTGGGACGAACACCAGCACGTGATGGTCTCTCAGGAGCTAGAATGAACACACCACTTCTCCTCCCCTGCCTCCCAGGCAGAGGTTATTAAACTACAGGTCAGCTCTCTACTTGTACAATGTCAATTCAAACTTATTAGCTCAAATCTTTCCCTGTGGTTTAAACCAGGACAGCAGACTTTGCCCTTAGGCTCTCAGGGAATGTTCTCAGGGCCAGCTCTACCCTAGGACGGCAGGCTCTAGCTGAGCGAGAACACTGATACCAATAGGCTCAGCATCTTTTTAAATCACACCAACCTACTGAAGGTGAACATAAGCCTAAATCCTAAGTGACCCTATCGTATTTTTTGAAGTAGTCAGCATTTGCTCTCTTCTGTTTAATGGGAATCTGGGAAGGACACCGAAGCATCTATCTTCTTCTGAGGAGTCATGTTTACCTTGGAAATTTACTCCAAAGAAAGGCCCTATGTAAACTTTGGTGTAACAAATATTTCATAAAAGCAACAAATAAGAACATTCTTGATTTAAGAGGTAATAATTATTCTGGCCAACTGTCCCTTCTGTATTCAGCTCCTGAATTTTGGAGGATTGGGAATAGTGAAGGGGAGACTTCCTATGACACTTTAGCTGGCTGAACACTAATCCATTACTTCAGTCAATTTAGCTCCTGATTATATTATTGGTGACCAGATACAAGTACTATAGTTTACTAACTATAATATACTGACCTTTTTGTTGATACAAAGCTTCACATGCAGAACATATTTTTCCATTATCTGACATCTTTACTGATGACCTGCTCTGTTACCCTTTAGTAAGCAAGAGCAACTCTATGAACACTATTTTTCTTCTATTAACCTGATTAATAAAGGGTTCTACATGGGAAACTGCTAAGCTCCCTCAGCTACTAGACAGAGTTGAAAGTACTCAATATCTTGTAGGAGTGACCTTAAACAAACAGCCATCAGAGGTACCTGGAGCAAAAACCAAAATGTTTTTACAAGATATAATAGCATGCAAAAGAAGCTGCTGGTAAATGAAGCCTCATCAACTACCACTCTACTGAAAACATCCAGTGGAAAGCTAATTCATAATCTTTTTCTTCTTATTCTGAATGACAATGAGTTTGTGATGAAAAAAATACCATCCTTTTCCATGGGTTATGAGTGCCATTAAAAAAAAAACTAACACAAAAATTCTGCTCTAATTACCACATCTGATTATGGCTAAATTAACCAATTTTCAAAGTTTACTAGAAGTCAGGAAGTTTCAGTGTTTTTTTCACATTAACAAAAGCACTCGAGTTCTACTCCAAGCTTACCAGTAGTAAGCCACTTCCAAAAGAAGTGGCCATTAATATATTTCTCTTCACCATATGAAAAATTTATGTAAAGTCCCACTATTTGCCACTGAAAGCTGCTGATGCCAACCATGAATAAGACAAGAACTAAAGGCAGAAATGAATAACAGACAGTTTACTATTGTGTTTTTGGAATCTTATTCAGCACAAGTTATATTGTAAATCAGCTTTCTCTTTTCATGTTAACAAGTAACTCATTTGTGAATGATCCTCAGGACACCATGAAATCTATTCAAGGCTATGGCCCCATGCCATAATCAGTTATTCTCCAGTTAGATGGTATTATAACTTGGAATTATTATTTGATAGAGGTTAGCAACACAGTACTCGATTCACACATATCATGATTCTTGTTAGAATCCACAACTGGGCTCTCTCCTTAACCTGCCTGCAACCCTTCCAGCCTACTACTCTTCCTAAGCCTACTTCACAAACACACAACTGGTGTTTTATCTCCACAATCTTCTGTTTAGATCAGCTCAAGGCACAGAGTTCTAGTGATGTTTATATTGTTGCAATTTCTATCATCTTATTGTAAGAGATGAGAGGTTAAATGCAAGGTGTGGAATTTACCCAAGGTGTGGAATTTATCCACATAAAGGCTTTTGTGAAGATGCATAGAAAGGTGAATCTCAGTTACAAAGTGAATTAAAACATACTGCAATTGAGCACAACAGAATTGTGACTGAACATGTTAGAATATGCAAAGGAAAAAATAAACCTGTCATCAGTACAACTGTAAGCTTCAAAGGTGCTTCTTTTCATTTCATCACATTAACCATCAGAAACTGAATATGCGACAAGTTCTCCACATAGTAAGTACTTTGAGGAGCTGATAAAATTTAAACCAAGTAATTTGTGCCAAACTGACCTTTAAAATTACAGCAAATGGTTGCCTTCATTTCACTTATGTCTTATGCACCTCCTGTAACACGTGGTAAAATCATTTACATGTTGGCGTGTTTCAGAGCACAATATATTTGCCTGCATTAGAGAGGGATTCTATTTTCCAATGGTACCAAATAACATTCATAAACATACCCATTAGAAAACCAGAAGCAACTTGTTAGCTTGGAATAGTCTTCCAGTAATGTGATACAGCTACCAATACTTTTTTCCTCTTTATTGACACATTCATATTATTTCAATATAACTTCATAATTACATGGTGCTGTTTTTTTAATTCCCTAGTATTAATCTTCCTAAAATAATGTGGAGTTACTCTGTTTATTTTAAACCATCTCCAGTTAGGTATTTAAAAAGTCATTTCACATGTCACCATATTTACACTGTCACGCTGAGCCTCCCATGTTTACAATTCCAGTTTCAACAGGACAGTTCCCAAATCTCTCTGTATTATGGGCAGATGATCAGAAGTGACAAATTACTGTAGGTTACTCTCCACTGAGTCACCTGAGACATGAAAGGTGACAGTTCATATCCCCTCAATCTGCTCAATTTACCAAGCAGAACATAGAAACTTAATTATTTTCAAGGTAGTCACCAAAGGATTATAATTATATATAACACAAATAATTTAAGCTAACACATTTTAGTTTTTAACTGGAGTGAGAGAACAAATGCATACTTAATAAATTCCACAACAACCTTTAGTTTCCATATTGGCTTTCTAACGAGTGTGGTCTTTCTCATAGTGTTCTGGTTTTGTTCTTCCTCTAGAAAGGAAGTGTCTTTGTAGTTTTGGTAAGATACTAAAATGAAAACTTTTCAACAGAAAGGGGCTCAACACAAACAGGGGTTTGTGATGTCATAGGATGATGACTAGGAGATGGGACAGGAGTAGGCCTCTGTTTTCTGCAGGGCTTTGTGATGTCACAGTTGGATCTATACAAGACAGTGAAGGGGACGACCCCTGGTTTGGATGGATAGATGAGGGGAGGGAAGTGGATGGTGCCTACCTTGACTTCAGCAAGGCTTTTGACACTTATCTCCCACAGCATCCTCATAGGCAAGCTCTAGATGTGTGGGTTAGATGAGTGGGGTGCGTTGAAAAGTGTCTAGAAGATAGAGCTCAGAAGGCTGTGATCAGTGTCACAGAGTCTAGTTGGAGGCCTGTAACAAGTGGTGTTCCCCAGGGGTCAGTACTGGCTCCAGTCCTGTCCAATATATTCATCAGTGCCCTGGATGAAGGCACAGAGCATACCCTCCGCAAGTTTGATGATGACAAATAACTGTGAGGGGTGGCTGACACACCAGAAGGCTGTGCTGCCATTCATCAAGA
>VWZY01012000.1:0-121423 GCA_013399075.1 Chloroceryle aenea | reverse complement strand
TGAATTCAACAATGGCAAGTGTTGGGTCCTGGACCTGGGGAGGAATAACCCCCTATTAGTACAGGAGCTGACCTGCTGGAAAGCAGCTCTGTGGAAAAAGACCTGGGGTTCCTGGTGGACAACAGGATGATGTGTTGGACTAGATCTCCAGCTGTCCCTTCCAGCCCCTTTCATCCTGTGATTCTGTGTGATTCTCAAAAGTCAGAGAACACTGTATCAGAAGTGCTGCTGTTTCTGGGATGTAGGAAAGCCAAAGAGCAGAACATTGATGACTGTTCAGGAACTGGTAATAGATGGATATCACATCAGGTCACGGAATGGGGTGTCCCAAAGGATGCAAAGAAGCCACTGGAAGACCAGCAGCCCTTGATTATGTCACAGTGTTAATCTATCTGCAATGTGAAATGAGGTTGAGCAAACAGCTCTTGAGGGGGTTTCTTGAGGTCTGCTGTGTATCTCCAGCTGTACAATCTATCTGGAGCAATTCCTTAATTACACAATTTTCAGAGGTTTTGGTGTCTGTCTTGTCAGTGACTTAACAAGATCAGACATAAATTGAATGACATGACAAGTGAGAAGAGAAGTTTCAGGAAAGAGACTGCTCCCCCCCCTCCCCCCAAACACAAAACCTTACATTCTAGAGACCAAGTTGGTAACCACTACATAAAACCTGCAGCTGCTTTTCTGCTACAGATCAACTCAGTGCAAACTTTGAAAGATACAGCTCCATGGATAAAAGCACTTTTTGGAGAAATGAGGTAAAATGACGGGACATCACTACTCAGGTATCACAACTGTGAGGAGTCTTGTAAAGATACTGTTCTTCTTTTGACTTAGTTGGGGAAAAAAGTACTTCAGAAAAGCAAAAAACCTACAGAGGTCTGTAGCAAAACTAGAATATGCCAAGGAACTTCCCGCAGAGCAGAAGCCTTTGCTGTTTCTTCTGGGCTGATTACTTCAAATATGATCTTATAACAGGAGGACCCTCTGAAAGGAAGGCAAAATTTATGGACCATGTTTAAAAAATGGGTAGGGGAAGATGTACTGAAGAAATGATGGCTGGAAAGATGAAGAGGAAATATGTGGAGGATAAAGGAAAACCAAACAAAGGAAAAATGAGACATGTAAGAATCAATAAGGAAGTAACAAGGATTTATATAAAAAGACTGAAGAAAAGGTGGAGACTAGTAAAGAAAATGATCATCATTCGAAATTAATCCTAGTATTTCTTGTTGCACTTTTCAATGTTTTTCATTCCTTTAAGCACATCATTTTTCATTCTAATTCTGGGCTTTTCTCCTTAAATGCCAATGCAGCCTTGTAAACAGGTTTTCATCTGTTTCACTGGATGAGAAATAAACCTCCCATCTCTCTTAAGTACTTGCTTACTTTCAGTTCTTCATTCCTTCAGTCCTTCAAGGACTTTTCTGTATTAGAAGAAACTGAATGACAATTAATTTAGTGCACTTATCGCATTTACACTGCCTAGATACATTCCCTGTTCCTGAGTAGGAATAATTTTGCTCTCGGCAAAGGCAGATCCACAGTTTTTGGTGCATCAGGAAGAACATGTGATTAAATAAGTGAAAATTCTTCCCAAGAGAATCAAAAAAACTACATGAAAAATTGGCTGAGATGGCAAATCATTAAAAATTTTATTGGGAATATTGTTTTTTCTCAGCAGTGTTATTCTGTGTGACAGTTTGAGCATGAATCTGACCATAATGCAAACACAATGATTAAAGTATTTAGATGAAAAGTCTCCCTAATTTAACAGACATTTTTGACCTGAAGAGAAGGCACAGAAATCATCTGCACCCACTATTTTAAGGGAAAGAAATGTGAATGTAATTCAGAATTTTCTTTTCCTGGTCATCAGACTGTTGAACATTTTCAGTGGTTGGTTGGATAAATTATAGCCAAATGTTATGTTACAGTTATAAAAAAATCTTATATTTTCTGCTACTGTAAAACAACAGTGTCATTTACTGTGTTCCCTGTTTAGTGATTCTGATTATACATTAGATCTGTACACAGAAACAAACAGCAGTCAGATAAAATCAATGCAGCAACAAGATGCCTTTTCAAATGAAAAGCATCTCAACTCTCTTTTGCCATGCAAACAATCATTGAGTGGTACTTTTTCTCAATGTCTATTTATGATGCAAGCCAAAATGAAAAAATCAATGCCCTTCAACAGAGAGAGCATCAGTGTCTCTTTGTAACCACAGTAAACGACCCATTCTTGTTCCTTATCACAGCCATGCCACTCTTGTAAAGCTTAAAAAGCACATTCCCAGGAATGTCAGTCAGAAGAGGAAATCTCTTTAATGATCCTTCACTACCAAAGAGGTTATAAAGCTTCTAACAGTTTTTATTTTCTACTCACAGATTCAGAAGATATCCTAGGATATTGATTACTTTGTTTTATCAGAAAGCAAAAAGTAAGAAGTACGTAAATATAAACCCCCCTGATACCACCAAAATTCACTGGAAAGATTACATCTTTTTCTTTTTTTCTAAATCTATGATTTCTTTTAGTTTGATCATACAATTAATCCTGATCTCTTATAAAAGAGCAATTTTATCTAGATCAATTGAAAAGACTCACAGGATATTAGAGATTTTGAGAAGGGCAGAAAAGTTGTTCAGGATATTTCATTCTAAACAAATTTGTCCAAAAAAAAAAAAATCTTGATTTTGGGGCTTAACAGAATCTACAGAACGTAAAAAATTTGCCACTGATTGTAATGATGTTCTGTTGTACATCTTGCTGATCTTGACTGTGTATGTAAATGAATGGTGTAAAGCAATCCATTTATCTCTAAATCCATTAACTAGTTAAGACTGTTCAGAAAGCTACTCACAGTGTTGCTAAGCTTAAAAATAGAACCATTCCATATAATTTTCCTCATCAGTTTAGACTGTAAAAACACTGAGGAAGGGTTAATTTGCACTAGTAGGAAAGCCAAATAAGAGATGACACTTGGGCTATGAGACCATCTTCAGGCTCTGGAGAAAAAACAGAATATATTTTCTCATAGCCCTAAGAAGAGCTTACAGCTGAAATGTCTTCTCTAATCTTATTGTTTATTTATAATCTGCCTTTATTATCCTCTCTGCTTTTATTCTGCAGCTAACAACCTCCTGCAGGACTCTACTTATGTCCAGATGTTGATCAGTATACATTGTTTTTGCTAAATGTCTTCTGGATCTGAAGCCTTTTTCATACTGGGATTTGGTAATCAACCTTTTCTATCTTCCTTGTCAGCGTGAGGCTACTCCTCGTAGGAACAAGAAGTGATGACACTCACTGGAGTTAGGTGTCATGCAAGCACATACTATGGAATTTTTTGCACGAGATTTTACAAGCATACTTTATTGTAGCATTCAGACTGGCAAGTAAAATGGAAAATTTATAGTTCATTCTTAGCGTTGTGTAAGTACATTCTAAAGCAGACTCAATTTAATGGTTTATGAAATTGGATTTTGACTGCTGTAATTTCAGATACTTAATTGCAATTACAAGCTCTGTTTTTAAAGAAACTGTAATTCAGTAGTCACATGGTCTAAAAAGCTTCCTCCTGAAGAAAACATTAAATATAACATTGCCCAGAAATGTTTTGCTAATAATATCTTCACTTTCTCTGCTGTTTATCATAGAAGATAATCATCAGGCATGGAGGTATTAGAAGCATTCAATAAATTCCACATAAGAAAACTGTCATCTTATTCAGTGTTCCGTTGACATCTACTCTTCCCTGACTGAGGAAGGTGGCTTCAACCACCAACAGTTCTATAGCTGACATCCTAATAAAGAGTTTCCAAAGAGCTGGATTCCAAACATGAAGTTTGGAATCTCTTTAACAGAGGAAGAAGCTGATGAACATTTTTAACCCAAGAAAGTATTCCATGCTAAACATTCAGTGCCTTTTTTTGTGATTCATGAGTCACTGTTATGGATTGATACATAGCTAATCTCCCTCACGAACCAAGTGTCTTTACAACACATTAAACCTTAACCAGCTCAACACAGTGATGACAGGGCAGATATGTTAAATTCAGTTAAAGATTCAAAGGCATTTTTGTGTCAGCAAAAGCCATGATTGATATGTAAGTAGTTATATCAGTAACTACAGGGATGGGTGGATCTTAACCCTGAAAAAAAAGGCTGGGTTTTGGTGATTAAAGGACAACTTTCTGGACTTAGGTACAAGCATTGCCATGTTACTAACATGCAGCTGTATCTGTTAGGAGATGCTGTCAGCATAACACCTAGGAAACCTTTTCTAACTTAGCCCTTTGTGAAACAGCCTAGAAGAAAAGATGAAAGAAATAAGAGAAATATACACTGCCCTCTTTCCAAATCAAGTTTAGTGAGTCAGATGAATACCCTGAAAGATCATACAAAAAGTTTTTACTTTTTTTTTTCCCCTTCCAGAACTCCCGGACTCAAACACTTTTTCTCTACCAGAGAAAGTGCTCTACCTCTTGATCATTAAAACACTGGCTAAGTTGGGATTTTTTTCTCCTTTTTTGAAAGGGCCTCCATTTTTCACCTCAATCTCAACCTGTATTTACCTTGTCTAACATCTCCAGATGTTTGCTTCAGTTCTTCAGCATTCCATGAAGTTTAGTATAATCTGTGTATGTTACCACAGTGCTGTGCTATTCTGTTTACTTTCTTTCCTAGACAACTCCTACAAATATTAAATAGGAAAGACATTTTCATAGATCCATGTTTTCATGTTGAAATAGCTCACTGTATCACATATTAAATTTGCTTCCATTTTTTTTTTACAAAGTCTAAATTTCTAAAGAAAAAAATCATAATGTTGTGAATATGCTACCCTCTAGCTTCCTAAGTGCATAAGGTATGTACAATCCTTTTGCTTTTTTGTAATACCCCTTATGTAATCTGTACTAAATAAATCACATTTATGATTACATAAAGCTGTATGATCATCTATGGCTTTATACTAAATATTAATATTAATGTGGTCATTAATAATAGAATTTGTGCACCATTCTTTGTTAATACTTAATTAACTATTATAATAACAGCAAAAAATGGGTAAATTTATAGAGGCAGAAAATATCAGCAGGTTCAAAATAGGATTAGACAAACAGGACAGGAAGTCTGTAACCAGATACTAAAAGAACTGGTCAGGAATGAGCCCTCCAGAATCCCTAATCTAAAAATTTCTGCTGCTGGAGGAGAATGAGGGAAAACAGCTGCATGCTCTCCCCTAAATGCATCTCATTTTGCTGGTGGCAAGACAGAATCCTGGACTTGATGGACCATTACTCTGAGCCAATAGGGCTTTTCTTATGTTCTAATGGGAAACCTCTCTTTTCTAAAAGCCAATTAGACACCATAAAAGACAGATATTAATATCAAGTTAGGACAATCTGTAAATGGAGATTTAAAGTTAGCAGCAGTTAGAGAAATGTAACTCATGTTAATTGAATGCTAATTATATGTGCAATTATTTTGGATTATACCGAGCGGTGTGTTAGAAGTTAGTGTTCAATGGTAGTCCATCATGTGAAATTTTGAACAGAATAAAATGATCAGATTCCCCTACATCATTTTATATGCTCTTCATGCTGCATGATTTAAACTCAAGTACAAAACTTCCCTCCCATAATCCGTATTTCAAGGACAATTACAAGGGATATGCAGAGGTGGAGAACTGGTCCCTTTTTACCTAGTAGGATTGGAATGGAAAAAACACTAATGATGTGGGGAGCTCCTGAGGCATATGGGGAGGTGGGATACGTGTCTCTCTAGTTCAGGTACCATTTTACAGAACTATCCAAAATACATCCTAAATATCCCAACTTCTCATTCAGAAAAGTGGAATAAAATCTGTGAAATAAAAGGGTCAAAATTGTGTAATTTCTATGGTTTTGTAAACACTGCTTCATCAAGGGGCAGATAAAAGTGCAAAGCACTAGAAGCCTTAGAATAGCAACACAGATTCTGGAGTAGCACAGTAACACAATCTGAGTGCCATTATAGGAGTCAAATTTCTGATATCTAAAGACTAAAGGTAAAATCAGGATTTATGCAGTAAATAATGAGACCCCACAAACCATGCACTGAAAGTGAGAGAAAAAAGGGAAGGAAGGATGGAAGGATGGAAAATGCATTTGGTATTATGAAAATCTTCTTATTTCTACTGTTCATGTCTTTGCTTTTCTAATCTGTTTCATTTCACTGAAGTCGGTTTAAAGGACAGTATTTTCTCACCTTTGTCTTAACTAAATTTGCATGCCTGACAATTTGAATGAGATTTCACCTGAGGAAACATCCTTTACAGATCTTATTGCTATTTATGCTAATTTTTTTTTCCTTAATTTAAAATGGAAAACATATCAGGTCAGTCTGTAACACAGATATCCTGGAATTAATGCTGCATATGTCAATTTAGCAACTTTTTCTTAGATTGCATTGATCTGTCTTTGCATCTGTGGAAAAAATAATGAAGCCTTTACATCTTTTCTAAAATAAAAAATTGTTAGCTCATAGAATATGGCACTATCATAGCAGAAAAAATATATTGTTACTGAACTGTTTAATGTTACAGAGGAGGCAAGAGAATGCAAACAAGAAATAGATGTTTCAGAAAGGTATTAATGCAAAACTTTTCAGACATTTCTAAACAGCTGCTTCCTCATTTCTCCTTCACCAGTAAAGCAGTGGTAGAAGCAATGAATGCAGGGAGTACAGTTTCACAAATCATGTTGTCTAATTGGTCAGAGGGAAACCTACGTAATAAGCAGCTAAAAATGAACGTGGTCACTGCTTTGTCTCTTAGCCCCCATCAGCTTAGAGTTGGGCTAAGGGAGATCTAAGGGGGGGTAATTGACCTGATATAGCCCTAGTCCAGTAGAAAAAAAAAATATTAAAAATACAGTGACAGCACCACATGCTCCATTCCTGCTACCAGCTGTTTAAGTAAGTGCCAACATCAGGGAGTTAGAATAAGAGGAGAGAAAAATTACCCAAGTCTTTCCACATTATTTCCAAAGTCTATCTTATTAGCTGAATCTGCATACAGAGAAAAAAGCTCAGGCAGAAACAAATCACTAAACGACACTCTAAAGAATTAAAGTAGGGTGAATTTACCATTTTTTGTTGCTATAGTGCCAACTGAGCCATTCAGCTGCTCTGCCCAGGACTGATATCCTCTAATGAGATTGCCATTTGAGTAATTCTCTTTGGGTTTTTTTTTTAAGCCTTTAAATTTTACCGGGCTCAGAAAGATATGTTAAAAACTAACATTTGCTGATAAGAAAACAATCAGCTGGCTCCTTTAATAAACTTAGAATAAATTACCAAGTAAACCATCTACTAAACACACGTTCTTGTGTGGGTTCTACCTATCCATCTATCTGTTTCATAGTATTTGTTCTAAATATAGAACACTCATGCCTATTCTAAATCACAGAATCATAGAATGCTTTGGGCTGGAAGGGACCTTTAAAGGTCATCTGGTCCAACCACCCTGCAGGGAGCAGGGACATCTGCAACTAGAGCAGGTTGCTCAGAGCCACGTCCAACCTCACCTGGAATGTTTCTAGGGATGGGGCATCGATCACCTGTCTGGTGATAAATATAAGTAAGTGTTTCCAGTTTGCATCTAACAATAGGTCTGTACCATTTGCTCCTGCTACATTGTTAATTTTTTTCATTGTTCAATACATTGCAGTGGAGTCAGCTATTAGTTAAGTCTCAATTTTCTCCATCAGAGCCACCGGTTTGCAACTCGTACAGGGGAAGCACCTTTTCAGGCAATTCAGTGGCACATCAGTGAAGACTGTAACAGCTTGTGATTCTCAGTCCATTTTTATGGAACAGCTGAATACAGCAAAGTAGGTCAGAATCAACCCCCCATAAGGTTTAGCAGTAAGTTCCCTAAGTGAAAGCTCAAACACTAGATCAAAGCCACACCTAGACTGACATGCTCAAGGATCCCTCTAGGATGTGCTTTCTTACAAAAAAAACCCTCTTGCTAGGTTCCACGGGAGCTTAAAGCCTGCACAAATGAAACAGCAACATTTCCTTGTTGTTGTACTTTACAGTTCCTCAAAACACGCTGCTATTCTCTCCAAAGACTGTAATTGAAACTTATAAGTTATAAAAACTGATTTATTCTTGCTGAAGGACTATTTAAAATGCTCTGAACTAACTGAAATTTAAAGTTTAAAAACCACATCAATAGTTCCATCCTCAACATTTATTTAAAAGAGGTTTCGAACAGAGCAATATGATATAATTCAAAAATGAATTCAACAGTTGTTTTTACTCCCTCAGAGAGCAGTTATTGCCTGTCATATAATTAAGTGAATATGCCAGTGACAGAATACACAAAGCAGCAGGGAGCACAGGAAAAAACTGAAGCTTCTTGTAGTCCATGAGTCTTTTGGCTCACTAGAGTGAGAAAAACCTGTCTAATCTATTAGAAAGAGAGAATTAAAAGGCATGATCAGAAAACAAGAAATTGCCAAGGAAAGGCTCTCTCAGTATCCTTCAGACTGGGTGCGAATCAGTCCAGATGATGCTCAGCAAATTTTATGACATGTTACAAAACATACTGTAACACTTTGCCTCACACAAACATTTATTTCAAATTGATAAGTCAGTGGAAAATAATAATAATAACAACATACCTTCAATAGCTACACTGAATGAATGAAGGATGCTCACGTAGCATCGGCCCACGCAGAGGAGTGTGGCAGCAAGGATTCATTTACTCCATTCAAATTGGCCTAACACCTATGTACAACTTGGGACACATTTGACATTTTTTTGTCTTCATTTCTGAGACAAAAGGAAATAGGAGGTTCTTCCTTGACAGGAAAAAAGTCAATAGGAAGTTTTGGATTGTTGAATTTTGCTTCTGAAACAAGTGTCTTTATAAGTAAGCTATCATTCTAAGTAAGCTATCATTCTAAAGATCCAGATCCCTCAAAACAAGATGTTTACCATTGCAACTATAAAGACAGGAGTCTTTCCTTTGAGATTCAGAACTGGCTTTAGCATGTGATATTTTGGACACCATAGCATCTGGTAACGATAGCAAGAACAGTTCTCAGCCTGTCTCATCTCCACTGTAACTGACCTTGTGTGACACAGGTCATCCTCTTCTTAAGCAATGCCATCAGGTATCAATGTTTGTGTTCAGAAGAAAACTGCAAATACATTGGACTGAAACATGTTAGCCAAATATATTTTCATCTGTAATTTTTTGGAAACACCTTATAAAACAAAATTCTTCATAAAAAAAAAAAAAAAAAAGGAAAAAAAGGACCTCTCACATATCCAGGTATTGTTTCATGAAGTTTCAGAAGACATTCAATATTGAATCTATTCACATAATAATTCTGCATTTCTTGTCTTTTTTTCTTCATAGATGATAAAAGCATCCGAGGCCAAAATTCAGACTGCTTTTGAGGAGGGGCATTGATCCTCAGGGAAGTATTACCTTCTTTCAAAATGTTCTCCTGTCTGTGTGGTGAGAGGCTGCTTGCCTTAAAGGCTGAGTGAGGACACAGATATCACATTAGTGGCCTGTAAGCAGCCTATGAAAACTGTGAGAGATGTGCCAAGCAGCCCAGATTTCACAGCAGTGGACTCCTAACAGAAAAGCTTCTCTGAACACCAAGTGATGTCTAACCAAGATTCATAAGCACTATGGAAAACAGTTCCTGAAAGGAACAAAAAAGATTAAAAATAAATAAATGTATTTGAAGACATGTGAAATCAATTTGTGGTGCTAAATGACATCCAGCTTAGAATAATAACATTGCTATGTTGGCACTGCCTCTTCCCTTGCTTCAAGTCTGTTTCATCTATTTAAATTCCTTAAGCCCAGGACAAGTTTCTTCACTATTTGAACAAGTGGCCTACTCAGGAAGTCAGTCGATAAAACTGCCAGAGCTGCTGCCAGCCCTGCGACTGGAGGCTGAGTGACAAGGGAACGGCTGTGTCCACGAGCATCTGTAGGAGCCACGGAGGAGACTGGTAGAGGTGAGAGCCAGCTGCAGGGTTTTCTCACCATCTTCCACTTCAGGGGGACTGGACGGGGGTATTTCTTCCATGGCATTATTTATTCCCATATTCTGTAAATAATTTTATTGATCTATTGAAAATTCTGAATATGTTTCCTGAAAAATTCCCTCAGAAGCTTAGAGAAACATGGCACAAGCTAAAAATGAAACCACAACATAAAAGTTAGCATGTCAGCAAACTTAATAACACACTAACTGCTTTTCATGGGAAGATAAGCATTCTTTGCTGTTCTTTGCATGTGGCCACATCCTGGGGTTGAGGTATGTGGAAACAAGGATGTATTTTGAAGAAACATATACAAGAAACATAACAAGCAAATTTTGATCCTGACTCATTGCTGCAACACACCACACGAGAACATTTTTCTGAAAGCCTCCAATTACCATGGAATTTTTCTTAGGGATTTTTTTGTATCATTGATTAAAGATAATCACAAAAAGAAAACTATGGCTACTAATTGTTGAAGTTGTAGGGAATATATTGAGATGATTATCGACTTAATGAAGCTGGCATTGAAATACATTTTTCTGATCTGCTTACTGTGTGTACTGTGTCTTCTCACTGGATAATACGCTGTGTTTTTACTCAGCCTCAGTAAATAACAGCCTGATCTCCCTTGTTTACAAATGACAGCAAGCACAGTTCCAGGAAAAATAATAAACAGGAGCAACATGAAATGCAAGTATCAACCATTTCAAGTATTTTCTCGGTGAAAATAAGCTTCATAGAGAAATGCTTGTTTCAGCATACTTAATCATGATGCCAATTTGTAATTGCAAGACTAATTCTGAACTATTTACTAATTTGTCCTGGTTTTGCTGGGACAGAATCCCAGGCCAGCCATGGTCTGCAGAGCATTAGCAGTTTGGAGACGGGAAGGGCAGCTGACCTGAGCTGGCTGTAAGGGTAGCCCAGACCATAAATATCACACTTTGTATAAAAGAGGAAGTTTGCTGAGGACAAGGAGGTCTCCTGATTGAGAATAACCTTTTTCCACTGAATGAACATAGAGGGAAAACTGGTTGGTTTTGACTTCCTACCACCAATCTACCATAATTCTTGAAAACTTTACCTGTGAACACCCACTCTTTTACTTCATGTAAACATTCCAACTTCACTTCTCATCTTCCTAAAATAAATCCTCCTTTCCAGGTTCTGGAAATGTTGCAGCATGTGTCTTAAACCATTCTTGATATGCACACCCTTGCAAGAAAAAATATTGAAGGGCCAGAGCCCTAGATCTAGACTACCATTTGAAAGTTTCTAGGGTGAAGATTAAGTGTGAGTATAAAGCATTTAAGGGTGCTTCCTAGAGTTCATCAGAAGGTTCTGATCTTATGTGGACATAGCCAGGCTGGTACTTCCAAGTTGTACCATGATGAGCAAACTAACCAGGACTAGCTGGTTTTTAAACCTAGTAAATGTAGCATATGTTGCTCTTCTAGGACAAATGATCTGTCAGTAGCAAATACAGATTAAAAAAATCTAATGTCATTCTTCACTTGTATAGTGTATACAGAAGAAATTAACTCTTGAGTTCCCCACGTGATCAGTCAGTAGCAGCAGTTGGCATAACTTTAAATTACTTACATTCTAAATGCTGTACTTATATTAACTAATTAATCTCACAAAACATGAAGTAGATTTGTAAGTATTAGCATATGCCCTGAAGCATGAGATTTCATTACCTTTACCATTATTCTAGCTTTCATAAAGATAAGTGTTAACAGTAGCATAGAATGATCCAAAGGAAAAGAGGTGCTTACCTGCACCTAGAGCATTTGAATTAAATAACTTTCAGGAGCTGCAAAATTCCGAAGCTTGGTAGCAAACACACAAATAAATGTTTATGTAAATCCAGCAAACATATCACTGATAAAACTAATGGTAATAAAAACCCAAACAGAACCGAAAACCATACCCCAGATATTTTGCACGTGTTTTTCATAATTCAAATACCACGCTCAATAAACCTTTTCCTATGCCCTTGCAAATGGCTGCAAATCCTGCTCCAATTTCCAGGAAAATAACCAAGATGCACAAAGTAAAAGACATGGTACAGCTGTCTTTCCATATTCTAAAAATGCTACATCTTCCTCATCATTCTCTGTATGACTTCTGTTTCTGTATCCTGTACAGATCCGACTAATTATGTGTGACAATTCTATATGAGTATATGCAAATATAGATCTTGAATGGCATTATCATAATTTTTGTCCTTATTTAAGGTATCTAATATTATCTTCAAGTGATTTTGTCATAAATGCCTTTAAAATCCACCCATGTTGCTTTCCTTTACTGCTTAGCAACTTTGTCCAAATGTTGCACATAGGAATGAAGTTTTCTTGTAAAAAATGTTAGTTTCATTAAATAATGCTAAACTAAAATATGCTTTATAGATCTTCAGAGGTCAGATCCTATAAATATTTATGCAAATAAGTGCAGTAAGTTCATCACATGTTTAAAGAGAAGTACATGGCATACCAATGAAACATTACGCACGGGTCATGCTTGTAACACAATCAGCAAAATGATCCAAAGTCTCATTAAATGCCCAAGTCTACCAAGAATACCACAAAAATTTTCCTGACAATCTGGGTTTTCACAATAGTTAAAAAGCTAAATGAACTTATACTACACCCTTATGCATTTTGCTAAGTTGTATCAACAAAGGAGTGGATGAAGGGGAACCACATGGTACTGCATTAGATTTTCAAATACTGTGATAAGCTGGTATTAAGAAAACCACATTCATATAGAGTAAGATACAAAATAATGAGATGGATTAGAATTTTGAGTGAGGTAAAAATAAACATTACATATAAATATTCAATTCAGAGTTTGGCAGAGTTAATTCTGGACAATCCTGATGTTTCTGTAATAGGCTCATGTTGAATGATTAAATTGTGATACGGCAAAACTGCAAAGCACAAAGCAGTTTTCACCTACTTATGACAATTGAACAAGGAAGGTTGAAAGGAAAAACAAGCATTAAATAATGTAAAACACTACAGGGTTTTGGAAGGAGTTACAGAAGCCATTCACAGACCAAAATGGCTTAGAATGATTTGGATATAAATTAGCTGGCAACTAAATCTTCTCTTCTGGTTTGTTCTATTTTGAGCTGTTCTAGAAAGTTTTCCATTTTTATTCTCTCTAGTTAGATTGCCATTGATTCTTCCCACTACAGTCACTTGAGTTAAAATGACACTGATACCACAGAACTGAGACTGACTCAACAGAGCAGGTTCTTCACATATCCAGGACTCTGCAAAGGAACACCTTGTTGTTATCGTGGGTCATGACATGGGTTGGGGTGGCAATACTTCACTGCTCTAAAGATTGTTATTTCCCCACTGGAACATACTCCAGCCTCTGCATACTTCTGCCCTGCATAACTTCCCCTCCATGTTATGGCCCGCATAGCACAAGGTAAAATAATCTGTAATAGTTGAAAGATTAAAGTACAAAGAGCTTCTGAAGTGTGACTGTATTGAAGGAGTAGGGAACTGTTGGAATAGAAAGTAAATGTCAAAGTGAGAGGGTGAACCTGCAAAGCTCACCCAATGCACTATACTTAAAAATGTAAATTTAAAAAAACTTATTAAAATAACAGATTTTATATTAGCATTTATAAAGCACAAGCCCAGAGTCCTTTTCATAATTCTAGAAAATCCCTCTTGCAGTTTAATAAAAGAAGATATTCAACATTTGCACGTGAGTGAAGACCCAGTGGACTTTTTTTTTTTAAGGTCCACGTGTGATTAAAAAATTCCAAGTACTTTGGAAAGTGCTTTGACATTATACAAAGGGAGGTTTTATTATTATGTTATTTCAGAGGCATAAATGAAGTATTAGGGAATTACAAAAATTTAAACTATTAGCAAGTCACCTGGCATCCAGCTGGGTAGCTTAGATCTGATGTCATACGGCTTGACCATTTTCCATCAAGCCTACGCTCTTTATATTACACAAGTTTTATAGAAAGTGCAGCAAATCCAATGTGTCATCTCTGCTTTTGGTGTAAAACAATCTGCACTATGCAATACAAACCTATCAAAAGAACAAAAAAAGCCCTGCATTTGAGGAACACGTGTATTTTACTATAGAAATGATCACAATTCACACTTACCAGCAACAGAATGTGTTAGAACAGATTAAGCGAATATCCCATTGGGTGCAGCAGGCTTCAGAGTCGATGGCAGCAGTCTCAGAGCCCCCATGATTCATTACTATCTCCCAGTGAGGAAAAAAAGAACTCTAAAAAGTGTTCCTCAATGAGAAATTTTCCTATCAATTAAATAATTTTGCTTAAATAATTAAAACATCAGGAACGATGTTCAGATTTTTTGTTCATCCTGTATTACCTCTACAGGTTTCATGAGAGAAAGCAAGGTGTATTTCACACACTATTTTTTTCCACTTCACACTTGGAATTTTTTTCTGTTCTGGAATTCTTTCCTGAACAAAAGTGGCTTCCCAAAGAGACAAAAGTATGGCAATTGAAATTGTACCATTGTGAATCTTGATTATTGAACCGTCAGCCATAAAGTTTTTTATTTAGTGAAATTAAGACTGACAGCTATGGATTAGGAGCTATCAGGCATTAAAATATTAAATCACCACTTCTGTTTATTTCACTGAAACACGAAGATATTGCTAACTCCCTGTTTTTATTAAATTATCAGTGACATATTAGTGCATTTCTTATATAGGAATTTTTAAATCACCAATGTCCAGTAAAGACCTATTTAAAACATCTCTTCAAGGTATGTTCACTACTTTTGCTAAAAGGTTTTTCCAAAATAAATTTATTTACTCTTCAGATAAAGCTGTTGAAACCATAGTTGGGTCCAGTCAGTACCAGATGGCTGCACAACATTCTCTGTTCCTGCTCTCTTGCTGTGTGCCCTTAGCCATCACTTATCAGGTATTTATCATCCCACTCATTGCAGCATGTTTTTAACTACCTATATGTATGCAGACAAATCCATCTCTTTGAAAACATAGCTTGATTTGTTCATAATTATGCTAAATGTGAATAAATTATTGATATACAAGCTGACAGAAAGATATGAGGGCAGATACTTAGTTCAGAAAGCAGGTTTTGTGGTAAATGTTGCAAATGTGAACTACACAATCCAAGATCAGTTGAAAGCACAGACTACATAAAGAAGCAAGAACTGAGAATTTTCAAGGCACTTTCACTAACCTGCACACACTTTAGATCTAGGTCAGAAAGAGTTTGTGATGAGGGATACAGTCAAACATATAAAGACTAGTCAGACCTGCAGCAGAATTAACACTGGAGTACAAATCAAGGAACTGTTAAAGAATAGTTAATTAAAGAATCATTTACCTAAACTTGATGAAGTAAGACCCAGTGTGTTAGTAGCTGACAAACAGGGCTACAGAATGTTTTTTACTAGCTTCTACAGTATTTTATGAGAGGTTTCATGTTAGTGGAAACTCTTCACAGGTAATCTGGAAGCCTGGGGAAACCATCATTCCTCCCCTTCTACCTCAGAACTGCTTGGAGCACTTAATTTCCTCTCTCCTAATTTGCAGGACAAACCATCCTCAGTTTTGTTCTAGCATGTTTATTAGTCCATATGATCTCTTTTGCCCCTAAGTAAGCCAACTTCCAGCTGTGATGACAAAAATGGGATTAGAAGATGAGAAGAAATTATAGGGTTTTGCTTTTTTTTGTCTTGAACAGCTTTTCAACATTTGAGATCTGTCTTAAAAGGCTGCTTTACTTCTGAACCAAAATAATGACAACTTACAAAAGTAATGATTTTCATACGAAAACAGTTGGAAGAAAAGAAAATAAGCTGCCTAGGTATGTATTTAATGCTACATTCAACTAGTTGCCCAATTATTTTATTTGATACTCAAGTACTCCATACAAATCTACAGCAAAACAGTGTATTTAAATCCACACTACTTACTAATTTGTTAAATGGGTTTTGGAAATGGTGGCATTTATATGACTACCAATTTTCTTGGATTTGCCTCCTTTTCTTCCTCTCAGACAGCTGTGTGTGCTGAGGTATGGTCAGTGCAGGTCGATTCATATTTGTACTTCTCTTCCAAAATCAAAGCTCACACTTTCAACATGCAGGGAGCAGCAGGGAGCAGGACGGGCACATCTGACCACTCTCACCATCAAGAGGACAGCAGATGGAGCCAGCAACAGAGGAAGGAGACAGGGAGCAATAGCAACATCTGGACAGGAACTGAGCAGTAAGTTCTGGACCCCAGAGTTAGGGAGTCCTGCGGAGAAGGTGACAGAAAGGGGACAGAAACTTTGGTAGAAGATTTGGGCAAAGAAGAGGAAAATGTCGGGGGGACATGAGACAACAGCTTTGATGTGAGATATTAATGGAAGGTAATAAGATCTGTAAGTGGAGAGTGGAGGAGAAGGGGATATGTCCAAGCTGGGAACAGCCCGAGAAGCTGGCTGTTGACTACAGGAATAGTTGTGAGGCAGGAATTACAGAAAGAGAAGTCTCATGGAGCTCTGAAATAAGCAAGAACTAGGAAAATTTGATCTCTGGAGCAGGAAGATGAGATGCTGACTTGGAAGATGGTTGTTCTGGGGCAAAAGCTCTGGAGGAAATAAAGACTCTGGAGAGCAGAAATTCTGCTAGAAGATTACCAAGGGACAATACAGTACCTAACACCTTTGAAAGTGGGAGCCTCCACCTTTCTTTTGCCCGCTCAAGGCAGGACACTTTTTTTATCAGAGTCCTACTTAAAAGAATAGTAAGGACATTTGGTGGCAACATCCACTATTGACTGTTAGAGATTATTGACATTTTCTCGATCCTTGATCGTAACATTTCTGCTAAGCTGTGAAAAAATATTAATAAAAATATAAATAAGCTTAAATTAATTGTACATAGAATTTTGAAATGGTATTATGAGCTTATTGCTGCAATATCTGTTGGGTAAACAGAAAATGCAGCTGTCTAACAACAGCCATTGGAATTTGTAAGTATCCCGATAAACTCTGTTTCTTGTTGCTGCTACGGCCCTTTTCTGTTCCCATGGAAACAGATGATGGATTGCCAAAAATGAGATTCGATGCTTTAAAATAATCAGTGATTTGAACTAGTGATTATTATGAAAGTATTGCCTTCTTTTTGCAGTGAAGAGGTATTATGCTGGAAGTCGGAAAAGAACGCATGGCAGCTGGCAGACAGCAAGAGAGTTGTTAAAATTCTTGCAAATGGCATTGGTTGCTGAATGACAGCAGCAAACACCGTTTCCTGAAAAATCATTGAGCAAAATCTAGCAAAACTCTATTTTTAAAAGTAAATAGCCTTTGAGGTTTTGAAGAAAAATACAGAAAATGTTGTTGTAACTTCAATGCTTTCAAGTGCTTTTCCTAAATAAGGTCTCCTTTATATCTCTACCTTGAGAATTCAAGTAGCCAGGAATACAGAAATTAGAAATTGCTAGATATGTCTTCTCCTGCTTTTTGAACTATGAATTTATTTGTCAATTATACATTAGGTTCCAATCCCACAAATAAAGCAAAAATGTTGGCAACGTTCAGTTTTCCAGTGACCAGAGTGTAGGTCTAAAAGCGAGATATGTCTGAGAGGGATCAATGACAATATGGGGAGTTTTGGTGGGAGTTTGGATTGAGAGTCAGTAAGATTTTGAGGGAAGAAATTACAGAAGAGACAGCTCATGGAACAGGCATGGGGGCTTCTTTGATCTTTCAGGGCTGTTTTTTTGCTCCTATGGGGCTTCACAATAAGATTGTGACAGGAATATGGGCCACACTTTGAGAAGACTGGCATTCCCTCTGCCATGTGAGTGAAAGCTGAAGACCACCACTGCCAGACCACCATCTTCCCAACTCCTCCTCACCCACTCCTCTCCTCCTAGGATTTGCAACCATTTCCTTGGGCTGTGCCATCTTCTAAGTTCCTCTCTGTCTTTTCTTTCCTCCATTGGGGTTGAACAACACAACATATCTCTCTCCCATTACCCACAGCCTTCACATATGCACCTGTCTTGACCCAACTGTGCTTTTCTTCATTTCTGTGCTGATGGAATGTATCAGGCAGGTAGAAAGGGAGGAGAGGCACAGACTTCCACCAGTAGTTCCCTTGCTGATCCTTTCCCCTTGCCACTGTTATAAAGAAAAGCAGGTTGATCTACTCTTTCCCCAGTCAAGGGACAGGGGTTTAGAGGGGAAAAGCAAAGAGAATAAAGCAAGTGATGGCTGTGGTCACCCCAATAAACAGATGCCTTCCCTATGTCTAGAACTGATCCTGATAAGCAAATCAACAGTTTTGTGCAATAGATAAAAATAGCCACAGGCATATATTAAGAAATAAAAGGCAAGGCAACAGACAAATAGATTTCATATGATTATTGGCAGAGTTTGACTGTTGTTTTCTCACTTCTAATTGCAAGATGCCTTTGCAAAGTTTCACAAGAGCCAAAAATCACCCCGCTCATACAGATCAGATAGACCCATGAAACCTCAGACAGGACATTTACAATTTATTTAAATTCATTGGGACTCTGTTAGATGAAGGCCAAACAGAAAACAGCTAAAGATTCCACTCACAACTCAGGATCAGAGATAAGCCATAGGCAGTCTGCCAGCTTTTTCCTTTCTCTGCAGCATTAATTAATGTAAGTTGGGCTTCACATTTGCTCCCATGTACCAAATTCTTTAAATTCAAGTGGAATACTGTTAACAAAGTAGACTTGATGCAAATCAACCACAAAAGCCACAATACATCCCCAGAGCACAAAGTTCTGTGGTTTTTTTTCTTCCTGAATCACACAACAGTTTTCAATATGAAAGTAAATCTGCCAAAATTATAGGCTTTTAAAATTATTATACATAAATCTGTATAAGTTTACAAATTTATATTTCTTAACACCTTTTCACCTCATCTAGAAATCCACAAGAATCATGAGGAAATACAGCATTTGTCCATTTCTGTTTAGAATGAAAATTAATAATCCTTTCTAGTATCCAGCCAAAAGTACTGACAGATACATTTTACTTCAGTCAGTTTTGATTAATAAAAGTTAACTGGTACATATAAGACATTACCTTCTGCTATATTCGATAAGCCACAAACAGTTTTCATCTATTTCCATAAAACAGAGATATGTGAAGGGTCATAGGAGATAAATTGTGCCCAGGGATTTGTGAACAATTTCCCCTTTTTAAGCATAAAGCAATACTTTTGTGTATTTGCTCTTAAAAATGACTGCAACACTTTTAAATACTCTTATCATGGCTGCGTATTAAAATATGGTAGACAACATAATTCAAAGATGGACAGAAAAATGCTTTTCCACAAAGACATGTTAGTTGTTAAAGTATTATATTCATGATTTGTCCCTAATATCATAATTAGTTCTGGAAAGGAAATGCAGCAGATGCAAGAAGTGAGCCCAAAAGTACAATGAAAATGAGTCTTCATATTTACTCACCTCTAATTTGGATCTGAATTTTCAAACTTATATAGTTCATTTTCAAAGACTAACTCCATAAACACTTTTTCTCATGGTCCGTATTTTCTCTCTCAAAATACATTTGTCCCCAGAAAGCAACAAACTCATAAATCAATTTCTACTGCAAGCTATGATAACTAAATCATACTTAGAGCAAAAAGGTTTCCTTCTAGTGACACTTCCATTCCCTTTGTTCTACAAATTCCAAATCTATGATTAATAAGTGTAGTGGCACATAAAATGATTTTGTTCTTTAAATGTGATCATCTTAGGAAAAACAATATCCAACAGTCGTATTTTCCTCTTAGACAGTGATCTTTAAAGTTTTATTGAAATTTACAGCTGTTGAAGATTGTGCTGAAAGATACTGTGAGCAGCTGAGGCCCATTAAAACACAATATTGGTTTCAAGCATCCACTTTTTCTAGCAAAAAATATGGATTTTATAGTGTTAGCATAGTGGGAGCAACTTTGCCTGGCTTATGAAAAAAACTATATATTAAAAAATCCTCTGTGGTTTGTGGTCCAAATTTATAATGAAACTTATTGGTCAAATCCCAAAATGTGTCTTGCAACTCATCAGCCAGAGTACCTCTCTTGGGAGGAATCCACCTCCAAATGAGCCTTGCTAAAAGGCATACTCTTAGGAGATTTTTTTTTCTCCTGTCTGTCCCAACACTGAGCTGTGTTGCTTCTACTCATCCTGAATTCACCACCCAAACAATCCCCAAACATGACTCAGTTTTCTTCTCCATCCAACCAGCACATAAGATTTCACCCTGAAAGTTAAGAGGTCTGAATAAATTAATTTCTGAAACACATGTTTAAAACCTGTGGCAAACAAATTATGAGCAGAGAGAAAAACAATAAAGTTGAATCTAGACAAGTCAAACAGCTTTAGAAAATAATCCTGGGATTTGCTTACCCTGAGGTGTTAACATTTTCCTCTGCTGAACACAGTAGACAGTAATACTCAAAACACTCCACTGACAGCATCCAGGACTACTCAAGCTGAGTACTTGAAGACATGATGGGAGATTTCCCTACAGTCTTTCATGTGCATATAGGCCTTGGGGATAACAGCAAAATTTTATGCAGGATGATTCCTAGTGCTGCCTGTTCCTTCCAATTGAAATTATTCAATGCAGAAGTTTGGTTAAATAAATGAATAACAAGTACTAATAGATTTTGGTTCAAGAAATAATTTAACTCTACAAAATATTCTTCTTTTTCAGGTACTGACTTTAAAATTAAGCAGAGAATGGTTTGGGTTGGAAGGGACCTTAAAGATTACCTAGCTCCAACTCTTTTGCCATGGGCAGGGGCACCTCCCACTAGAGCAGGTTGCTCAAAGCCCCATCCAACCTGGCCTTGAACACTTCCAGGGACAGAGCATCCACAGCTGCTCTGGACAACCTGTTCTCGTGGCTCACCATCCTCACAGTGAAGAACTTCTTATTTGTATCTAATCTAAATCTACCCTCTCCTGGTTTAAAGCCATTACCCCCTTGCCCTGTCAGTACAGTGTGAAAAGTCCCTCTCAGCTTTCTTGCAGGCCCTCTTTAGGTACTGGAAGGCTACTGGAAGTCTATAATATGGAACCTGGAAAAGGTATGGACAGATAAGAAGAGCTTATAAGTTTTTTTGTCACGTCTCTTCCTGCTGAGAGGTGTCACTCCATAATGTTAGCAGACTTAAGAGATCTGCAAACTGTGGGGTTCTTTTAAGTATTGCTCAGCTAATACACTGCGGGGTTGACAGTCTCTGAATTTATTGTTCACTAATGCTAATCATCACAATTTTAATTAAAGTATTATCCAGTGTATGTGAAAAGTAATTATGTGCAACTAACGTAAGTTGCATGACAGGCTAGTATTTGTAGAGAAATGCATTGCTGGCACCAGAACTGGTCACATAAAAATGAAGTGGTGTTTGTTTTAAAATGAAAAATACACATATGGCACGTTAAACGAGCTGATATCTTCAAAGCAAAATCTAATCTAATGCTAATATCGGACCAAATTCTGATGTATTGTTCCTAGATATTTTTTTTTCTTATCTTTTACATTCTTTTTTAGCCACAGCTACTTTTTTGAGACTATCTTTAATATATTTACAATCTCCCCTTAAATAAATGGCTAGTAAATCTGCATTAGCTTTGCTTCTTCACAAGGTATTCCCAGTGTTCAAAACCACAGCAAGCCCTATTTAGCGGTTGCTTGTGCCTAACATATTTTCATTCCACAATTTGTCAGCACATTTATTCTCCATAAGAGTTAGCAATGACCACACACATTCAAATATATAATAAATTATTCTTACTGCAAAAGTAGATATTAAACTCATGGATACCTAAAGGCAATGCAATTCATCTTCCCTGTCTGGTAGAATGAAGTGTATTCCTAAAGTGCTTTGGTTCATGAACAGTTAACTAAGTGACAAAATGTCAACCCAGATCAACAGGACAGAAGTGCCTTGATGTGCCAGAAATGAACTTTCCTGTTTTGTGTCAGACATAATTTCACTAACAAATGACATAAGCTAATATTCATCTAACTGCAGCTTACTAGGGGAGAAAAGTGGGTTTCACTGTACGCAGGGTAATGAGGACAGTAAAGATATCTTCATAGCAGAAGCTTTCTTCTTCAAGAAGAAACCAGCAGTAAGTGACTTGATGGCTCAAGTGGATCTTTTCAGTGAAAAAGTCTTTCACTTAGAAAAAAGGTAAAAAAAAATTCCTCTAATACTATTCAGAGTTTAATTCCTGAATACCACAACTGAAAGGCAATTGGAGACCTTGCCAGTGCTACTGTGCTTTGTGCTGCTCCAAGGTATGATACACGTCTTGTGTAAAGAAAGTTGAGTGTGCTCTGCTTTGAAGTCTGATGAAGTACACCCAGGCAAGGCAAGTTGAAGACTTGACATCTCAGAGTAGCAATTTCTTTTGATGCTGTTACCTTTAGAGAAGCTATTGTTTTCTGTAAGATGTGAGGGAAAGCAGTGAAATCATCCCATCAGTCAAGACCCTGGATAACAGTGCAGATGTAATTCCACATTAGTTTACTAGTGTATTTGGAAAACATTAATCTGTCTAGGTGTAATGTGAAGTCTTTTCTAAAACTTCTTTGGAAATTTTCATGTAAGATAATAATAAAGACCATCCCAAGTCCCAATTCCCCTACTTGTTTATCTTCTCTTGCTGTTGATCTTTTGTTCTTCTCTCTGGTTCTCCAATTCTTACTTTTCTAGCATGTACACAGCTTCCTTCTGATGATCTAGAAATATTTCTTGAAAATATCAAGCTGAGGCTTTGGTGACAGATAATGCAAAAAAAAGCCAAAGTGAATATACATGCACACTGTACAAAACAGGGTGGAGAGAAAATTTTAGAAGTTAAATTTTTAAATACACACATCACCATGACATACCAGCTCTGCTGCAGATTTGTTAGTTGCCTTAAGTCATGAACTCTAACAACCCCAGGAGTATATGCAGGCCATTTGCTTCACGTTCATATAGTAGGCAGGGATTTGTTAACTTGACATGCCCACTCCATTAGGAGGAACTTGTCATTCTATTCTTGCTTTGATCTAGGGAACTTTAACAGAATACTGTGACACCAAGGCCACTAAAATGGGAATTAATACATAGTTACTTGCTGCAAAATTCCTCCATGAGTTACACTACCAGTTACATTAAACAGAATATGCAACTTGAAAAGAAATGCCTATGTCTCCAAGAAAACATTCCACCAGGAAATATCACAGCCATGCACACTCACAGAGTAGTATTACCATTCTGACTAAAAAAATGTTAAACTTAAGATATACTGAATCTTTTTCTGTTTGTTTTGCTTTGGTTTTTTTCTAGCTTGAATAATTGGCACTTTTCAGCCTGATGGTCAGTAAGAGAAACAGGAAATTCCAGGTTTGTTACACCTGGTCATCCAAATTCAGGAATATCCACTCTGGTGAGATCCCCCCATACAGCGTCCAGCTCTGGAGTCCTCAGCTCAAGAAAGACATGGACACACTGGAGTGTGGCCAGAGGAATCCATAAAGATGATCAGGAGCTAGAACCCCTCTGCTGTGAGGCCAGGCTGAGGGAGTTGAGAATGTTCAGCCTGAAGACAAGGCTCCAGGAAGACTTTATTGCACCTTTTCAGTACGCAAAGGGAGCCTATAAGAAAGATGGGGATGAACTTTTCATCAGGGCCTGTTGTGACAGGAGAAGGGCTGATGGTTTTAAACAAGACGGGAGATTTAGCTCAGCAAGAAGGATTTTTTGATGCTGAGGGTAGTAAGACACTGACCCAGGTTGCCTAGAGAAGTGGTAGAAGCCCCATCCGTAGAAACATTCCAGGTCAGGTTGGATGTGGCTCTGAGCAACCTGATTCAGTTACAGATGTCCCTGCTTCCTGAAGGGGGGATTGGACAAGGTGACCTTTAAAGGTCCCTTCCAACTCAAACTATTCTATGATCTGATTATTCTGTAACTTGCTAGAAATGGTAACTCTGTTAACTTATCTAAATAATTATTAGAGGAGACAAAGAACAAGAGACTTATTTGACATATTGTAAAGTTTCTTTAAAATAATAGAAACAGCGATACCAGAAATTATTGCTAATTGACCAATCCTGTTATCTTGGCTCCCTACAAATACACTCCCCCTGGAATGTTGAATAAGTAGCAGATCACCTCCCCATAAATGTCCTAAACACTGTTAAACAATAAAGGAGAAAGACATCAGCATTTGCTACCTTAAACCTGCTAGGTAAACCCTACTGCAGAGCCAGTTAAATGACATTCCTTGAGACATCTGAAGAATTTTTTTGTTTCCTCAGAACTAGTCCTAACTTTTGATCTTTTATATTCCTCACAGGACAACACCTCTCTGTTTCCACACCAGTGAAATGACTTCATTCTAACAGTGGGAGTAGCTCTGGGTAAGTAAGCATCAGGATCAGTATTATGGCATAAAACTGGTGCAGTACTAAGTACACGTACTTGAAGGCTTTTGCATGAGTAAGAATTAACTTGACCAACTATCTGAACAAACTGTGCCATACCCAACACTACTGTCCTCATTTTAGCACTGCTTATTTCCTCAGACTCCATTCGCTGCAGTGGTGTCACTTCTAGTGATCATTACAGCTGACAAACTAGCTGATTGATTGAGCTAAATCACTGCAAGCTTGTTTAAGAAGATTAAAAATGCTTTATATTGATTTAGCAATATAAGGTACTTTTCATCAGTTGCAAGTGCATCCATACAAGGTGGTCGTATCAATTTAACTGATCAGTTTAGCAGGTGATCCAGTTAGACTGATGCATCAATCTAACTAGATCACCTGCTAAACTGATCCGTTAGATTGATACACCTCCCTGTGTACAGAAAATATGTTAAACACACAACTTGTTCCACAGATAAAACTAGAGCTCCCATAGGTATTTTTACATTTCTCACAGTTCCATACACATCCTCTCCATGTATCAGGTTTCCTGTTTATGGGGCTGCCATTCTTACTTGGAGAATTTCAGACAGCAATAGGTGAGTGGATGCTATATGGTTTTTCCAATACTTTGAGGGAGCAACAGACCTACTGTGCATAGAGTGCACTGATGATTGGTATGTGTATCATAAATCTGTCACTTCTTGAACTTATCAGGCTTGCTATACGACATATATCAAACTCCCAGGGAGGTTCACATTTTCACCACGTGTACTTCTACTGCCAAAGTATTCAGAAATTCCTACACAGGCCAGACAAATGTCCTCAGATTCCTTTCGACAAAATTTCTGACCAGGGAAATAAAATGTATGAGGAAACTTTTAGATGTATTTTGCCCCTACTATGGAACAGAGTTTTACAGTTTTCCCATTTGCAAACATTACCACAGTGCTATGAATAACAAGTGATTTTATCCTAACAATCCCAACAGGGTAGAAGCAAGAGTACAGCATAGCATATGAAAATTAGGATTTTATATTAACGAATACACAACACATATCTCTACTTGTAATTTTCCCAACCTGTAAGAGAACTCTCACAAATCTCATTTTCAGACACTGCATGCCTGCCTAGGTCACTCTGCTCTCTTCCCCCATAATAGCTTCCAAGAATCTGTCTGATACCTGGATAACAAGGCTTGTTCACCACCTGCAAATTTTTGATTTGTGTATTCTCAGCATTGACAAAAGAAAATTTGTAATGTGGCAGGAGTGGAGGAAGTAAATTCTTAATGGCTAATAACTCAGGATTTGTCACTTAGCTCTCTTCAAGAGATTGCCCAGAAACCCATTGTTTCATCTTCCAGCTGTTTCCCATCAAATTACTATTAAATTATTCATAAATTATTACATAGTTTCTTCACATCCCTGCAATACTAATTTTAACAGTTTCTAAGAGCCTCTAATAGTAGCTTTCAGGATTAAAAAAATGCACATAAGCAGCAGTAAAATATACAGTACAGTTTAATAAAATTAAAGTCCAAGAAGAGTTTTCCCTGTCTAATATAAACTCCAAAGACTCATAACCCCTTCTGGAACTTAGCATTAAGTTATCATTACCATCAGTTGCTAGCACATCTGTCCCTTTGAACACATAAAAAACCAATACAGAGACAAAATTAACCACCATTCTTGGCATTTCAGTAGTTATCTAATAAACTAGGTAAGTAAAAAATATTTTAGCAATTTTTTTTTTAATGTTACAGCTGACCCCTTCAGTCTGTGTATAAAACTGTGCAGGTAAAAACACAGGATAGCTTCATAACTGTTTCAAGGAAGGATAAATGAGCATGCCTTCAGATAATAACTAGTCAAAGTGCAAGTACCATGCCATTACTAGGTGAGCTACTAATTACTCAAAGTTCAAATAAACCTGTCATTGTAGGCTGAAAAGATAAGGAAAAACTATGCAATATTTAGAATTTTATCATGAGGAAAACAGTATGAGCATAACTCTATGTAAAAAAACCCTCAGATCCATATATTAAAAAAGAAAAATTTCTGTATTCATTAAGTTAGTCCATTCAAGTAAACGTAATTGAGAGATAAGCATTTACTTCTCCAAAATGTATCATGAAAATGAATAGCGTGAAGGAAGCGCAGACATCCAGCGTATCTGGTCCCTTCTGCTGCACCAGGACCATTAAAACCACATGAATTATTTTGTCAAACTGCTTAGGAAGTTCAGAGACGGTCTTAAAATAGTCATTTATCTCAAACTTAGTATGAATGAGTCTACTTTATTCTCTTTAAACCGTAATTAGTATACTTAAAATGTAAGTTGTGTTATCAAATATAATTAATCATATTTTAGGGTAGGAGTATTTTGAGCTTTAAATTGACTTACATTCTGCTGCTTGGTATAATCTTGTGCCCGTCTCTAAACCATGTCACTTGTGGTCTTGGATAGCTGACTATGTGTAGGAGATGAAGAACTGCAGCTTGGCCTTCAGTCACTGTTTTTCTCTGGTTTGCATCCATGAAATTTCCCATGTCTGCAAAGAAGAAAATATACTGAGTTTTGGAAGAGCTTGTCTCTCTCCCCATTTCTTTTCAGCAGATGTGGAAATACCTGTGTTTTACAACAGTCACTGGCACTGTCCATAATTAGTCAGTATGATGCTACAGATCATAAACCACTTTTGATTAATGCAGATTTGGATGAACATGAGGCATAAGGCAAATTCAAGCACTCCTGGTGCACCCAAGAAGGCCAGCAGCACTGCAAGGCCCCCCTGTTCTCTTGCAATAACTGTTTTTAACTTCAGGTGACATTTTAATAGAGATTTGTTTTGTGATATTTTTAAATAAATTCTTGCAGAAAAGAAAAGAAATTCCCGTGTCATGCAAAAGAATGCATCAGTGTACATAATTTTATCAACTTTTAGGTCATCGGGTTGTTTTTCTCCACCTTTTATCCATAGCAACACAAGCAGACAAGCAGCTGGATCACTTGTAGTCAAACCAATGCAAGCAAGTCATTATACCCAAAAGGATATCAAAATAACAAGGCTATAGTCACATTGGTAGCTATTAGTTCTTCTGGCACCACATTACAATTTAAATAGTGCATCTACATCTTTGACATTTACAAAGGTATCAGCAGTATTAAAGAGCAGCTTTTAACAAAAAATTTAATGGAAAAAAGAAAACAATTGCAGATCCTCTGTCTCTGAAGGTTTTATTTCATAAACAAGTTCACATATCTATTGAGTCTTTGTAAAATTTCAGTGAATGTTCTCTTGGTTTTCTTTTGTTGACAGTCAGTGGTATCCTGGGTTGTATCAGCAGGACTAGGGCAGGGATCATCCCCCGGTATTTGGCACTGGTGAGACTACACCTTGAATCTTAGCTTCCCTTTTTGGGTCCCTCACTTCCAGAAGCACATTGGGGGGTTGGAGCGTGTCCAGAGAAGGTCAGTGAAGCTGGTGAAGGGTCTAGAGAACAAGTCTTCTGAGAAGCAGCTGAGGGACCTGGGGTTGTTTAGCCCAGAGAAAAGGAGGCTCAGGGGAGACCTTCTTGTGCTCTCTACAGCTACCTGCAAGGAGGTTGTGGCAAGGTGGGGGTCAGTCTCCCATGTAACAAGTGATAGTACAAGAGGAAACGGCCTCATGTTGTACCAGGGGAGGTTTAGGTTGGATATCAGGAAAAATTTCTTCCCCAAAAGGGTTGTCAAGCCCTGGAGCAGGCTGTCCAGGGAAGTAGCAGAGTCTCCATCCCTTTAGAGCTTTAAAAGCTGTGGAGCTGAGAGACATGGTTCAGTGGTGCCCTGGCAGTGCTGGGTTAACAGTTGGTCTTTTCCAACCTAAATGGTTCTATGATTCATTTGCCTTTTGTATCACATCCCTATCCATTAAAATAAACAAGGCTGTAGGCTACTACTTATTCACCTTCTAACTAAAGAACTTCCATGCATTTTAATTTCCTTTAAACCAAGAAACTGACACAGAGAGAACTATTCTGGGTTCTGCTACTGAATTCCCTATTTTTCATTTTTTATTTTTGAAGGACCACAGTGTTCTTTACAAGTTCTCTGCTCAGAGAGGGATGCAAAGGCTACTGAAACAAAGAAGACTACTATCAGGACTGGGGATGGCAGGAGATGAGAAGAGACAGAACCAGAGCAGAAATTAAAACACATGGTGTTTTAAAGAAGCTTTAATCATCTTTGATTTTTGAGTTACTTATTCAGACATAGTCAGCATTGTGCTTCCTCTGTTGCTACATATTTCTTACAACTGTAATCAGATCATGTACTTGAAAAGAAGTTTCAAACCGCGTAGGTGGATCTAATTAACTTCACTGTCATATGATTTAGTCATTGCAATCCATGAGTTTTTAAGCCCATCCTGTAATTAAGATTTACTCAGCAGTTTTCTCACAAATATTGGTTCCCATTCAGCTAAGTAATACGCTAGCATCTGTTGAGAACTTTTTTTTTAATTATTTAACGAGTTCCCTGCTACTTCAGAGATCTAGGACATGGAAAATACCTCAGATCTTTCTCAGTGCACATTGTAATTGCACTTCTCTCTTTTTTTTTTTCTATAGATCCTGAGTTTAACTATATTGGGAAGCATCCTCTATCCAGTGGCAAAACCAGTTCATTTCCTGTGAACCCCTCCGAGTTAAACATCTAATATACAGCTCCCTGTATATCTTGATGACTGGATAAGATGACTTAAGTAACCCCTTGGAATGCTGCTTTCTGATATGTTTTCAGGAACAACCAAGAAGTATAATATGGTAAAATATCAGGTTCTTAATTATATCCACAGAGCTTAAAATTAATTAATCTAGATTGAAAAAATACAGAAAATATCAGTATATATCCTGGGTAGCTGAGAAAGCTGATTTTTAAAACTCATAGAACACTTTAATCTGCAGGAATAAAATGTAAGTCTACTTGACAAGTGCCACTATAGAAGAGATATATGTCACTGTAAGTTCAAGACCAAAGGTCTCCCAGATCATATAAGAGTTGCTTTGTCTCAATGTCTTCATCAGTGAAAATAAATAAATGGAGTATTTCTTTCAGACAAAAAAAAGTCTTAAGAGATAGCTTTTTAGCCATGTTCAGCAATGCAGAGCTATGTGTTAAATGGGGGAAAAAATTAAAACTGAAGAAAGGGAAGAAATTACTTCTTTTTCTCTAAAGAACAACCAAACATACACACACACACACATAAAAAAAAAGCCTGGAGAAACAAAACACTTTACTGCAAATATTTTCCTTATTCAGAGGGGAATGAATCTGTATTTTCAGGAAACAAAATTCTTCAGCAGTATCATCAAGGTGAAGCATTCCTGTCCCTCCTCCTCACTCTTGTTCCCACAAGTTCCCCTCAAGAATTGCTCCCTTCACTACACCTGTACCACTGCCTGTACAGCTGCATAGGAAATCAGACAGGGGGAAAAAGAACTGTTCTAAAAAACCTTAAAAAATAATTGTTGCTTTTAAAAAAAATTTGGAGAAGTTTCCCAGTCCACAGCTGCACAAAGATGTTTTCCTGCTGAGCCTAAAGGGAGAGTGTGCTACGCTGCAATACAAGAGTGGGAATGATTAGTGGGATGGAGGAGGAAATGGGTACATTTTTCTTTGGTACTGCTACCAATGCCTTTGTCCCCTGAAACCACAACTGTAAATGCAACTCCAGAAGCATCCATGCTAATTCAATGGCTCACTGCTGCAGAACAAGAAGCATCTCACCCTCACTTTCCCCTGCTCCATCTTCCTCTTCAAACCTTGTTGGAGGTCTCCTACCCCACTCACAGTTATTATGCTCACTCCCACCGGCTTACAGTAGGTCCTCTGTGACCTGATACAATTCACTAAACCAGAAGAATAGTCATAAAAGTACTTGCAAGGGTCTGACACACATCAGAGCGAGCACAAGGTCCCTAGGAAGTGTATACAGCAGGGGCATAAGGGCTGGCAGAAGGCACAGAAGGAAAACCTCATCTTAGCAGTAGTTTATTTTTACATTAGCTCCCAGCATCTCTGACACAAACCCACCAAGTGAGCAAACATCATCCTACTGATATTACTGACAGTACAAATATAGTAACATAATTTACTGTAATCCAGTAAACCAGTGAACATGATACCAAAACTTAAATAGTATCATTTGTACTATTTTTATTTTAAAACACAGGAAATTCCATGTAATTTCCCTCATGGCATAGTGATTAAATTGAATCATTTTCTTGGAATTGGGTTTTCAATAAATAATTCAATTTATCTAAATTCCACTTACCAAGTGACATTTACTACTACTGAATTTTCAGTGATCAACCCTGAGGAAAAGAAATTTGATCCATGTATCAGATTGCTAACTCACAGTATACAAGTCTGGGGGTTTTTAAATTCCTAAACCTTGTTTTACTTTGAAAACGAAAACAAAAACAAAAACAAACAAACAATTTTATCATTATTTCCAAACAAGTTTTTTGGAATATCTTTTCAGTATGTTAACCGAAAGAAAATTATTGTGTGTGATCATTTCATGGGTCATGGTAACTAGCACTAACTCCTGAGAAAATCAATTTAATGTTTGCAAATGGAAGTCAGATATCAAATCAGAGGGCAACTCAACAATTCTGCATAGTCCAACCTGGAGTGTCATAAACATCAGGGGGTTAGGTTCAGAAAGGTGTTGCGAACAGACTTTCAAAGTTTGTTAGTAATTTTTTCATCATGAAACAACTGCTTACTTTGTATCACAAGGATTATCATCTGAAATCTTCACTGAGCTATCACCACCATACGGTTTCTTTCAGATATTCTCTGCCATCCCCTGGGCTCTTTTTTTTATGGTTTTGATTGTTTGTTTTGTGCTATATGGCCTTTCTTAATCCCTGTGTATTGAGGGAAAGGTGCAATAGTTTTCTCATGCTACAGCTATCTCCAAATGATCTCTCTGATGGCTCTGAACAGCTTAAAGCTTGCTCTAAAGTCTTAATATTGCACTGCTTTGAATTGCTTCCTGCAAAATTACTAAAGCATGAAGTTTCTTTTCCTGCAAATACTTGAAAATTTAAAAATATTTTTAAATAATATTCAATCTTATATCTAATATCTTCTCAGACTGGCAAATGTTATTATGCTGGGGTTTTACCCACAAAAAGAATCAATTAGTTAATGAATCACAGAATAACTTCCATTCAAACATACATGCTACTTGAACTTCAGATCTTCTTTGCAGCAATGCCCCCATCCTGTTCCGTACGACACACTGATAAAAGCCAGCATCAGACTTCTGTAAAGCTGGGATGATGTACCTGTAAGACAAAAAGGCAGAATTATAGTGCACTTCTTCCTAAAGGCAGATCAATTCTACTTTGTGTGGCATTTCTTATTTCTTCCCTAATATTTTACACCGTGTCTCAAACGCTTATTGTATTTTTTCTTACAAATAGCATTTCCTCTTTGGCTACAACCTCCTCTCTTTGGCTACAATATTGTCTGTATTATAGAGAAAAAAATAGTTGAAGTACATAAAATATCTTTTAAGATCTATATTTGATATCTAATAATTAGGTTCTCCACAAATTCTCTTGAAATATAGACTTAAGTGTTTTCCTTAGTTTTATGTATCCTCATTTGTAATAAAAAGATGCCTGGGAATTTGTTCAGAGGTAGCACAAGAAAAGTGCAGTCAAAACTCAGGCATTAGGAAGACTTTCAAGAAGTATCAAGTCTTTCCAATGAGAAAAAAAGATGGTCACTACACTGTATGATCACTGTAATTCAGAAGATACTTGAAAAGACACAGTGCACTGCACGTTGGATTTGTTCTGCCCTTCACTATGCTTAAGAAGTCAGTCCACTAATGCTCACCTTCCTCATTCAACTCTGATTACTCAACATGAAAATGAGCTGATAGGCACAGTTTTAATGTGACTAAAACACATGAATAATATAGATAATCCTGCATTAAACAAACATTAATCAAAGCACATATTCCCTCGGTCACCTTCTGGAGATATTATGGTAGGATTAATGAAAGTCTTTATGAAAAGATAAGGAAAAATAAAACCACTGAATGTTAATCTTCAAAATTTAATTCCACTAAAAGAAAGCATCTCTCCTCATACTCACACTACACACACCCACATACACAGCTTAATATCTGAACAGGATCAGACAGCAGAAAAACAAAGGAGGTAAAAGAAATCTAGTTTAAGTGGTAAATGAAGACTATAATCACTACATTATAATTGCAATCAAAGACACTATAGCAAATAGGTCAGACAACCAAATATGGTGAATTAAAACAGCCCAATGCTACGGACAAATTTCAGCATCCTTTGAGATTCCTAGCAGACCCTGGCTTCCTAAGTATACGAGTTGGAGGAAATAGTGTTTTCTGTCTGCTCTGTGCTTAATATGACTCTTCCTGACCTGCTCTGGAGCAAACAGCAAATTTTCTCCAGTGATTATGACAATTTGTACTGGGAAGATAAGGAAGACTCAAATCAGTGCTAAGTTTGGGAGTAAACCCAACAATCAGCACACAAATACTTGCTGTCCTGTGAGTATATAATTCTGAGTTAGTCAAGCTGCCTCTTGCCTGATGAGCATGACATAGGAAACAGGTGAAAATAGGAGGCATAGGATAGAAATCAACAGGACATAAGGTATCCCTACTTCCTTATGGAACAATTTCCTTCTCAGCCAGGCAGATGATTGTTAGGGGAAAAAACCCAAACCAAACCCATCCATCAACATAAAAAACCCCAACCAACCAAAACAAACAAAAAACTAACCAATCAACCAAAAAACCACAAACAAAAAGACAAGCAACCACAAGCAAAAACCACAAACATATTCTGACAAATAAATATTGAAAAATCATTTCTACAGTTTGTTTTACCAAATAGTTTATAGGTTAACACATTTTTCTTCCTCCCACAAAGATCCAGTACTGTGTTTGTCTATTAAATAGAGACAAAATTAAAGGCTTCTTTCTTTGGTATTCATCTGTACCAAGACAGTAATGCAGAGTTAGTTTTTCTGCCACTAGGGCAAAACAAATAATTAGATCATAAGTGTCCTACTTTGATTTCTTTTCTGACTTATTAATGTTTCAGCAGGAAGCATTCTCACTATGTTGCCTGACGAAAAGACAATCTTTAAAAAGTTTCTAGTAAAAATCCCATCTACCTTGGAAATTCTAAGACAGCCCAAACCTAATGAGCAGTTGCTTTCTCAGGGGACCTACTGGGTAACAATGTGCAGGCAGGGAAAGAAAAATTAGAAGAATTAAATAATGAAAGTAAAAAGAAAGAGGATAGAACATATGTTTACATTATGAGACTAACTTGAAAATTACTAATTTGGTCAAGAGTTAACTAGATATTAAAGGAAGTTCCAATGCTGTGTTTACAATTTTAAAGTCTTTATGCACCTGATATGTCTGATCATTTTTTTCAATACGCTTTTATTTATTGACCCAATAGTCACAATTCTGCCTTTTCTGCCATGCTTTCAGCATTCTATTTATTTTCTGATATGCAAGATGAGATACTAATAGTGCTTTCTAAATTCAGAATAAGATTTCCTTACAGGGAATTCATTTATATCACAATTTAATACATTTTTTTTCAGTGACAAGACATAATTCATCCTCTGACTTTGGTTTTGTCTACACTCTAACTTTCAAGACTGAAGATCTTCCCATTGTATAGGTGCAGGAGGCTACTTTGGGTTTCTGGGGATCTGTGCAAGTGCTTTAGAAAGTCAGAGCAGTTTTTCTGATCTGAATGGTACAGTCAACAAGAAACTGGCTGTTTAGAGAGGTTCCATAAAAGATGCAAAGCGACAAGCACGAAAGGAAGATTCAAGGGAATTCTTCCAGAGCATAACATGCTCCATCACCAGGACTGCAACAAGTTAAAGGATGAGAGGTATCAAACAACTAAGGAGAAATGCTAGCTAATGCTTATGTTTCATTCCTAATTTCAGATTTACACCCTCAGTTTCATTTTAAAGAGGTAAAAGTGAACATATAAGCTACAGGTTTTTAATAGCCATAATTGTGAAGACAGAATTAGAACCAAACACATTTTATTAGATGTACTTTTAAGCAGTTTGGGAGGAAAGTGTCCTGCTGCTTAGACTTTACCTTAGTTTCTTAATTTCAAATGCATTAATATCTTGCCACAAAAGCACATATGTGAGACACACCTGGTCAAGAACTTAATTCAAAAGAAAAGAAAGGGAAAAAAATAGGAAAAAAAGTCACTGCCTGAATTTAAGACTCAACCTCTTAACTTATAGACACAACCAAAATTGCTACTGCAGTCAGTAATATTGATTTGTTTTCATTACATGAAAACAGATCACAAAGCATTTATAAGGTTGTTTTATAAATTCTTAATACAAACTACTGTATGCACAGTCACTATGAAAGGCAGGCTGTGCCATAATCAGCATTGTTGTACAGAGAAAAGCTGTTCATTCAGGGTCACCAGTGTCAAAATGCAAAGACTCCAATTAGTTCTTTACTCACTCGGTGTGTTATAATAAGCTTTGAATATTTGCAGCCTGTTAAAATATAGACATTACTTTAAGTGAGACACACTAAGTAATATCAATTACCAAAAATCTTTGATTGATGACTCAAATTGCAGCTGAAGTCACTTACACAGGCAAGATTCATGCATTTAAACAGAGTATTTACCCAAGAGAACCGCAGAGCAAACTATTATGGGGTCAAGGTTTAAATTTTGCTACTGGAATTTTTATGTCTAAGCATATCTTTTCCTCGCTTTCATTCATCCTAATGCACCTATGCCATATAATCCTTTTTGGAAGCTTAAAGCTTTGCATTTCTATATAATCAAAATCCTGTTCAGCTTATCTCTGACTGTGGTTTAGGAGTTGTAATAGGGCTGTAACTTCTAAATTAGTATTTTCTATCAGTGATATTTTATTATTATAAGCCAGTAGTTTACTATCTTCTTAATTATCTCTGCAACAGATGTTATAATTAGAAAGAGAAACAAGAACAATAGAAAAAATGCAGAATTGATCAATATAGCTTGTGTCATGACCTGATGTTCATTAGGCTTAATTAAGTCCAATTATAAGAAACCAGGTACTGTACACACACATATGTATACACATACAGCTGGGGAAAGGTGTTCCACTACACTGATTCTGCAATTCCCAGTAAAATTCTAATTTTGAATTAGGAAGCCCAGTTCTTTAAGACATACCATGGCATTCTGATCTTAGTTTCAAAATGCACCTGTTCTTATTGAGGTTTCTGCTAGGGCTGTGAAATGGAAGTTTCTCAGTGACTACAACATCTACAAAGTTCTGACCTTTGCTTTTTGTTGATTCCATGTTCATGTGTTTTGTCCTCCCACACCATTTCTTTGTCTTACTTTCTCAGCATCTTGCACTGTTAAGAGCTGTCGTCAGCTCCTTCTACCAAGAAACTACAACAGACTCTGCTGCTGTTGATCAAACCCAGTGGCATTTACACCAAGTAATGCTCAAACCTCCTGTGATTAATTGTGCTATAGAGATTTTTTTGTTGTTTTCTAGACCATATTCACAAATCTCTTCTATGCGTGAGTATGGCTCATTTTGAGGTATCAGTTTATCTCAAGGCAACCATTAATAGATGCAATTACTCAGGACTAAGTGGTCTCACCTAAATCAAAAGTCTTTAAATTCTAGAAAAGCTCCCATAGAACTGTATCTTTGGTTGGAAACACAGTTGCTAAATACTTCATGTGCTAAATGACAAAAAAATGTCTTTAAATGTTATTAAAGGGACTTTTTTTGCCTACTGCTCTATAACTGTAAACAATATTGAAAACAAAATTAATGTTAGATTGCAATTTTGAAAATCATTGAGAAAAGTAATTATGGGCTACCTTGTGTCAGAATGTAGGACTTTATATCATTATCTGCATTTTTATACTAATCTATACTGCAATTTCTGTCCATAATGATGGAGCACAACTTTCCCCTACCTTAAGCAATTCAATGACAAACGTGCAGTATTTACCTTGGCTTGCTAAAGATACAAGTGTTATAAGGGCTACCTCTGTCATTTACCCACCCCTCATAACTTCAGAATTCACTACGTAATATCAACAAAATCTGGAAGCAACAAATAAGTTTCATAAATATTACATTTCTATAAGGCTACAGAAATTGCCAGTTGCATAGGGGAGATCCAGTTAATGCTCCCATTAAAGAAAAGCAGACAAAACTTGGCTGGTTTAGGCTGTGATATTTGTCCAGCCATCTGCCACCTATCAGCAAAACTGCAGCTCTGATTAGGCACAGTATGGTTTTTCTCCTGCTTGATGGGATGACTTGTGGAATGGAGAGGGTGTTAGTGAGGTCCTGAGAGCCCAGCACATAATCACAGAAGAACAGTTTGTTAAACTAGAAGATTAATTTTCACATTCTCAGAAGCAAACCCAAAAGTTTCATAAGCAATTTAAGGGAGATCACATTCTTCTGCATCTTATTGAAAAGAACAGTCCCACTGAGCTTAGCTTTGTTCAGGAATGAGTAGCACATCATATGTGACATTTAGCTGAGGAATATGCTGGCTATTTATTACAAATAGATGTAAAGTAACATCTCCAGTAAAAAGCATTTTTGGTACTTAAAAAATACTATGTATCTACGTTACAACCCTTGTTTTCAAGCGTGAAATATGTTTACCAGGAAGATTCTTTCATAGAGATCTTATTTGTTTACAAAATACAGTGGTCTTTCATGATGAAAAATGTATCAGTATCTATACAGCTGCTCTGAGGTACTGGAGATTTGGGGAGGGGTGTTTGTTTTGGTTTGTTTTTTTTGCAATTACGGCTATTATATAGATTTTATTTACTTATATTCACTGGAGTAGGTGGTTATTTCACTGTCATTGTGTAACCACTTAAATTCCAAGGGCCAGCTGCCTTCGGCAAGGCACGTAAGCACGAGTCGATTTCCTTCCAGGTGTATCTGGGGCAAGCCTGGCTCAGTCTTGAAGTATGGTGCAACATCATCTGAAATACAAAGAGGAAATGGATTTTAAGCTATTTGAGCACCTACAGAATAAGCTACTGATGCTTAACTCATTTCTTCTCAAAGCGGTCATTGTAAAACAAGAGACAACACGATTCAGCAGTTAAAGCTTAAACTGTTATATTCATAACTAAGTTTTATCTTTTAGAGGCAGAATTCACAAGATTTTGATAACCTTAGTCCTTGGTACTTATTTAGGAGTGCCAATTCAGAGAAGCTTTTGTCCATGTTTACTCTTTATAAGAATTTCAGCTTTGTCTGCTGTGGCAGGCAGTGAACAGCCGTATTGGCTTCACCCCCCCGCCCCTTCTCTGAGGATTAAATCCACTCAAAGCTCTTTCTTTTTATTTTATTTGTTGTATAGAAACCAGAAGAGTAATCTTGGATAGAAATGATTATCACAGCAGGAGAAGTCTCAGGGTAAATGAAGAATTTTTATAGGAAAAAAAAAGAGTTTAGAAAAAAAACAACTGACAAAATCACAAGATTACCGTGTTTTCCCATGTTCCTGCCAACCAAAAAGTGTTAAATTATATTACCTGAAACCACTAACAGATTTTGAATTGGGGTATTTCAATAGCATTCAAGGGTCACATGTAGTCTCAAACTCTTGTTCTCTCCTGGATCACAAATGTTTAAAACACTCCAAGCAAAATTCTTGACTGGTAAATTGCCAAAGCTTTGCTCAAACACAGATTTATGGCAAGTCTACGCCTGCTGGAGACCCGCCTCATGTCACCCCTGGAAGATGAAGAGTTTCACACTCTAGGCATTAAATTTCTACTTCTAACTATGTGGGAATTGCAGACTTCATCTTAGAAGTTTACAAATACCTTCCATAACCAAAATTAACATGTTTATGTGTAGAAAGAAATACATAAAATACACTAGGTACATTCAAAGTCAAAATACGGAATAATAGAGAATAGAGAATAGGCAGATGCTACTGCACTCTGCTCACAAGTGCAGTGTGTCTGTGTGAGGTTTATATATTAAAATACCAATAAAAAAAGACAGATCCACAAATGTTGTCCCAGTGCAACAACCTGTTCAGTTAAATTCCTAATCTTTCCTTTAAAATTTAGTTTAGATTAAGCTCAGGTATTTTTATACTTGCTATTTAAAGAGTTTAGCTATCATTTACCATTCCTGGGGAAGTGACCTCGGGTAATATTCAAGGCCATCTGAAATTTGTGAAGCCACAGCTCACGTACTCTATCAACTTCACTAGCTGATAGTTACAAAAGAACAACCACACACTTTAGGGAAGAAGGAGCTGAAAGCAAAGGGTGTCAGCAGCTTCCAAGGCGCTTTAGTGTCCCACTGCAGATTGGGATGGCAGTGGGAATGCAGCTCTGCCTGGTGATGGTGATGTCAACCTCTCTAAGCCCTTATCTTTTGCTTTCCCTCTTATCAGGGAATTTTTATTACTTCGCAGACCACATGGCAACACTGACTCATTATCAGCCTAATTGTGCAGTCCCAGGGTAGCAGCTGCGCTTCAGCTGAGTGTGGTCAAGGAGTCACAGGTCGACCGTTGCCAAACTATTTGCTACAAATGGCTATAAAGCTGAACATCAGCTGCATACACATTGGATGATTTGTACTGACAAATTGTCTCCCTCGTTTTTACGATTTAACTTTAGAAATATAAAGTTGTTTCTGCAGAAAAAAAACCCACCACGTTATCTTAAGGCAATACTTATAAACTATTACACGATATCTCAATTAAAAATATTAAAAATATACCTGAATTAAATATATGTTTTGAGGCAAGACCCTTTTCTGATTTACAGCATTTAAAACAATATGGTTTTCAAACAAATTGATTAATGGATAGTGTGTATTAGTAATATTTTCTTAAAGTTGGAAATACAGGAAGCTATGACAATTCAACATATGAGAAAATGGGAACAGTTCCAAACTAACACACAGTCCCAGGCAAACCAAAGATGTTTTCTGCACTTCTCCACTCTATTACATGACTGAGATTATATTCTGCAAAGCTGCTGCTTTTAAAATATATTTTAATGACTGCAAATATTGTGAATAAGTCTTATCTCAATCCCCATTTTCTCCTAACTAGTAAAATTCCAAATTTACATCAGAGTGAGACAATGTCAATGTGCAATACAGTTATTTTACCTAGAGCACAAACCATTTTTTTTTTTACAAAGATATTTCTAAACAAGTGAGCAAATGTTAAATTCTTTCAGAGGCTTCACATATATTTGGGGGATCCTCCCGAAAGAGTGAAGAGACAGATATTCTACCCTTGCAAGATTAAAGGAGTCAGGTTTCCTCTGAAGATGAAAAGGCCAGAGGAAGTGAGTCGTGCTGGTATTTAGGGAAAGGGGTTCTAAGAGAGTCCAACTGGTAAATTGAAATGATTAGTGCTGAGTCACCTGAAAATTATGTTTACTTGTGAGTCTATAGAGGCTCATGAAATGAGCTTCTTAAACTCTTCCTTCCTGATGGAAGTTGAGCCTTTCAGGGCTTCATTTAGATTACAATGAGACTGGTATCTGTACTATAAACCTCTAGCTGAGTAATTTGTTGATCCTGTGTTTCAGTGATTTAAGGACTCAAGTAGTATAACCTCATTATTTCATTCTGAATTATCCACTTAGTCCTTCCAACTTAAGTCTTTCCAAGAAAAAATGGTTTATTTGAAAGACAAAACTGCTGCCCACAGGTCTGTCATTCAGCCTTACATTTCCTACTCAAATATTCCAAACCCAGAGATGCTGCAACCCACTCAGAGCTATCTCCCACTTAAAGTATCACAATCAAGCTGGTATTACATTAAAATGATTCTCAAAACACAATTCAGTTCTGGTAGAAGCTAAAACTTAATAGACCTATGGGACTATTTTTATAAAGAATATAGCATGGTTTATAAATTACCCCAGCTCTCTGGAAGATTTACTTAAACACTTGAAGTAATTTTATCTTCTAATCTTTTACTCCTGACTTTCTCATCCATCACATACCATCAGTTTATCAAATTCAATTATGTAATCAGAGCTCACTAAATATTCACTGAAAACAGAAATTAAAATAAAATCCTGAGCAAAGATTCCATGAAGAGAGGTTATCAGTAAAGCTTCAATGACTTTGGCATTTGTGCAGCACAGCGCTGCTCACACCTCAGACACATGATCAAAACAGAGCTGCATCCCAAGCTTTACATCTTTAAGCTGTAATGGAACAGAGAATTTTAAATGAGACCTACAAGAACAAGTTTGGTTGTTAGAGAGAATCCCAGGGAAAGGGGAAAATTGGCAGGAAAAATGAAAGCCATCTCAGAAAGAAAATTGTAGGAAAGGAACAACTTGCTAAAGGATGGAGGATACAAGGGGGTCATTTAACAGGTATGAGATACTTGCACTTCATTAATTAAATACAGGAAGGGCTCACCATAAGCCTAACCTTGGCTAATCAAGGGTTTAGAAGCCAGGACAGCATCTCAGTTTTTATTCTCTTGAAGGATGAAGCAAAAAGCTAATAAAAAGCCTATCTGAGTCATAGAAAAGGGAATAATACAATACTGGAATTAATATTCTTACCTAAAATAGTTTTCTGCCTACAAAAGAAAAAGAAAAAAAGCAAGCATTCATGGTGTACAGTGTTACTTCCTTCTACATGCTAAATGTGTTAATACTTCCAGCCTCTCAAGCTCTTCAACTACACTGAATCAAAAAAGAAAATAATAGTAATTAAAAATGGTCTGAGTTGCAAGGAGGAGTGAAAGAATAAGGTGCCAATCTGTTGCCACACATCTACCGCTTCTGCAAATGTTCATTAAGTCTGCTTACCAAAGTCACTAACATCTTAACTACTATCCTTAAAAATTGGGATGGTGCAGATTTATTTTTATGCAAATCTCAAGAAAAAAATGGGGTTTAATATGCCAAAATTATCTGGAAATTTGCTCTAAAACATGTCTGCCTGGCTTTTGAGCATCATTAAACTGCAAGGGATCCATTATACTGCCAGGTTAGCCTCTCCATTTCCATTCTTTGGTACATACAAAGCTTAGATGGATTTTATCTCAAAATATAGTTTCAGGACCTAATTCACCCATGTCCATACACTTTTGTTGGATTAATGCTGACATTTAAATACAAACCCGATATTGTATGCAATTGTGATCTACTTCAGGCTTCCCCCCAGCCCTAGCAGATAAGATGCATCACAGAAAAGCTAAGAGCTTGCTCATGCTCTGTTGTCCCTGAAAGCTGTGTTCAGGCATGAACCTACAAATACAGTCTGCAAGAGAAAACAGGCTGGCTGTACAGCTTCCTACTGAATGGAATGAAAACAAAAATTCCAAGAGTCACTACTCATTATTTAACCAAGGGAACCTAATCTCACAAGGACAGCCTGAGTTAACATGACTTCAGAAACTCAGGGACCTCAAACATACTTTCTAATAAACACATTAACAAAGTTTGGCTAATGATTCTTTAGCCCTCTAACAGCTTACATTTGTAAAACACATAACTCAAAGTCAGATTAAATAGATCTTTCTGTTACTAGAGGGTGCTGCAAGATCTTGAAAGCAGTCTTGCAGTCCTATCCCTCAGGAATTCATGTATTTTAATTAAAGATGCAATTTGATCTTGAGCACCTCTATTCTACTGAGAAAAGGAAAGTTACCGTGCTCCAGAGAAATATCACATCACCTTCATCAGTAAAAAAACCACTGCAACTCTCCTGTTAAAATCTCAGCATTTTTTTCTCCAGAAATGTTGGATACCAACAATTAAAGGTAAAATCACATGCTCACATCCTGAGAAAATCAGTCACTTTAGTCCTGAACATACTCAGAGAAAGAATTATGTAGTGAGTGCAGAGAAGAGGTTGGAGATCCCACAGCGATTGTTATTTGCCTTTGTTATGTGTCTCGATTTTTAAGCCATTTTTAGGTGAGCCAATATTGAATATTAAAACTAGATTAACTTATTCATAAATCATCAGTTCAGAACAAATACAACTCAATCAGTAAAAAATATCATTAGCATAGCTCTCTTTCCATCACTCAGTTCACCCAACAGGTATGATACTGAAAACAAATTTTTGACTGAGCTACATTTTTTCAATAAACCCAAACAAAAATGCAATTGCTTTATTAAAAAAACACACCTATATTGATTTTAGCTTATTTGTCCCTAGTCAAAGCACGAGGCACATCACCTTTTTTTCATATGCATGTCTAAAGCTACCATCAGCTGACACAGGAAAATAAACAGAATATCTCTCAGGGAATTTTCCAGGAAAATGAAACTAGGTAAATAAATTACATTGTGAGGCTGAACGATCAGACAAGAAGAAGAGTAACAGCACAGAAATGCTTTTGCTCTCACTGTTTGCAAGGAAAAGGGATGTGAGCCATCTTCAGGTAGGTTAATGATAAGTGCCATAAAAAGAGTATTTGAAAAGATTCATCTGGGGGATTGAATACATAATAGTAAAGTACAGTAAAATTTAAAAGGAAACTGGAGTTGGGAAACCCACACTAAAGACAGGAAGAATCTTTTCAGTAATCCAAAGAAAGTAGGTACAACTATGGACAGCAGAATCCCGTCAAGAACAGATTAAAGTTCAGCTCTGACAGTCACAAGCTGAAGCTTCAGAACACATACAGTTGAGCATGAGCTGCTCTCTACTGATTGACAGCTGATAACTGGAGCCTTCAGGGAATCAGGACCATTTTCTTCTTATTCCCAGCTTGAATATGGAAAAGATTTTTCTCCTCTTCCTTTTCAAAAGGACCTTTTAATCTTATTATCTTAGTTTCTAACACACATGCATACCCATGCTGGCTCTGGATGTAAATTGTATTCTCTTGTGGAAAAGAACTTCAATAGCTTATAAGGCACAAGAATTTGAAATTATTACATAGTAAATCTTGGGAAATGTACCAGGAAGTCAGATTGAACTCAGATATATTTGAATCAATCTTCTTTTGAATTCAAACCTTCTAAAATGCATTGGTGAGATGCTGTGAAAGTTAGTATATGATCTATTCATAAACTGTCAACAATGTCAAACATACATTTAGAGCATTCAGTCACTTTAGCTGTATTGATTTGCAGGAAGGCTATTCTACCCCAAATATTGGGTATTTGAGATTCAAATTTTCTTGGTTGGAAGTGTGACATAAATCACTAAGTACAACAATTAAATTTAAATTGCATTTTACCACCTCATTCTAAGCCTGGATTTGAAAGGACTGATGCATCACAGTGAATATTTCATTAAAATACCAGGTTATTTTTCAAATTTACTGCCATAGTTAAGAGTTTTCACACAATGGTATAAAGCATCCCCTTAAAGTGGATTTCCTGAATTTTTATCAAAGACAATATCTGATTTTATACTGGAAAAATACCAAAGCCACTGTATTTAAATCACTCTTTCTACCTCAGTTTCGTAAGTCAAGTAAATGAGCCCACACACTACCCATTTTTGTCCTCCTTTAGATAAGAAAGATAACCTGCTTGTTGGATATCTCTGCTACTGTAATCTCTAAATGCAAATACACTATCAGTTGAGGTTGATGGATAGTGCTTTTAAAGGTTTAATTGGGGATGGAATTAAATAGTTTTAGCACTCAGCAAGTTCTGGGAGGAAACCTACATATTTTTAGAATAAGTGACATTTATTTCTTTTAAATGTACAGTCACTGGGAGACAAGATTCCGATAGGTAACATTTGTAGCCTTGAACAGGTCAAATAACTAATTGGCAAGTCAGTTATTGGGTAGTTGCCAATCATATATTTGATTTGGAGGGAAGAAATATTGAAGATTGCATACCTGTTGCACACAATCCCGAGAGGAAAGCTAAACATTCTGTAATGTATAGTTATGATTAGCCTTCAATAATTCAACAGAATAGGAGTCCCAGGTGGCAAGAATGACTGTTTCACACTGAAAGCTTAGTAGATTTAATTAAAAATATTTTATTTTTTTTTATTGAAGGATCATCTCTCATTTTCAGAATTACCTCAGTGACACTGCAGATTTTGCATCTAAACTCCTCCTTTGCCGACAGACCAGAAGTTTTTCCCATATCTTGACTAATGCCCAGCATTGTTTAAAAGAGCAAACATCACAATTCATTCCCATGGAAACTTCTACAATCCTAAAATACACACCACAAAAGGACTTTATACAGTAAACCACGTTTTAATATTTCCAACCTTTCTACCTTGTTTTAAGTCACATACGTTTCCTGTTAAATCTCTTAGCCTTCTTCCATTCCTCAATACAAACAGCTTTCAAAGGACAAAAAATATATTTACATACTATGCTGAGATAAAATAAAAAGCTAGAGCAGTAGTTTTTTGGTTGTTGTTTGGGCTTTTTTAATGATGAAAAAGAAAATCTTACTCTTACCAGTGCTTAAAAGTGCTTAAACATAACCTATTGTTTACAGTCATAAAATCTACTCCCTAACACTGTCATCTATTTAAAGACCAACACAGGATCACTTCTGGAAGAATTCCCTTTTGAGAAAATATTTCTCAAGTTTTATTAGATAAAATACTCAAAACAGAACTGAAAGGATGAGTGCCCACAGAAGGACAAAAAGAGATTTTACAGGACCTGGATTCTGACAGAAAAAGAGACTGCAGTTGGTAACATCATTCCCTTTAATACTCTATATAAAACTCTTGGTTATCCTCAAGTACACTGAGAAAGATTTTCCCACATACAATTGTATCATTCTTTCCTTAAAATTGATTTCTTTTGCAGACCTGCCAACGAGGAAAAAAAAAATACAACCCCCAAAAAAAGGCTGATATCATTTTACCTGAACTTCAAGCAGCTCCTGATGCATTAACCTAAAGTCCCACCAAGATTTCCTTTTCCTTATTAATTTCTACACCTCATGTTTAGTTTCACTTTCTGCCCTCCTGTAATACTTACACTGAGTCAGGGTTAAAAAAAAAAAAATCATTTTATTGCATATCAGAAGGCAAGTACAATTCATAGTATAATGAATTCATGGAGTATCTGCTGTCAGATTAAAAATCATGGAGCTATAGATGATGTTCTCAAGTTATGTTTTGTGTAGTTCATCCCTCCAAAAGGCTAAAGAATCACTTCTGGAAATAGTCATGAGAATATCATAGAAGAAAGTCACAAAGTACTGAGAGGAAAAAGGCACAATAGCATCCAAGGCAGGCAAATAAAAGAGAACCCATTAACCATCAAAATCAAAATAAAACCTCCAAAGAAACCTACACTCTCTGGGCTGAATCTGGTATCAAAGCATAACCTCCCCACTTTTTATATTCTCTTCATATGCAGTAATGTTTACAGAGACTTGTGGAGCTCTCAAGGAAATAGTTACTGTTGAAATCTCGGCACACAGCAGGTGGAAGGCAAAATTGCCTCACAGAAATAGAATCCAAGTATAGCAGGATTTCCTTCATTATTTTAACTGCAAAGGAAGCTGCTGTTGCTATTACATAATCTACAGTCTCCAACTACTGAAGGACCAGTCTGATCACACTGATAGATAGCCATCAATACGTATCCACTCAATTTTCCAGCTGACACCAGGATGAAACCCTACAAAAGCTTTAACAGAATAGAAAAGATAAAACCATAAATGTGCTTTCCAGAAGTTCATCCTTGACATAAGAAGCATTCTCAGTTGGTTATTCTGTAGAAGATAAATTAAATCAAAAAAGTAAACAGCTGACAAGTGTCTGGAAATGCCAGAACAGAAACACAGAAACAATGGCACGGCAAAGTTTCAGCCAGACTTGAAAGCCATATAAGGCAACCTATTTATTATTTCAATGAGAGAATTATTTCTAACCAGCAAAGCAGCTATGAATATCCATAGGAGATATAAACACACATCTCTTTTGATGAAGGGGACTGAAGAGGAAATGATTCATACACAAACCTTTGTTAAAATCCAACTCCCTCTCCTTACTGTTATTGTTACTTTGTTTACCCGGAACTTGCAACTTTCTCTTTTGCCCTTTAAACTTGAAAAATATAATGCCCAGGTTTATAACTTGGCTAAAGTCTGCCTCGACAAACTCAGTTCAGAGGATCTCAGGGGTGCTACTGAATTCGAGGGTGGTAACTACCAGTACACTACACTGAACAGAGACAGGACTGCTCCTATCTTTACGTGGTGCTGAATCAGGACAAAAATGCATTCACACACAGTCCAAAGTTCACAGAACTCAGCTGAAATATTCCCACCGTCTTAAGCAAACTCTGGAATGGGCACCTGGTTAGTGCTTGAGTCAGAAAGAGAAGCTGAAAGATATTTGCAGAGCACTCGAAGTATCTCATTGCCTAATTTGTGTAGACAACTCTGCACGCAAAGAGGGAGATAGACCTTTGCACACTTTCATGCAGAACAGCAGGCACTAATCAAGGGCCAGATCAAAAGCTCTTTGAAAGCCTGATGTATATCAGCTACCTTGATTTTCCCTAACATTGTCACTTATTTCTGCATCTTTTACATTAACCTCTTTCAGAACTATTCAAGTGGAATTCTTGCCCCACCTCAGGGATAATAAATTTATTTAGAGACTATAGAATTATTTTCAACAATATAACAAAACACATCATTTCTTCTTGTCAGAATTGGAAGAAACCTATAACTGTTCTTGAAAACATAATTTAGCTTGACATATCTGAAGGCAAAAATAAAAGGACTTAGTTTATTAATCTGGATACTTTAATTTTCTTTGGATTATAAATAAGCAGCAAGCTAATACTGTTTGCAACTTCTGACAGTTCTAATGTTAATTACATGTACTGGTTTTTATAAATCAATACTTCTTACATAAAGTGTTATTTAACTTGCCAAGTGTAGCAATAGATCAATTCATTTACTGTTCTTGCTGCCATTGATGGACGACATACATCAGAAGGATATGTAAAGGAAAAAGAAAAGATTTATTTTTAAGTCAAACAGGGTTAAACCCCAGTTAGACAGAGAGGGAACTTAAACAGTGTTTTGAAAATAACATCATAAATTTATGAAGATTTGAGAGGTTTTCTTGTTCTGTGTTTTTTTGGGGGGGCTGAGTTTTGGGTGAGGGTCTGGGGGTTGGTTTGTTTGCTTGTTGTTGTTGTTTTTTTTTTGCTTTCCATGCAAAGGCCTGAAGCTATCATAAGAAGACTACTCTGCATATGGAACTATTATTTCAACTCTGTGTATCCTGTGGGACATAGGAGCAATGAATTGCACTTCCCAAATTTAAAGTATATTTTTGCTACTATGTTGAGCATACAGTACCTCTATCTAAACATGATTCTAGGTGAACAAAAAAAACCCCAAACCTATTTGATAATTAGTTTACTATTTGCAAACATGCTACAGTTAAAGTGCTTTGAAAAAAAACCTTTAAATCAACTTCAGGGTTTGCATTCACTGCACTATGAACTGTACTAGAGGAAACACTTGGTTACAAATCATTCTAAGAGCTAGCACTGCTAACATCTTGAAGGGATATTCAGCTCACAGTGTTACTAATATTCATTATTTATTTGTGCCATTTGTAAAGAAGACATTAAGTATGTTAAAATTAGGAAATTCCAAAGAACTAGAAACTATTACTCTGTGTGTAAAAATGGCAAATCAATAAAATACTGGTTAAAACCCATTAGAAGAAGCATGTATACACACAAAATATATAATTATGTACTGAAATAGAAGGGAAATTATTTTTTCCTTCTAGTCTGGATAGATTTCCCAGGACAAAAAAAAATAATTGCACAATACATTATGTCCATATCGCAGAATAGACAAGGAATTCCTTTTACATGGAAAAAAACACATTAGGAGAAGCTTTTTAAAGTTACAAAAGTTTAAGGAATGCAAACTTAAAAAGTGTCATTCTTTGCAAGTAATTACTGTAATAACTATATTTTAGTGCAGTTTATCTGACCAGAAGGCAAAAAGACACCTCTACGTTGCATCACCACAAGACTCAATTAAGTCAAAGTAGACTCTACCTCTCTACCTGATTGGCTCTATTACTCTGGACAATAGTCAGGAGTAGTAACAAGAAGCAGCACCTACTTGTCATGTTAGCGTGTTTATGAAATAAGTAACAGAAAGAAGTAACAGGAAAAGAGTGGTGAGTCTAACTCAAAATTAAAAGACCATTTGTAAACTTCCCCTCAAACTTAGCTGGAAAAAGATTAAATTCTACTTAACATTTTTAAAGAAAAAACAAATCACAAAGTTAGACTACTAGCTAAGGCACGTCTTGAAGGACAGTGTAATACCTTTAATGAGACTGACAATTAATCATAGACTCATAAGGGTTGGAAAGGACCTCTAGAATCATCAAGTCCAACCTTCATCCTAACATCTCTCTGTCCATTAGACCACAGCCTCAAGTGCTACATCTACTCGTTTTTTAAGCACCTCCAGGGATGATGACTGCACTACTTCCCTGGGCAACCTGTTCCAGTGCCTAACCACTCTCTCAGTGAAGAATTTCTTCCTAATATCTAACCTAAACCTCCCCTGATGCAACCTGAAACCATTTCCTCTCATTTTATCATTAGTAATTTGGGAGAAGAGACCAACACCAGCCTCGCTACAACCTCCTTGGAGGAGAAAACTCAGAAGATTGCCTTTCACAGTTTTAGTGTTTTGTCTCAAAGAGATAAAAGACTTCCCTTCACAGCAATCATTCTCCCACCTCAGGGTATTAAAGAGAACGGGGATCGACTGCTTTAGGTAAAGTTTGGTTTGGTATGTTTGGCAGAATTATGTGCGAGCTCTCAACCACCTTAAACAGATGAGGAAATATTATCCAAGTGAAATGTGGAAATTCTGCACAACTTTCAACTGTGATTCAGAAGACAGAATGAGTCCATGAGTGACTGGCTGAGAGATAGAACACAGAACGCTTACTTGCAGAAACACAACATAAAGCTTAGTCCCATCTCAGTGGTGCATAATATACAAGTTGTCAAAGAAAACAACGGTCACACTTCTACATGTTACACTTATTATACTATATCATAATCCTACTTTCATGCAATCCAGCTCAGAAGCACCTGATCGCTTGTGCTGGAGCCTAATCAAATAAATACAGATAGTCTTGCTAAATCCTGCTTAGCAGCATTAAACAAATGAAGAGCAAACCTCCACTCTTCACTTTGAACCTAGACAACCTGACATTAATGAAGATGTACATTCAAAAGGAATATGGAATAAGTCTGAACCTCGACTCACGAGAACTCCTGTATCCTGTAAGAGGTAAGCCCTGGGCGGGTTTACAAGTTCCAGAAAATTGCTCGCTGGGGAAAATAATCTGCGGACTTAATTCTCTGCAGTATTTCACAAGTCCCTCCAGTCATCTGTTTCTGCTGTATACATTCACATACATCATCAGGCTGACAATTTAGAAACTGGGCCAGATGGATGTATAACCCGAAACGGTCTTGTTTGTTAAATTTAAAAGTTATTAATCAAAATAATTTCCTTTATTAGCTCCACAGAAGAAAGGGACAAATACAGTTGACATATCACACACATTTACTAGGAGCACATCACAGGACAATACAGGCTCCACCAGAGAAAAAATGTTGATAGAAGAAATGTTCTTCCTAAAAAAAGCCGATTACTGCAGGACAAAGCAAGCAGGAAGGGCATCTTAAATGCTTTGCTTGAGTAGATAAGGCATGTTACTCTTTCTTCCCCAGAGGAAATAATTACATTCTCTGAAAGGACTGGCAAATTCAAGTTATTTTTAAACAAAGAGCAGTTCTTTGTCTAATGAGAGCACTAACTTGTTTTAGGAGATCAATGGGTGAGACTAGATCAACAACGTTAGATTCACCTTTCACCAGACACTTAATGCCAACTCAGCTGGAAAACAGCCTGGGCTATTTGAGGTTTAAGATTCACAAACAATACGACCTATGGAGCTCCCTCTTCTGACTTGCAATTCCTCGCATATTTTGATACAGGATTAAAAAAATATCAGTGTATACTTTCTTATAAAGCTATAGGTTGGAAAACCAGAAAATCGTTTATCTGAAGCACATACATTAACGTTCCAATTCTAACAATAGAAAAAACCTGTACAAACAAATTACTGAAATAAAGTTCTCTAGAACCAGCTGAAAAATGGTTTCTTAAATATCAGAAGGGGATTTACAAAAGAAAGATAAGCCTGTAGCTATTTGCTTAACAGACAATACCACCTTTTATAGACTAACTATTTTGGAGGAGGTTACTGAACCAGAACACAGTTGTAATCCTTTAGCGACACTGATACATTAGTGCAAACAAACCTCATTCCCCAGATTCTAATTGCCAGGCAGAGCCACAGACTCAGCCACAGCAGGAATTACGGTGACCCCAGAGAGCTAAGTTAGAGGGAAGCCTCCTGAGCACTTCCATTCTTGGCTTTTACTCTCCATCATGGTAGAAAAGAAAAAGAAGGAAAAAAGTGCATGTAATTTACCTGTTCATAAGGAAATTATCATCTGAAATGTTAAAAAAAAAAGAGCTTTATCTGGCCCAAATATCATTTAACTTTCCGTGCTATAGTCTAAAAACCCTACAGTTATTATTTGGAGTTATCACATAAATACTCCTATTCATATATTTTCCATAATCAGAGCTTTCATTGATGTGGTTTATGAAAATCTCTTTTATTAGCATAGATTTTAAAAGGCTTGTTTACTGAGTAGATCTTCTGAAATAGAAGCTCAACCAGAAACCCTGTCTAACTTAAAAGTAAATAGACTGAAATGCTAGCACATTATTACCGGCTCATTAAGAAGCAAATTAGTTGTTTTTCTCTTTGTTTAGCAATACTCAACAGGTACTTATTTTGACACTCTTTTAATGGGAAAACACATTAAATTAACATGTTCTGTGGTTACAGGAAACATTTATTGGACAAAAGCCAATCCAGCAGCCTCACAACAAAAACTGTAATTTGTAAATTAAAGTAACATACGTTAAATTACGTAAGACACTTCTCTACACGTGCTTCTTGCCAGCCCATTGTATCTGATAAAAGCTGCTGATTTCTACCCTTCTGCTTCATATTTACAGTGTAGCTCAAGTATATTTATTATAAAAATAATAAACATGCTATACCTGACAAAAGCATGACCAGAGGTGACCTTCTCCTCTGAATATGCAACTAAATCATGAAAACTGTGCATGCAAAGTTATTTCTCTTTACTATGTGTAGAAAACAAGTGCTATTAATAAACAGTCGGCTTAAATGAGCAGTAACATCATATTTTTTTCATTTTGACTTTTGGCCTTTAGTTTATATCGGCTTAGAAGTAAATAGAAAAAGTGCAATAATGGCAAATAAAACAATGAAGCAGTAAAAATAACATGATGATGGATTAAAATATATTGTTCTAGCTGGGAGTCAATAGGGCAAGTGCTTTATAAAAATTATGTTTTCCTTTGACAAAATCAGTACAATTCTTGCTGGTACAAGCAATAAAAAAAACCCCTCTCATAAAACACTTCCGACTTCGCTTTCCATTTTAATGGCCGCAGGCAAAATTCAGAATACATTTGTCAAGTTGATATTATCAACACAACAGGGGCATGCCTGACTTGTTCTACATTTGTTCTGAAAGTTCACTTTTAGAGGCCATCAGCCAAGAAAGGAGAACACAGGAAACCAAAATCATTCATACCAGGTAGACGTGGAAATATACCTTCAAATATTTAGAAGATGTTTCAGTAAATATTATTATGTATTACTGTGCAAGACACCAATCACATTCACTTTAACATTAAAGACCAACCAATCTGAAAATTAAAGGTGATTTGCACTCTCTTTGCTCAGTTTAATGAGAGATCCTAGTCTGATCTGTGACAACAAGTGCCAACATCTTTAACTTTTTTCCTGACATAAGAAATTGATTTCTAAGACAGATACTTGAGAAGGCAACAGTGCTACAGAAAAGGAGCCAAGAAAAGCGTTGTAAAGGACAAAATCAAATCTATAGTCTTTTTTAGTCTAGTTGTTTCTCCTTTTGGTACTTAAAAATATCGGCGTCATGAAGCAGCTGAAAGAAAATTCCATATAAAGTTCCTAAATCTATCCGAATCTTATTCTTGTGCCTTTGAAAGGAATACCAGCCAAATATATTAAAAACAATTCTTTCCTGTTATACATTGTTCATGGTCTATTTTTGTTCCCTTTGATAAGACCTGGAAAATTTTTTTCACACACTTAGTGAAAGCCTTTCTTTCGTGAAAATACATGCCCTTATACATGGACTTCTGACTGTTTTAATTTCTTAGATCTCTTCTCTTCTAGAGTAAAATTTAGAGAGAACATGTATATTACAGAAATAATAATAATAAAAAAGCAACACAAAAAACCCCACACCAATCAACTGATTTGTGTAATTCTATGATTTGCCTATAGATTGAATAAATGCATGGTTAGTCAACCTAAGTGATAAAACCAATACTCACAAAACTATTTAAATGTCAAAAAAAGCACAAGGCTCTAAACATAAACTGGCTGAAAACACAATGAACCCAGTGCATTAAGGCTCTACATAAATAGCTGCTGCAGAAGACCACTGTTTAACAGGAATTACCGTATCATTTAATGGATTTCAAGGATAACATAGAATGGGTTGGGGCTGTTTATTTTTAATGAGGGCACAATGATATTAGGGCAAGAAGCTTGACTTTGGCACCAATACAATGCTTGTAAGAGAGGGATTTCAGCAGCTGTCCTGTACAGATGGTTGATTTTACTTACAAAGCTTTGAACTGAAGAAAGATTAAATCTACGGATGAGGGACCTTTACCTTGCTGCTTTTCTTGCATACTTGGCAGAGACAAAATAGCTAAGTTAGATTATAATAATGTCTTGTTTATATTAGGCACACAGTATTACTTAAATGTACAAAACACAATGTTTATTTGATTTTAGCAGCATGTGGTTTCCACTGAGCACCCTGGAATTCTTCTGAAAAAAATAAGAAAATTCAGCTTTCCTGAATTCCCATCAGAATGTTCAGTATTAAAAAACCCCAACTAAACAAATACAAATTAGACAGAGGAAAGGAATCTGAGTCAAAGGCAGAAGTAACCAGTACAAAAGTAGAATGCCCCACATCACATAACTAATGGCAAATGCCTTTGTTCCAATGTAATTAATCCTATTTTTAAGAGCAAGTTGAAAACCCTTGAAGAGTCATTCCTGGGGAAAACGCTGGTTTTCTTTAAAACAAGGCATAATAATGAAGGATTTCATTTGCTGTGTTGAGATAACCTTAGCAAGCAGCAATAAACCCAATCCAGTGAAAATATATTAGTAACAACTTCACAAAACTCAGAAACCACTGTGCAATTTCTGACCTTAAGTTTCATTTTTGAAAGCCAGTCTCCATCGTGACTTCTTAAAGATCTTGGTGAATTCCTCAGTTTACTAAAACTGTTTACTACGAATCGTTGTCTGCTAGCAGCTGTTCATATGTCACAAGAGTACCCGCATCAGTAACAGAGAAATTTTTGAGCTATAAAATTGAATAGCAATATACTAGATAAACTACAAAATCCATGGCAGCTATCGCACAACTTCCAGCCTTTAACTCCTAATGAGCGCTTCTAGCGCACACCAAGGTTCAAAGGAAATATTAATTAATTCTATTCTGGCAGCTTTATACTCTTTGGAAGCCAAATGGAAGAAATCTGTGGACTTGTAAAGTGAAAATTTATTTTAAATTGTACAAGAGAATTTGAGAGCTCTAAATTCTCTCTTGAGATTTTCAACTGAAACTGATCTTTCTGTTTTATCAACCACAGTTACAAGGGAAATGCCTTTTCATAAAGAGAAGTGAAACATTGAAGCACAAAAAACACAAAATACTGGAATTTAAGAAAGTTGATCTATTTGTCTTTCTGTGCAATTACAAACTTTGCTGGAAACTCATAACCATATGTTCCTTATCTTCTTACAGTAAACAAATATAAATTGCACCCAACAAGCAGAAAGGGAGAGGGGAGCAAAAAACTTTGCAATATGGTGTATTTCTCAGTCTCGGGGGGGCAAGATAAAGGCACAACTGATCTTTTACTCTAAACCAAGAGAGTTCATCACCGATTTCTTTTAATTTTTTATTACATCCCACATGAGTTAATTGCAGATTTTTATTTTATTTTTCACAGTGACTATGGCAGGAGGACACATACTAGCTTATTCCCTTTACAAAACACATTTGGAGGACTTAGTCTGTGGCATCAGCCTGAGGACAAATGATTTTTGAAGATGTGACAAGTTACGGTGACATCTTCCTGTGTATCCTGTAGGATATAAACCTCAGCAGATCACATTTCTGCTCCCCTTTGGCCCTCTGTGGAATGTAACTCGTTTGAAGATGGCCTGATTGTGAACCCTGTGGCTAAAGTCCCCATACTGATATTATTTGGAAATCTGAATCAAAGAACCATTCAAAACTACATTTTCTTCTCATTGTTCAGTGCAAGAATATCTGCCTCAGTGGTTCCATATTTTCCTTCTGATCTAATTAACTCAAACATGCTTTTAGTAATGCCAGGGTGCCTTCAGACACCGACTAGCATTGGTATAGCTACAGGATGCATAAAATGCATGGCCCTGCTTCCTCTGCTGAGCACTGACCACCTGAGAACACATGTCCACTTTGCATTTCAGTGCTTACAGAACATTTCAGAAAGTGAAACACAGAAGGTACCAGACACCTTACAGGCCTAAACAAAAGTACCCACAGCAACTACATAAACGAAAAGAGCAATCTCTGCTTTCATTCTGAAGGTGTCATCAGGGATAAGAATTATAAAGTATTTATATCGCACACGTCCCATAAACAGCATTGGATCATTAATGAAAGGGAGCTTCATGAGATCAGGATAAATCTTTGTTTATGCATTATTTTAAACTGTCATACTTCATCTGAAATCAATGCAGTTTTTCATTTTAAATGCCATTAGTGCTTTAGCCATATATTTCTCTATGCAAAAAGACTTGAACTATTCATTTTTGTTCAAGCTTTCAAGAAAAAATTTAGCCTCAAGCACAGATCAGCATAAAATATTTCAGCTCAGAATTTGAGCAATTAAGAAAAAGTTTTCTGCGGCCAAATATACCCTGTAGAATCAAATGTACAAAGGCAAAATAAATTGGAGTAGCTACATCATCATAATGATATAAGTTTATGCAACAAGATCCACATTTAACATTTCCATTCTTAACACTTGCTCTCTGTTCATTACCAAACACTGAAAATAGACCTTTCTCTTTCAGAATGTTAGACATTCCTGTCACTAAATTATAAACTGCATAAAGATTAATAATTTCTTTCAAGGGAACTTTTGTTGGTCTAAATAAGCAGTTTAAGGGAAAATGTAATAGCTCGTCCTTCTCGCTATTGATGCAATGATTACAAGTTACAGAGATAGTTACATCTACATCTCGGTGGACACATTATGAATCCATTCATTACCAAGGGTTGAAATTACCCATGAATTCACAAAGAAATAAAGCAGCATGGATCAACAGGGTCCACAACACTGCCACTGCTTGAAAGAAATCAGTAGTAAAACAAAAGATGCGTAAAAGATCCCCACGCTGTGGAGCACACGCGGGTAAGCTGTAAGAAAATCAGCTCCATCAATTTCAACTGCAAAGAAAGAAAAGATCAGCGGAGACACTGCGTACGTTTAACACAAGAAAAGTACAGTAAGAGGACTGACTGTGAAATCTGCTGGGTGAAATCAGGTTAGCTCAAGATCAGTGGAGAGATGGAAAACAGAACAAGAGCGATCAGAAGCAGACTGTGTCCCGAAGGAGGCACTCATGTCTGAGATGAAAAAAGATCAAGAAATATACTTGAATTCTTAAAGGAACGTTGGCTCAAATACTGAAAATACTCAAGAATAGTGAGGAGTGCCAACGGTAAATTTTCATGAGAACTTTGATTCTCTGTCTTTCATTCTCTTAAATACACAACAGACTCCATGATTTATCTTTTGCCTTAATCTGAGTGAGACCCAGAATTTTGCATGGAAATTCCAAAATCCAAACAGGGTCTAATAATTCAACTACATCCTGTTCATGGTGCCTCTGGTGACAAAAAAAAAAAGGCCTTTAAAATCAGAGAAAATAAGCGTGCATAAAATCAAATATACAAATTTTGAAAACTTATTTAAAGTTAAGCCTTTTAAACTTATTTTCCCCTTTCTCCACAGCTAACATAGCCACTGGAAGCTACTGTGACCATTCCTTTCTCTGTAGTAGAAATCTTCAAGTCCACCCTTAAAGACAGAATTTCCCAAGTGACTGTAAACTACTTCCAAACTAGAACCACAAACTGCACTGATACAAAAAGTTCATTTCTTTAACCCTGATTGAAAAGCAAACTTTCCTCCCTCTTATCTCTCCTTGCCACCCAAATAATAGATGACAGTCACCTGTTTTATGTTAGACTATCATTCCCAGATCTCTCATGCTGATTCATTCTCAGCTTTCACAACACAGACACAAATTGTCAGAAAGAGCTATGCTGGCTTCATTCCCATATGGAATCCAACAGCTGGAGTTCATTCATCAGATCAAGCAAAAAATCCTGATATAAATTAAAGAGAGCAAAACAACAGAGTGACAAACACATCTTTCAGCATCTCAAGTACAACACTTAAAAAAATTGTACAGCGAGCACATTGCTCTGTCAGCCAGGGAATTAATAATATCCAGTTATCCACGGACATGCTTGTGTCTATGAAACACTTCCATTTTCAAATTCCAATAACCCCAAGGTCTTCATCTTCATTCAGGACTCCCCAGGTAGCATTAATCCAGTCCCACACAACACCAGGTCCCCTCAAACATCCTTATACCTTCGCTCTTCATCAAATCTACAGTTTACTCTCTCAACCCTCAGTCCATCCCATTGACACTTTTAGTATTTAACTAAATTTTACTAACTGAACTATCAACTTTAACAGCTCTTGCAAATTAGCCACTATGAAAAATTTTATCCTCAAAATAATCAACTTTCTGCTAGTAACACTTGAACAGTCTGTAATACTTCACAAGTGGTACCGCTGATTTAATGGTTTAATATCGTAGCATTGAATTCTTCATACAGTTTGGATTTTGTTGCTTCCATAAAAAACATGTTACTTTAACACAGCATTTCAGAAATTTAACCATTATGAAAATAATGAGAAAATCTAATGCAGTATTATTTAGTTTCAGAAGGAGAAACTGCCTAGAATAAAGAAGCTTATTAAAAGGGTCAGAAAGGTTAAACTGCAGGGTAGAGAAGGTTAGTACAAAAAAGTCCTTCAAAATATTAAAGTTGAAATGATAGAAAGATAAAAAGAACACAAATTCTGGTGTGGTTAATGTAAAAAAAATAAAATAGTAAGGATATTTATTTAGGTGGAATAATCTGAAGTGGGGATATCATCATTAGGAAGACATCTGTTAGATGAGTCAGAACTTTCTCTTACCTGAGCAAAGCCTAACACTGTTGTACTGCCAAACAGATTAAATAAACAGGATAAAAAACCATGAAAAAGTAGCACATCAATATGGAAACAAACAGCACTGTCCTTTAAATACAAAACAAAGGAAAATACAATATATTTGAGGCATATTGATCTTAGGAACAGTGACAGCAAAGTGTCCTAGTGCCTTTATTTAAAGGAGGGCTTCAATGAAATTGCTGCTCTATTTTTTAAAAATTAGAAGAAGCAGCTGTAAGACCACGCATGATAAATTGGAAAAACTTCTGATGGATATAGCATATTCTGGTGGATCAAAAGATTTAATGTAAGAACTGTAAAACAGTAACTCGGATAAAAGTCTGACTCACAAACACCAGATACAACAGTTCAGATTTATCACCAGCTTCCACCCTCATAATACATCTCCTTTGTCAACTTTTGGAAACGACTGCCATTAGTGGAGCCCTGGCCTTGAAATTGTATTAGTAATCAGACATGATGCTGTGAGTGACAGTCAAAGTTGACTCATTAGGAAGGAAGCACACAGAGAATGGCATGCCCACACCAAGTGCTTTACTACTGCTAGAGAGAGAGATGAAAATATTTTGCTTAAGGGTAAATCAAAAGAGCTGGCAAAGAAAGATTATGGTGTAAGGGAAGATCTGGACCCGATTTTGTAACGCTTTCTGATTCTTGCTGTGTGCACTCTGTACCTTTAGGAAAATAAGTAATAATGTTTTGCTTTGGTGATGCTGGTTTTGAGTCATTTTCAACACATTGCTAATCAGAGACCTAAAAGTAAACAGCCTGCAGACAACCAATACAAATGGGGAGGTGGTAGTAAAATAGTAAAATAGCTAAGAAAAAAAAAACCCAAACATCCAAACCCTGGCTAGGAAAATGGATACAGAAGTTTCAATTAATAGTGGGAAGAGTGAAAAGAAGTATCACTCAAGGTATGCAATGAGGGGAATCTGAAAGTGTAAGGAAGCTTCACCCGTCAACATGACACACCTAATAAGGCCAGACCTAGCCCTAATGAAACAATCCTTTCTGCACTACAGGCAGAGAATGCTTAGAAACAGAATTATTTTATGAAAATACTAGAGTTAAAGCACGGCTTCCCCATTCAAGCTACCTAGGGGGATAAGAAATGCTTTAAAAGGCCTGAGGGCTTCCTAGCCCCATTTAATTCAGTTTTGTAGCACAATCTTTTCAGGGAAGGTATGCTGCCACTACAATTAAGCAGGTTACTTCTCCTACTTTATTATTTATGATTTTAATATAAGGCTTGCACTTATACTATATCATTACAATCCATATCCTTGTATCATTCCATCCTATGAAGCAAAACTGTTGAAGTGTTTAGCAATTTACCACTTTGAATTATATCACAAATTCGCCTGGAAGTTGGGTTTTATACTTTGATCTAAAACTATTATCCAAGTCTTGTACAATGTAATTAAATAAATTAAACCAGCCCTTGGGGACCTTTTGCTCTAAAATGAAATTTCAGATCCAAAGAGTGCCTGTAACCTTTACTGTAACCATGTCTAAAATGCTACTTGTAATTTCACAACTAATCAGATCTTGACAGAAAGGCAGACACTTGTTGATGGAACTCCTTCCTGATATCCCCAAGGATAAATTTACCACATCATGATTGAAACAAATCACATTCTATCAGAGCCCATGTTTTAAAAAGGGTATTAGAAGCTTTGAAGCAAGGGAACAATGCTGGTACTGTGCCGTGCTACCCTTGGCATGCTTTGTGCAGCTCCAGTGTCCCTGGAGCTGGAGCCTTTGTGGTTCTCTGAACTTTAATCCTAACACTAATGGTAGCCTGTGGCTGATGTCCCAGCAGGACGGGTGACCCATTTGGTGAGGAAGGTGTGGAGGCTGCCATGCTGGTGCTGTGCTGCGCTCCCCTTGGCATGTCTTTTGCAGCCCCAGTGTCCCTGGAGCTGGAGCCTTTCTGGCCGGTAAGGGACTCTTTTGGGGGCTTTCTGAAGCTGGGAAAGCCAACCCTCCTATGCTGGGGGCCAGCAGCTTGTGGGAGCACTGCTGAGGTGGCCTGAGCAGAGCCAGGGCTACAGAAGATACACCGCCCTATGAAAGAAGCCTTTTGGGCACCTCTGAGCACTGAGTGAGGAAGCAGCGAGTGGCATCACCTTGGGCATCACCTGGAGCACCAGGCCAAGAACAGGCTCCCTGGGCTGGCAAACACAGACCACACAGAGCAGGCACAGCAACCAGAGCACAGCAGTTCACATGGTGGGTCACCTGAAGGTGCTGCAAGTCCAGCTTGGCCAGGAAGCAATGGCAGAAGATGATGACACCCCTGAGCTCTGATGCAGCTTCCCAGACAGAGCGGTCATAAGAACAGGCTGCCACCCAGGCAGGGGGCTGCAGGGGTGTGCCCACCTCTTGTGCCAGTGCTGGACAGCAGAGGGGAGCACACCTGTGGGAGGGGTGCGCAGGTAGAGGAGCTCCCCCNCCCACTCCTCCGGGTGACAGGACAACAGCAAGAAGTTCCTGCCTGGTGCAACAGGTGCCACAGGGGTGTCTGCCCTGTAACTACCCCACCTTCCCAGGCACCATTGTAAAACAGGCACAGTTCTCTGCAAGGGGAGCTGGACAACAATGAGGATGATAGTTCAAGATTGAAGGTGTCAGCAAGGCCTTCTCAGACCACCCCTGACATCAAAACCACCCCAGTAAAGAGCAAAAGATGGGTCATTGTCACAGGTGACTCAGTTCTGAAGGGAGCAGAAGGCCCAATATGAAGACAGGACCAGCTACGTAGGGCAGTCTGCTGCCTCCCTGGGGCCCAGATTAATGATGTAAAGAAGAAAGCTTCCTTCCTGAGTACAGCTCTCAGATTATTACCCCTTTGGATCTTTCACGTAGGCAGTGATGAAGTAGTGAGAAGAAGTCCAAGGGCAATGAATAGAGATTTCAGAGCCTTGGGATGACTGGGGGTTGAACTAGATGATCTCCAGAGGTTCCTTCCAACTTCTATCATTCTGTGATTCTATGAAATGACATTTTGCCCAAGTGCCAACGAACCAGGATACTCCACTATTTGCAGCCTTATCTTTGTAGATATGATTCAATAATGAGCACGCTGCCACATAGAAAACAACTTTACTGAAGGTCAGACATGACATAACTCACTAGGAATTAAAGACCTGCATGAAATAACTGCTGCTTCTTACTTGCAAATCCATTAGATGGGTTAAAAGTGACTTAAACTATTGAGTCTCAGAGGGGTTTTATGTACCTTCCAGGTGATCTTTTACTCACATGGTAACAGCAGGTAACAAGATGCAAAAATTTCTGTGTCTGTTCCCTCGTTCTCCAGAGGCCTAGTGCCTCTGTGTGACTTTGTACAGGTTATAACCTCTCTGGATTTCATTTACCCGTCTCTAAAATGTGAATAATGCTTAACTTCCTCCTGGGAATTGTATGGAGGCTTAGAATAATAATCCTGGTAAAGTGCTTTGAAATCAGTGAATTGAAAACAGCACAAAGCACCAAGTTTCATCTTGTGATTCCATTTCTTATTGCCTTTACCTTGTCAAGCTCATACAGAATTAACTATCATCATCTAAATCAGTACACCTTCTGCAATAATAACCTTGCCTACTTCAATAACTGCAAAAAAAAAAAGTATTATAAAATTAAAATAACCAACACTTCATTTCTTTTCTGCATACAGAGGTAATAGGTACTGTGATATTACATACTGTGTTTCTCTTCTTCCAGTGCTGTGTTTAAAGCTTACAACGGCTTCTCCCCCCTGGCCTTCTCTGTCTGGAGGAACAGTTTTTAAGGAGCCTCCTAAAAGCAGCAATCTGTTTCATTATGAAAAACCCTCTTTAAAACAGTTATGAGGTGGCCCTAGTGGATGTTTTTCCATGTTGATATCAGAAAGCTTTTCCTTATGTATTTTTATGCATAAAATACACCAAGTAGTCCAGTTCTATAGAAGATAAAACATTTTGTTAAACAAGAACCTAGCAGGCATCACTATAAAATGTAATGTTTTCTAGCTTCTCTATAAATTAATGACCTCATGTTCAGAGATGAAGAACAGTAAAAAAATCAGTGTTATACTAAAACTCTGCTGATGTCCATTAGACATACAGTGGGAATGTTAGATTTTTTTTTTAATGGTAAAATATGGCTTAAAATTCACAAGAAGTCATAATTCCATGAAGTGAGTTCAAAGGACTAGAAAACCCTGAAGTTACTTTCACAAGAACTAATTGTATTATATCTGTTCCATATTTGCATCAGCTAGGCCCTGGTCATCGGTATCTTAACATCAGTAAAACCCTTATAAATGGTCATGAAACGTCAACTCTTTGCTGATCTCATGGAATTCCTGGTGGATTATTTTTGCTACATTAGTCTAGATATTCCTCTTCAAGTCTTCCCCAGAATATAAATATAAGTAAATGTCATTAAGACCGTTTTGTTCTACATCACGAAAGAAGTTCATCAGTTATGACACTGCATTAGAATCTGGCTGGCTGACAAGAACAACCTCCAGAGTATACAAGCCAGTGCTGTAATGTATTTACAGCAGAGATGGGGCAATAAGTCAGTTAAAATAAAAGACAAGTCCCCTGTGCAAAGGTGGTGGACCAAAGGGTTCTGTAACAGAACTCTCTCAATAATCAGATATTTTGATCTAGCAATAAATAAGAACTAAAGGATACTCTTACCACTGGTGTCATTCACTTTGTTAAAAAAAGAGCTTTAAAATCCAAATCTGCCTTTATAGGAAATGTTATGAAAGAAATTGGGAGAATTTTATAAGTATCCTGATCAGAAACAGGGATGAATTTTTGCTACGAAGTCACAAGTTTTGGCATTAGATATAATAATAAGTTGTTAAACAGATTCCTTCAACAATAAAAGAAAACAATTTAAACATTCCTTCTCTGCAAACTGCAGAGGAAGGCATTCATCTAAGTTTGCTGTAATATACTTTAAAAGCAGGCTCAACATAATGGCAGTTAAATCTCTGAAAAGCTACTCCACATGGTTCGATATTGTTTTAGTGACCCCACGGGAGTATGTCTTTCTGTATGTTTTAGTGATGCTCACAGCTTTGACGACACTTCAATTATCTCTGGCTGAAATTGAATCTGTTAAGAACACTGTAAAGCAAATAATCCAATTCCTTCTAATACAGCAGGCTGAATCCCTAAGCCCTAATGAACATTTTTCCTTTTGCATTCCCTCTCCCTAGAGCTAACCAAATTGTTGAGTCAAGAATCTCACAATTACGTATCATTTAAATAGTTTTAGTTTATATGCATTCATCACTGGCAAGCGAGGACATGATTGCAGTAATCTTCCCAACAATGCCATGTAATTTTAATTACCAGAAATTCAACATGGTAGGTGAAACAATGCTGTAAGTATCTGAAACAGTTCGTTGAACATGTTGGAATGATAGGAAAACAAGATTTCTCATACAGGACATATGTGGGGTTTTTTTAAGCAACATATCTTTATGCACTCCGTGTTTCATACATAAAAATATGTTTTAAAAAGAAAAAAAGAAATAATAATAATAATATTAAATGCCAACAACTTTTAATTCCAGGTCAGCATATATTTCTCAACAAACCTGACAGTCTTAAATACAAATACACTGCCAAGAACTTACTAGTTTTGAGGAGACTTCAGAATTAATCATTACTCAAAAATATTTCGTAAAACTCATCTGGACTAGATAACAAGTGAAAAATAATAAAACTAAAACACCAAACCAACCTGTGATGAGATTATTTCTTGTGCAGTTGAAGAACTTATTTTAAACCATGGTGAGTTAGTGTTCCTAGAACAGTGATCACAACACACAGAGATCTCAATGTTTTTGAGGAAAATCAGACATGCCCCAGGTTTCCAGAAATACTGACCAATCGTTCTCGAAGTAAATGCTGTTTAGTGAGTCGGTGTAATCTTCATTAAACATTATCAATACTTACTTATCTCTAAAAATAAACTGTAAACCCCAGTAAGTGCCTTTTCAAAAACAAAATGCATAGCATTTAGAGTAATAAGCATGTGAAGGTACTAAAAGTAATTTTAAAAGGATGTGATCTCAAATAGCATTAGCTTTTAGCTAATAGTTTTCACTCTTACAAGTTTGTAAGTACTTTACTGCATATTCAGTCATAGAAATAAAAGCCAATAATTTTCAAGGTAAGTAGCAATATTGTATCTGGGAGGACAAGCTGACTACAAAATGCAAAATCCTGGGAACCAAAATGGAAGAGTGAGAAGGCTGACAGCACCGGGCTCCCTTTACTGTTATTTTTCTTTTTCAAGACAATTATGCAAGAGCATTCCACAAATAATCAGATCAGCAGGATGACAAGACCCACCTGTTATATCAATCCTGCAACACATACAGAGTCAGCTTCTGTTTGAAATTCAGCCAAAGTCAGGCAATTAAAGAGAATTGCTCTTGAAATGTCTGGTATAGAGCTACTTGGGAGACTCCTCCAAACTGCAGTGGGATTTCAGGTTATTGCTTAGAATCAAGGTGAGTCTGTGATATAAATTACAGTAGTTTCTCTGAGGTCATTATAGATTTAAGCCAAAGCAAAAGCAAACTGCAATATTAATTTTCAAACAAGCAAAGCTTGTTTGGATCAATATTATTATATTGATCCAAATTTGATGACACTTTAAATACCTAATACAATTTTTTTCAGGAAGTAATTCCAATCAATATGAAAACATTTGATTTACAAGGCAAACGCAAGTTGGATCAACAGTAATTGAAGAACACCATCCTCCCAGAGCTGTATTTTCCAAACTTTGATTCTGTAAGATCTTCAAGATACTTTGATGCCTTTAACCCTGCACACGACAAGTAAATAAAGATCTTGCTTCAAAGAAGAGTAAAACTCTTATCTGTGCTTTTGGTGATCGTAGGGCCTATTTCAGCATTAGATGCAGCATTCCCTGAACTTTTCATCCTATATCATGTCTACATTAAAAACCTGCACAACACAACCATTTTAAACCAGTCTAGAGAAATCTCCACCCTCTTACTCTGAGGCAAACTGCAATACTTTGCATTTTCTTATTTAATGCTGTCTTTAGATAATCTACATGAATTTCATATTAGTTCAAATTATCCAATCACTGTGACTAAGAATGCTCTTCTGCAAAAGAATTTCAGACAAATATTTTCCTAGTCTTTTTTCAATAGTCAATTTAATGGTTAATCTGATGATACAGCACAATCAAAACAAAGTGTCACAGTATGGGGGTATTAGTTCCAGGCTTCACAGAACTGGAGAACCTTGAGTACAGGCAATTATCAGACACTGAGGACAATAACAGAGCTTTCCTACATGCTCATTAACTCTATTTAGACAAATGAGTAATGTCAGTAATTTCCACAAGGAGGCATGTATAACCTTCTTCAGAAAGTGGACATCTTAATGTGCTCTCATTTCTCTACCCAGAGCTAAGTTTTCCTCAGGTCTTTCTTTATCATTTCAAAGGAAAGGGAAAAAAAAAAAGAATTCTAAACAATTAGAAGATTTACTAAGGAGGCTGGTATCTGGTTTACTTTTGTATCACCATTAATTCCATGCCTTTCATACTTTAAATAATCTCCTTTTTTCTTAAAATCTTTCTCACCAAAGGTATATAAATGCTTTTCCTCCAGCCATCTGAGCCATCGCAGAAACTAATACTTGCTCATTTCATTTCACACTTACTTTTATATTTCACTTGCAAGTTTTAGTCTGCATTTGTTCCCATATTGTTCACTGTGATACCATCCCTCCTGACATTACAGTATGTGAGTTTCAGTTATCTACTTTTAAATAATGTTTTGGAGAAATTATAATGTAGTACAACAGGGTTACTTATGACTGGGGTGACTTTTGGCCTAAGCCAGGTGACTGACATTTAGCATCTGACTGCTTGGAGAAAGTGAAATATTTTCAGTATGTGATATCCTGACCACTTGCCTGTGCAAGAGGCAGCAGGCAGCTTCCATACTTTCCTGAACCCTTAATAAATATCTGCAGCAGTTCTCCCTGTTTCATAACGTGACTCTTCATTTCCCATGTTTCCTCTTTCGACAGCATCTTCATATCCCAACTGACTCCTCACACCCACTCTAAAACTCCACTGAGATCACCTAACTCCCATTACACGTCTTAGTCTAGCAGAAAACTTTTGTTTTGCACAAGCATTTCTTGCCTACACTTCTGACAAGCCACGAGACAGCTCTCATAATGACATCCTTTAGGACTAATCCACTCCATTTTCATTGTGGTTAAGATAAACCATGCTTCCAGAGATCTCTCAGGTAGCTCTTTCCTAAGGAACACATTAAGCACCAGTAAAAGGACTTCATAGTCATTTTTTAGATGAGACTGAAAAATTAAGCCCTAGAAATTGGTATCCATTAAACAATCCATGGGACAGGGAGACCTATGTAAGAGGTTTGTATCCTAGTGAATTAATATTTGGTGTGTTTAACACCTCAGGGTTTATCTAAAGCTCAGGACACAAGTCTCTCAGGGTTGTCTGCAAGCACTGCTCTACTGAGATACGTCACCTTCAGAATAGAGGGTGCTTTGTAATTGTCACCTTCATCCAGATTCATCCACAGCATAATAATGTACAATTAATGCCTGCTTAATTACTTTCACTTAAAATTCTCAATACATGCCCTAGTCATTCAACCCGGATAGTCAAGAAACTCCGGAACGGCTTTACTTGAAGTGAGGCATCTGGGATACTTAACTGTGGTACTTCCCAAACTCCCTCCCTTCCAAACCAGACTTGATCTGCAGAGGATCACATGACCTCTCAGTTTTATGAGTGGATCCTATGATCCTAGATTTTTTCCAGAATTGAGGGGACCATCAATGTTTATTTGATTTCTATTTGCATTCATCCTGGAGCCATCCATTCCTCATGCAACCTGAACTGCTCCCTCTACATAGCCAGCTAATGCCTCTCTGAAAATACATAATTAACCACATAGAATATTACATAATGTAAGCATGTATGTGCTGCCTCCTTTCCACACGTAAAATGCTATTTAGACAAATGACACACTGTATGGAGCTACTCTGCTTTAAAATGTTTGAGACAAAAATCCTCCCTTTCAACAGATCTATCACGTCATAGCATGACACCTCAAGTCTCTCCTCAGGCCTCATAGATTGTCAGAAGATAAGGACAGTTGGGACTTCCCTACGTGATTCTGAAAATCTTTGCTGGAAAGTGCTGATGTGACAAGCCTGGATGTTCAACTGCTTCATCCTCAAAAGAGGTACAAAGGGTAAAAAATACAAGTTTCCTCAAAACTGTCCTTCTGGTGAACTTGAAGAAATCATCCTTAGGAATGACAACATAGCTCTTAAACTATGCAGGCTGCCTGACTACTTCAGCAAGACACTGCATTCTTCAGTTCCTTTGGCAAACCTCTGGTATAGCGTCGCCGTACAAGAGCAGCAGTGCCTGGAGACAGCAGATTTTTAGTTCTCAGTGAAGCGATTCTTATTTACTGCTTAGGCATATTTCACAACACCAGAGAATTTATATATTCAGCATTCCACGGTCTCTCCGTGACCCTCTAACTAACTGCATACGCTGAGGAGTTTCTAGTGTAGGATTTATACTTTAAGAACAATACCTTTATAGTGAACTGTTAAGTAACTTATTTAAATTGCAAATGTAAAAGATGAAATAAATTATCAAGTTATTGTTAATGTAAAGAACATTACAACTTAAAAAATTATTTACTTCTGGTTTGAAAAATAAATAAAGACAAAGATACAGGAATATACAGGGTATTTGTGCCTGTTAGTTACAGCTACTGAAATATCACAAGACGTTGTTAGCTTGTTGCTAGAAGTATTCACATATGTATAATATTTACAGTAAAATAGTGACTGTTGGGGAACTGGAGAAAACATTTCTCTTTTGTTTGGAAAACTGAAAAGATCCTGTCGCTCTTCAGGACCAGTGAGCAGTTATTTGCTATCTCAACCGTTGTGAACTCCAGTTCTGTTCATATCTTTCTGGAATTTGAGTTGCCTCAGAGATTGAATGCTGTGTTTTGGAAAGACAATAGCATTTTACCACCAGAAGACACATTTTCAGATTATGTTTTACAAAGCAGATTGAAATGAGAAAAAAACCCACCCTAAAGGTTAAAGTCTCCAAATAAAGCGTCTATTTAGCTGTGGGGTTTAACAGCACCAAAGCTTTGGAGGATCACTTTCTTTAAATCAATTATGATCAATACAAGCCAGATGGCTAGCCTGTCACACTGGATAGAGCTGTCTGGATGATAAGGTCACTGCATCTGTCAGTGGGAAACTGCTGCAAAGGCGTCACATCTGAAACTCCCCATGCTCACAGCCCATCTATTTGAGGAGAGTGCATCAGGGATTAAGATGTGCAGTGAAGGAATTAGATGAGGTTACCACATTTGACAGTGTTTGTCAAATTATCTTTTACCACCTTTGCGGAAAGATACAAGGAATAAAACTGCTGTATTGCCCCTTTAGTCAAAAGAAATTCTAACAACTTTTGCCCGGAGGAAGATATTTTTTCCACGTATTTTCAAACAACATTTGGATGTAATTTCTCACAGACAGTATAATTTTAATGCACACCATACTGTGTATCAGCTATCAGTAAAGTTATTATCATAATTAAATGTCATCTCTTAGAAGGGGATAGAAATTGCAAGTTCCTGCTGTATCATAACCGGTATTGTACAGCCACTTGTAAAGCCGTACACTCTCTCCTGCTGCTCCAGCAGCTCACTCTAGATTAGCAATGATTACCAAACTACATTACTTTTATAATTTCTGTCACGGTATAGATGGTGATACACACACTGTATAGCTATGAGGGGAAAAAAAAAATTAAGAGAAAGATAAACACTTTTAAAACCAAGTACCCAGATGTTTTCTTTGGTGTTTAAATGTCAGTTTTGTTTATAGATACCAAATTACAACAGATTAAAATCTGCTGCTGCATTTTTTTTCCTGCTGCCATCACTTAGAGTCTTACTTTGCTTCTTTAATACTGTAATTAAAAATAACAGAACTGATATCTCAATTGAAAAGGAACTCCTGTATCTGTTTTTTTGCCTTAAGATATAGTTTAGAGTAAGTAGCTCTGATGTTTAATAGCTTGAGTACTAATGAATAATTTACTATAGAAACACTTTAAAATATTCAAAGATTGTTTGAACGGGACACTTAGTCCACAGTAAATGACTCTTTTTTTTTTTCCCATTCATCTTCTTTTTTCACTGTTTCAAACAACAAAATAAACAATGAAGACAAATAAGTTGAACTGTGCATGCTCTGACATTAATAGATGTTCTCATCGTATGTGAAGAAAATTAGCTACACTTTGTAAGTACATGGGTGTAATATTACTGTTAAAAAAATACACAAGTATCTCTCTGCTTGTCTAATAGAGACTGTCTTATGTGCATTCCCAATTGCCTTATATTTATTGAACTATATGGTTTTATCCACGAAGTAGGCACCTTCAATATTGAACGTGTTTGCTATAAAAAATTGCTCAGATTTTCAGATACACTGAATCAAATTCACAGTAAGTGATAAAACATGACTATTAAACTTCAAGACATGCAAACCAGGAAATGTGTGAGCTAGGAAAGGCCGTTCAGTGTATGTCCTGATCAAAAAGTCTAAATTATTGTTTCAATCTTATTCTGTGCTCAGCTGGTTTCTTCCCTGGTCATGAAAATAGAGTTCTTCAGGAAAACACATTGCGAGGGCCTAGCTGGGAGCTCCCAGCAGAATGCTGACAAGACAGTTTTTGATTTCCTGAACAAGTCAGTCTCCATTTATTAGTTAGAATTTATCTTCTATATTTTACCTACTAAAATGACTTAAGTATTTTTTTCGATTTGCATGGAAGAATTATGGCAAGACTTTGGTTAAACTTCAGAGAGTTGGTCATTTTTTACAAAATTAATGGCTACTGAATTAGGTGAGTGATAGTTTTCATTTCACTGACTAAAAACAAAGCTTAAAATATCTGGGTGAAGTGAAAAAATTGTCCAAGTAAAGCGGAAAGCATCCAAGCTCACTGGCAGCCAACAGAAAGCCTTTTAATACATTAATATGTGTACATCATTTCATTCATATCACATTAAAAAGTGGTACAAGGTAAAAAAATCAACCCCTTTTATTCCTGAAATTCTAAAGAATTCCAGAGCCCTGGGGTTTGATAACAGAACATCTGATGCTCTTGTCCTAATGTCTCTACCAGTTCCTTAACCTAACAACAGACTATTTAAAGAAAGTCCTGTATATTGACTGCTTATTGCTGAACACTTTGTATATGGAATTAGCAGAGATATATCTGTTTATAAATAAAAATAGAAGGCATAAAATTGCTTATAGTAAGCACTGTCATAATGCATGCACACACACTTTCAAATTTCTCAAGTCCCATGCTCTGCATTTCTGTTTAAAAATTTTAAATTACCATTTTTAAATGAACAAAAGACTTTCCACTGATACATCCTTCTAACTGTGCACCTTCCTGAAGAGCTTTATGCACCCATTAAATTAACGGACGAGTCTAAGGAGTCTTCATGGGACCAGGGTAGAGGGAGAGAAGATGATGAACAAATTAAGTCCTGAGGCTACAAAGCAGACAATCCTCGCTGACATCTCCCTTTAAGCAGAGGCAGACATCATAGGGAAGCACTGAAAGTCTGTAGAGCATAAAAGTCACTCAGAGGGATTTCTGACAACTATAGCAGAATACACAACTCTGTTGCTAAATTCAGGAAAATGTTTCCCTTGGATTTCACAGCTTTGAAATGTAAACTCAACTATAAACAAAGCGGATCCCGTGCTGAGGGTTCCACACTTCTGCAGAAAGCAGGAGGGATGTGACAGCCACTTATATGCATCAAGTGTGAATAGGATTTGAAAACATGAACAACACTTTGCATGATGATTTCTATTACCAAATGAAGCTTCTGGGTCATAAAATTACGGCCACTGATTTTAGTTGATTTTGCTAAAGTTCCAATGTAAACTTCACTCCCGTTAGTTTGGAAATAAAATAGCTACCTCATAATTTGATAACCATACATATTCATTTATTATTTCACTTTGTATTTCATTAATCACCAATGCAATGTAAAGCAGGGATAAAACACAAGGTTTTTTCTACTTCTATATAATCACCACCAACTAGTGGTGACTGTTCCACTGACCTTGAACACAAATACATTGTTTTCTTCGTTCTCCCCTTTCTGCATGTAAAAATAATAATTAAAATTATAATGTTATTTTTTTTCCCCTCAAGAAAGTGTTTTCAGTAACACTCTAGGGCTACATAATGTTCAGAGGTTATTAACTACTAGACAAACTGTTGGTATTAAGATACAGCATCTAACTAAAAGTAGAAATATGTTTTACTTTTACCCCAGTTTATGCTTAGAAAAAAAAAAATCTTAAAAAGTATTTCAGCTCCTCAGTAGGTATTAAGCACAAAAAGCTTTTCAGAGGGAAAATGCTATTCTTCTCTGAGTTGCTTTCCTTATATAGCTCTCTCCACAGGATTGAGAAGTGAAGCAGGAATTTAAGGAAAAAAAAAAGCTTTAGTACTCATTCAGAGGTGGAGATGAGGTTCATACACTAAAGATTGTTTAAACTTTTATTAAGTGGAGAGGCTGAGGATACATAAGATATACAGAGGAGACAGCAATGAAAAAGAGCAGGGTATTTTCTAGAGTCAGTAACTATTCCCTTACATTCAGCAGGTGTAATCCTCAAACATTGCTTGATAAATCAACAACATAATCATATTAAAAGACTGGTGGGATCTGGAAATTTCAGAAAGGTTATGGGACAAACTCAGTCAGCCAGTCTGAAGGTGGGTGAAGCACAGCACTCAGTGTTGTGGCTGAGCTGCCAGGCTCACCGAAGGGACTTCTCCATGCCCTGTCTCTCAGTTTTGCACTGTACGAGTTGATTTACAAGCTGTAATTGAAATGCCAAAGGACCTTGGCAATACAGGACATATTTGCACTGCAGCGCTGAGTGTGACAGCAGCTTTTAACTTGCAAGCTTAGGTACCAGTAACAGCATATGCACAGGAGCAGTAAACTGCTGGTGATTTAGAAAGCCTGGGAAAGAACTTGATGAAACAGGCTAGTGGGTATCTTACACAGAATACTGCTGCTATAGCTAGCTAGGGCTAAACAAGTGCTGGTTTAACTCAGCTGCTTTCAAATGGGACACACAAAGTTTTTAAAGGCTGTAATGCTGGTCGGATCCTATTTGTAGTGTAGGCATATCCTTAGCTTACCTTCCTTTGTACTTGGTAAACTAAGCATACAGGATGTCTCTGATCCTCACCTTGCTGTATTTATTCATCAATCAGCTCTGTAGCTTCACCAAAGGATTATTGGAAGATATACTGCACTGCCTTGCTGAAAAGAACACTTCCTATTGGCTTAATCTGCAGAGAATAATAGTATGATATTTCTTGAATGGGCAGCAGATAGAAGTTTAGGTCTGGCTGCTTCTTATCCCACTGGGCTTTTTATAAGATGGGTTTTGAAGAGCAGCAGCTCTTCCCAGTTTTCTGGGAGAAAGGGATGTCAGCCTGTAAGTAGGGTACAGAGCTTGACAAATAAAATAGAACCCTTAATGGCAGGGAAACATTTATTTCCTCTATGAATAAGTACTTGTGAATTTTGTTGGTGTTTATAAGCAAACAAATAAGGACTTACAAAAGGTCCTTCCCACACAGCAAGAAAATGGGACAAGCAAACCAGTTTTCTTATATACAACTAAACAAACACATACATAAAAATAGTAGTACAATACTTATTTTCACACTGAGAGGTGATAATAGAAGGAAGTAGCAAACATCTTTAAACAGCTCAGCAAGACAGCTGTCCTCTGAAAGATGAGGAGAATGGGGGCAAGTAAGCAGAATATTTATTCTTTCTTCTAATAGTCATTGAATGAGGAGGAATATTAACCTAAATTATTCCTAGTCACTTTAAGAGACATTTAGCATCTCAGTTACTAAACCTAGCTGAGGCAGCCCAGTAGCTACAGAATTAAGCAGCTACTGACAAGCCCACACTATGCTCGTGGTAATTTCACTGTAGGCAGATTTCACAGCTAATTGGAGCCTAAACCCAAATATTACAAGATAAAAAACACAAACAAGAAAGAAATACATTATATATCATTCCTGATTATTCCTTCAATACAAATAAAAAATAACAGCACTTACAGGAAACTATCCAGCAATTAAGTACATTAACCTTTTGTTGCTTCATACCCAATGGATGCAATTTGCTTTAATGGAAGAATGTTTTTCAAGCTTCCTGCTTAGTGTAGTCATGTAAAAGTCACATGAAATGCTTTGTTTACTTTTGCTAAAGCTTCCGTTGTGCATCTTTGGCTAAAAGACAGATCAGTGTCTAACAAAGTATCCATGGCTAAATACCTCTTCTTAATCTTCATCAGCTTATACTTACCAAGCAAAAAATTGATAATGGCTTTATTAAAAAAGAAGCTGTTTTTCTAGAATTTTCCCTACCTTTGATTTCAACAAGAAGTTGTTAATTATCAAAATCCTCAAGCTATGGAATTCTTAGTCAAATACTATTAGATATGTAAGCACTAATTTTCAGAATTTGTTTCTTCAAAGTCAGGACAAGGCCTTTTGGGGACCTATAAAGAAATACGGGGACAGCTTTTTCAGCAGGGCCTGTTGTGACAGGACAATGGGTGACAGCCTTAAACTCCAAGAGGGGGATTCAGGCTAGATATAAGGAAGAGATTTTTTACACTGAGGGTGGTGAGGGCCTGGCCCAGATAGCCCAGAGAGGTGGTCAATGCCCCATCCCTGGAAACATTCCATCTCAGCTTGGACCAGGCTCTAAGCAACCTGCTCTAGCTGAAGACATCCCTCTGCAGGGGGGTTGGACTAGCTGACTTTTAAAGGTCCCTTCAACTCAAACCAGTCTATGATTCTATGACAAGGTAGAAGTGCAAAACTTTTTGAATAGAAAGCAGATCTAGTAGTTCTTTAACCAAAATATCCCCCAAACCAAGCAATGTCTGTCAGAGGTTCTAGTGTCGGTACCTAGCAGACACGAAATGTACAGTACTACTTGGAGAGAGATTGCTCAGTGAAGGACTGATGCCTAAGACATTTTCTCAAGGACACTACCGACATCCTATGACAGCTCTGGGCATTCACTTCAGAACAAGCTGTCTCGTCCTTACCTGAGCTATTTAGTGTGAAATCCTGCTCTGAAAAATGACTGTGCAATGATAAGAACATCTTCCTCCCTTGTGCCTTAATCAGTTAGCCACAAAAGTAAGGTTAATAATTCCACTACAGTACAGTGCTTTCATGCTGTATAAATCCCTTCCAGATGTTAGTAGTAATACCAGTGCACCATGACCTCAAAATAATTTTTATATTTATCTATGCAGACCCTTAGTGCAAGCCCCCTAAGCACCAAAATTATGGGAGAAAAAACTTACTAGAGAAGTTATTAGTACATATTTGAGACTGCATGGCTAGATATCCACAAAGTTCTGAGCACAGGAAAAAGTTACAACCACTTCTCTTAGCATTCCTGAGTGTACTCAGATCACAGCCATCCTTATTTGTACTGTGATACGAAAGTTATTCATTTTTACCTCCAAGATAAATTGAGAAAGTACAATTATAAGTGTACCCAACTGAATATGAAGCAATATCTTCACAGCAACCTTCTCTCCTAGCACGTTTATTCATCAGAAAGGCTATTTTAATTTGAGGGGGCTGGCATTGTTATCTGGGCTGAATCCGACAGCTCACCAGCAGTGTATGGGCAGAAATACTGTGCTGTGTAACCTACTCTAGCTACAAATCCCTATTGTACTTCCTCCTGCAAACAGCTCCTGCAGCTGGTACCAAAAGCTGCTTTGCCAGCCACCCTACAACAAGCAGCATCTTAAAAGCTATTTCCTAGCTGCTCCTCATCCAGAAAGCTTTACTGTATTCTGAGTGTGGTCCTACTCATGGACAATCTTTCTCCCACTTTGCATTAATATCAGCAGTTATATGCTTCACTAGTTAACAGTGGCTTCAGAGGAAGTGAAGTACATCATGAAGAAACACCACTACAGTACTACCTGGGAGAAATAATGGAGCATTATTTGTACATTTGAGCCAAGTTACCACTGCACAGCTAATAGAGCTAAAAAGAACTGATAGCAATTCCATTTCTTGGGATGGTAACTTTTATTATTATTATTTTTAAACATAAGGAGATTTAAACAAATGTAAATAAGAGGCAATCAGCATGCAACCTTATTTTGCCAGAGAGACCTAGACTGAAAATGAGCCAGAAAACACAAGATGTACAATTCTTACATGTGAGAACAGAACACTCAAAGGGGGGTGGGGAAGGAATGATTTGCTTTGTTTACATAGTACTGTTTGAACCTGTAAATTCATGTAATAAAACCAAAATTTTAAAAGATGCATGTTATTTTTCAGAAACCTCACTATATAAATGATGCAAATAGAATGAACCAGAACAGGAAATATGAAGTACTTGTTTACAGAAAAAAAAGTGGATTTTAGCAAGCCATTAATCTATCATTGCATATCACAAGTCGAGCAATTTGCAACTGAACATGAGAAAAACTTGTATAGGTCACACCTGCTACTTCTAAAGTGTTGACATTCTTGCCATGCTTCACAAATATACTGTCAAAACTTGAAAGTGGGAGACAAATTTATGCAATTAAGTTTTTGTTTGGATTACTAAAACAAGCCATAATTGATTGCTCATATTCTTTACTTCATTAATGACTCTCTAATTGGCAGAACCTTATCAGTATCTGTGGCTGGAGGGTTAGAATCAGTGATAGAAATACAGGTGTAAAATAACTCAATTTACAATATCAGATGATGTTAATGATTTCACACAAAGAAGTAAGGTCCCCTGAAATATACTCTCAATTCCTATTACTACCTACTGACAATCACAGCTTTATATCATGAAAAGATTACTATACTTATCTTCTCATTAGTAGCTAATTTCACTCATTCCTCTTGCCAAAGCAATTATAAGAAATTTTTTCAGGCTGAACTGAATTAATAGGGCACTTGGACCCCATTCATTTTTCTCATGATAAAATAATTAATAAGCACTTATACATAAAAATCAAAATAGTTGTTTTAACTAATTAGAAACACTAAGGACAATAAAATCTGAAATATACTAGAAGTAATAAAAGCTCATTTTAGTGAGTAACAATCAGCACATTTCCCTAACTTGCAGTTGTACTGTAACAAAATCAGAGAAATGAAAGCAAAATTCAGCTATCGTTGTAAGAATATTTCCTTTTCAAAACCTCAGTAGCTGTTCCTCAAAACAGAAAGTGTTAGCAACAGTGCACACCCAAAGTTAATACCAAAACCAGTGTTTTGTTTGAGATATTCATGATTTAGAGGGACTGATTAGTCAGTTGATGAATTTCACTGATTGTCAGACAAACAAATGGAAAATATTTGAAAACTCCATAGATGTGGAAAAGCAGGAAGACAAGACCTATTTAACTTTGACTGAGTGATATTTATCTCCTACAGCTCTACTAAGACTCTTGATGTTAAATTACATCCACTTTTAGTGCACACACCACCGTGCAAGGAAGACTGGTTATTCTACAGTGATCACAATCGTGGGTCAAACAAAAAAGCCTTTAGAGCATGAGGCTGTTTTGCCACCAACCAAAGCAGCCTGGAGCTAGATGGCTATGGCACTCTCTTGGAAGATGAGGAAGCTTGTACTGAAACATTAGGACTCAGAAAAGAACTGGATCAAATGGTATGGTCTGTACTGTTAGTACCCAAACTGATTTTGTATAATGTCTTAACCTGTTCATTTTGGTAAACCTTAGAGTTCTTAGGCCTCTCTTTACACTCAAGAAGTTAGTTTCATTTCTGTTTCTGAGACAGAGCAGCAACAGATATTGTGATCTCTTCAGCAGTTAAAAGTAAAAGGCAGGGAAAAAAAAAGTCTGAAAAGGCACCTATGGAATCTGAAAATAAAAAATACAGACATTTCAGGTTACACAGGTCAAGTGTCTCAGAAAAGCACACCTTGAGGGACCAACGCTCAAATGCAACGCACAGCTGAACTGACTGCTAGTGGCAACATTGCAGCAATGGGTAAGCACATCCAGAGAACGTAGCCTGCAATCAAATTTCAGGATTTTTTTTTTTAACTGCAAAATACCTATTTTCAAATTATGAGTGTTAAGCAAATCAGATCTGAAATCATTATGTATTTCTGCTGCTTATCCCTGCTGAACACTATGAAATGGTTAGGTTACTTTAAAAATTCTTCCCCTCCCACCCCTGAAGCAGATATTCACAACTACTGAATGCAAAGGGACTGATTTCAAGGGTCTAAAACAAGCACACAGATTATTTTAAATGTAAATACAAATCACAGATTTAAACACACATTGTCAAATTAAAGGTACTGGAGGTACACAGCTGCCATTTCATTTCAGCTTTCTGGATTATAATATGGTCTGTAGGCATAGCAGACTGGTTTTAATTTGCAAAAGCAAATTTTGATTTATCTGAACCTCAGCACTTCCATATAAAGCTAAAATCAGATTACTTTCGAGATGTATTCCAGTTTAACTACTTTATTGTAAACAAACTCCATGTCTTTTTAAAAATAATTTTGTCCACAGGGTATTAAGAGTCATTGTCTCTCTGGATTTCAACTAACACAAAATGTTCCACAGAGGGCTGGTTTGTTTTTCTGTTGGGTTCCCCACCCCTTTCCCCCAAAGGACACCAGACACATTCATGTATTTTCTGGGTTTGTTGTTTGGTTTTGGTTATTTTGGTGGTGTTTTGTTTGTTTGCTGGCGTGGGGGGTGGTTGTGTTTGTTAAAAAAAAAACCAACCAAACAAGAAACAAAACAACAACAACAAACAACAACCACCACCCCGGTGGGATCACAACTCCAAATCTCAATTCCCTAAAAACAAACAACCTCACCCAAAATAATATCTGACTTGAAATCATCAGCAGTATTTTCATTGGGAAAAAAAAATGCCTGATAGCTTTCTTTTAATCTATCTTTACAAAGCTCTCTGAAGATCAAAGAGGTCTCAGGCAGGCAGATGCACTTTCATGCCAATGGCTAGCAGAAAGAATAGCCTTCAAGGAAACTGCTCAGTGAATCCCTAAGTAATCAGGCAGCAGAACAGAGTATAAAAACCTTGAAGAAGGTCAATGGATATGGAAAAAACTAATCTTGATTTAACTTTATGCATTTTTTGGTTTGCCTTTTTCATTGTTGTTAACTCCACTACCCCAGAGTTAACCACTAACTGGAATTTAGTCATATTTGGCAGCAGTTTCTCTAAAATAAGGAAATGTGTTAATGGAAGTAACAGCTGCTGAGAAAGATCAAGAAACGTGCAAAATTCAAATCACTGCACTGTTCCTGTTCAAGATAAAATGCCTTTTGTTTCTTATTTCTAGCACTACAGTTTAAGCAAATATTTAAAGAACAAGAGCAAAAATCCCTCAGGATATTAAGAAATCAGCTGAGCAGATGATTAACCTCGCTATGCATTTAATATAAACAATTAACAAAAAAATATACAGTGCTCAAGAAGAATCAATTAAATTTTTTTTTGTAGTATAATGGGAATCTCACAAACTAATTCTAATCACATAGCCAGTATTAGAGTCTGAATGGATCTTATTCTTCACTAGCTCATACATATTGCACTATCATTTATCCTTAGGATGCACACGTGTGATGTTTACCTACATTTCCATGAGAGCATTTATGCAACACTCGTGTCATGATTTTTGATGTATCTCAAACTTATCAAGCCAATGGCAATTGTGGGGTGTTAATGGCCTGGTCACACACAGCAATTCTGAATCAATTCTGCATGTGCCATGAAGCTGAACTGAGCATGGACAACTGCCAAAATCTTTTTCTACAAAAACATCATTTTCAAATGGAACCAGAGAACCGATGCAGCACAACAGAGCATGTAGAATGCTAGTTTGAATCCATGCCCTTCATGTGGGGCCAACAAAACAAATGACATTGAGATTATCCTTAAGAACTTAGGTTTCCCTGCATTGCATTTATAATGAAGTTTATTCCTTAACTGAAATGATTTGCAAGTTTTGATTTTTTTACGTACTTCTTTTCCCCAGAGTTCACACAACACACGGCTGTGATTTATTCTAAAGCTTTCTCATGATGAAAGGTGACCTTAAACCTTCAAGATCAGCACAACAAGCACTGAAGTCAGATTAGCACTTGTCATAAGAGCACCTCCAGCTTCCTCTCCTCACCACCCATTTCCTGGCCAGATGTATTGTGAAGGGTCCTGAAGCAACTTTTTCATTGAAACACCAGAACTACTTCTAAAACATTGAAGTAATGCCTGAATTATGAGCAGGAGTACTTTTTCTAGCATCATTTAAATGGATAAATGGGAGGAGAGGGCTCTACTGGATCCCCGACAGATGTCCTTGAAACTCTGCACTACAGGTTTTGAGAGAAGACAAAGCAAAGTCTTCATCAAAGTCAAAGAAAAGAATACCTGAGAATTTTAGGCTATTTTGTATATAGTCCAAAACATACTTGATGACTTTGCAGTTCTTTACATCAATCTAATCTTTACATAACCAAAACTTCCAAGGTTTACCTCAAGAACTTTAAATCAGTGGCTCCTCCCTTCATTCCACTGCCCATAAAAGCTTTAGAGAGAACCAAACCATTAATATAACGCTCTTGATGAATCTCAACATGCAAACAGCTTACATGGCTTCTGTAAATTCAGGCTTTCAGGTAAAACACAAGACTTGGCTGTTATGGTAGAATCCAGACAGCTCTCCATGTCTGGGAGCTTAACCAGAGGGCCAGCTCTCCTTTCTGGCTATACTATCAAATGAGGATGGTCCAGGCACCACAGCCCTGAAGGAAGGTGAGACAGACTGCCTCATATCCTCACTGCATCAGCACCACATTTCTAGAGCAGAAGGGTTGCATTACCTAGTACTGGGCTCTAAATCTCCTGTGCTTACTGTAGATGCTTGAAAATATAATTTCCTGTGCATTTTTCTGGTCAAAGTGTGTGAAATAGTTTCAGAGTGTTGCTTTTGAGACCTGGCACACAATTTTTTTTTTTTTTTTTTTTTTCTTGGCTGAAGTTTGAAATAAGGACATGATGTGAGGGGGTTTTGACTCTTGTAATTGTGTTTTACTGTGTTGTGTAGGTGATTCAGGACAAACCAACTCTGGCACAAAGTACGGAGGACATGGAAAGGAAAAGACTTAAACAAAAACCCTACTTGTAAATATTACTAGGGAAATAAAAATAAACCTTAACAACTGTGTATGATGATTCAGAATTAATTGCAGAATTACTATTTATAATATATCCCTTTCAGCATAGATGCACTCCTACATTTCAGGATAGAACCAAAGTAAACATCATGCTTCACAGTTAATTTTAATGGGAAGATTAACCTCATTACTGGAATAGCACTCAATCTCAAACCTAATCCACAAAGCACAAATTCTATAGAAGCTAGAAGACTGAAAAATCAAGGTATGATTGAGTCAGTTTTGAAAGGAAATCTCTTCATGTATCAAGCATTCAGTACTTCTCTTCTGAAATACCTCTTATATCCAAGATGAAAAACAAGATGAATATTCATTGCCTTCAGAGCTATTCACAGGATTTACACTGGCTATGCACTACAGCACTGGGAAACGAGAGTGGCCTCCCCATTGGAAAGGTTCTTATCAAGACTAACTAATGTTTTGAGCACAAAGAATCTCCACCATATGCATGGTTGACTTTGTTGTTCACATTTTAATATTACACATTAACACCAACTCTCTAAGACAGTTTGCAACCTTGTTCATATGCCAGCAAAGTAAAAGAGAAATTAAAGCAGATGCTTAATGAGTGTTCTCAAGTTCGGCAAGGACATCACTGATATTTATTTTACCTTCCAAATACTGTTCCCTAGCTGTTGCTGCCTCAGGGTGTGCAGCACTTGTTTTTTGACAGACTCGATGCTGTGAGCTTCAGAAGTGTGACAGGCAGGAAAGTTGCCTTGGACTATCCTGAAGTTTGAAGAAACTAGCATGGCACCAAGCAGAATCTTTGAGATTCTACCCGTCATGTTTCTGGAGACTGCTAGCTTAAAATAGTAGTATGTATATGTACATGTGTCCCTCTGCTTTCTCCAGCTGCTGGATCCTCATCGTGCCTTTGCTGTATGTCATCCCCCTTCCAAGTCTCAATGTTTTCTACTAATTCCATGCCTTAAGCCCTGGCTCATCTCTCCTCCTCCCCTGCTCTGCAATCAACATAGCAAGAGAACAAGAGCACACTAGAGAAAGAGCTTGAAAGAGCAAGCATACATCAAAGCTGCATCAAAAGAAGCATAGCCAGCAGCTTGAGAGAGGTGATTCTGCCACTCTGCTCTAGTGAGACCTCACCTGAAGCACTGGGTCCAGCTCTGGAGCCCTCAGCACAAGAAGCACATGGACCTGATGGAGTGAGACCAGAGGAGGGCCACAAAAAATGACCAGAGGGCTGGAGCACTCTCCTACAAGGACAGGCTGAGGGAGTTGGTGTTGTGCAGCCTGGAGAAGAAGAGGCTCCAGGGAGACCTTATAGCAGCTTTCCAGCACCTGAAGGGGGCTACACGAAAGCTGGAGCAGGACTGTTTACAAGGGCATGTAGCAACAGGACAGGGGACAGTGGTTTTGNATGTAGCAACAGGAGAGGGGGCAATGGTTTTGAACTAAAGAAGGGTAGATTTGAATTTGACATTAGGAAGAAATTCTTTACTATGTGGGTGGTGGAACAGTGGAACAGGTTGTCCAGGGAGGTGGTGGAGGGTCCAACCCTGAAGACATCTAAAGTCAGGCTTCATGAAGCTCTGAGTAACCTGATCTAGATGAGGATGTCCCTGCTCACTTCAGGTGGATTGAACTAAATGACCTTTGGAGGTCCCTTCCAACCTGGGGCATTCTATGATTCTAAGAAGAAATCTCAGGAAAGAAGAAACTGTTGCTTATATAGTAAACAAGTGGATGCCATTTGAGCTGATCTTTTAGGGGCTTCAGGCCATCTTAACCAGGATCAGTAAATGAGTACAGAAAGGAAAAAAAATAAAAATAAAAAATCAGCAACAACTCACTTAATGAGTTCTCAAAACAAGGAAACAAAAATCAAGACAAGAAAAGCATAGGAGAGAAGTTCCTTGCCTCTTCCAGCTTGAGGTGTGTCTTCTGCTTTTTAACACTGAGCTAAGTCTTGAAGGAAAGGATGTCACAGTCTTCAGCTAGGACAGCAACCCCGTCCTGGGCTGGGAGCAAGGGGAGGAGACACCGTGAGCTTTCTCTGTCTTACTTCTACCCACGAATTCATAACCTCCTTCTGATAACATAGCCCATCATTCACCTTCCTTAGCATAACACAAGAGGTTGAATTACTATCTCCCAGGGGACAGAGCTTGATTTAACTTCTAGTACTCCATACTCGTGGCAGGTGCTAGGGCCACTGTCAACTGAATGAAAATTAGCTGTTGCCTTGACCACCAACCAGTACAACAGAGAAAGGAAGAGATCTAAAAAAATCCTTTGAAGAAGCACAGAAAAATATTTTTCAGAAAAGAGAATGACAGGCTGCCAGTGGGTGAACTCCAAGTTGATGACTCACACTTTTTTCCCTTAGATTAACTTGGTTTATGTTGAAAAACAAAAAATGTATTTTGCTAAATTACTCTTGATTATTGCAATCCCATTACTGCTGAGTCAGTTGTCAGCTCACAGTCCTTCTTAGATAAGCACAAATAAATAAAACAGGAATACATAAAGTAAATCAAAGGAAGCATAAAATAGCATGGGAGTGGAATTTACTGCTCTCCCCTAGGAAAATTCTCTGCTGTGATTTTAGGCAGACTACAAAATAAAGGAATTCAGGAGTTTTTCCATGATGTTCTGTTTTAGAATTGCTCCAGTGTAAAAATAGGATAATCTGAGTTTTTGAAATCTTGAAGCACCATTGGTAAGAGTGTTTGTAAACGCTACAACAAATTTGACACCATTTAGATTTTCCAGTTACTTCCTTTTTTACCTTTAATCAAACCATCCTACTAGTTAGGAGTTCAGCTGTAATGTCATCTTGTCACATCAACATGCATTTCAAAGTGTAGATAAGTAAAAATTATTCAACCCTTGGATCATACACATCTTGGCTTGCTTGATTAAATCCCTTTTTGAAACTTATCCATCTTTTGCTTAATCTCCAGTAAGCATTACTCTAGTCTGCTGGGTAAGAGGGCACAACACACCATTTGGGAGGCTGAGGAAATCAAAACAAGAGAAAATAGGAAAGCCTCAAAATACAAACCACTGAAATACTGCAGGAAAAAAAAACAAATTACAAACTCACAAGCAACTGCAAACTCTTACCCCTCAACGTTCTTAAAATATCACTCAGCTCCTGAAATCCCAAAGAGGACATAGCAGTTTTCAGTCTTTGTGTACAGAATACTTCATGCCATCCAGGAAAAAGTAAGAGAAAAATCACATGCTAAGCAGAAACTCTGGAGTCATTTCTGAAAGGAACAAGAACAGCTAAGAAGCACTGATCTAGTAAACAGGTCAGATATTTATTTCAGGAAAATATCAAGTTTAAAAACTAGAATTTCAATTGCAGATTTAGTCTGTCATTGTGTGTTTGTCAAGGGTAATGTTCAAACATTAACATATGCCACTTTACCAATACAAAAGAAACTATCAAGACTTAATATTTCAGAAAGAAAAAAGCAGAAAAACAACACAAGACAGTTCAATTAAATTAAGCTCCATAAATACATTTTGATGTGTTTCTAATGACAGGCTCTAAGTCTAAGGGGTCATAACGCATGAAATTGCCAGATAACTCATTTCCACCAACTTGGATCCCTCTGGCTCATTTAAAGTTAACATTTGTTAACTTTAAAATCTATAAAAAGCAAAACCTGTGGAGAACATATCACTGCCATAACAGTTTAGACCAAAGGTCAGGCTGCTTTCAGACCATGTGTGTCTCTGACACTTTTTATGAGCAAGGACTACAGCTCAGAGGTCCTGCAGATGTCTGTGTGCCTGGCTGCCCTTACCAGCACTATTATTTCATCTTGAACAGTTTATTCACTCTTTATGCCAACCACTGCTACACGTGCACGATGAATAACAGTAGGACTAAAGGATAAAACCATTTCTTTTTCACTCCACTGTCAACTACTGCAGTGTATTAATTGTGGGGTTTCTAATTGATGAGAAATGGAAGGAAAAATACATGCTTATTTATTCAGTAACCATTTTGGTTAAAAAATTAAATTTAATTCTTAGTGGTATGCTACCTTTGTCTGAGCTGCATGATGAGAAACACATTTCAAATTCCCTTGAATTTTTCCTTCAAACATCTTGTAGATAGAAAGATTCCTTTGTTAGGAATCAAAGGCTTCCCAAAGATCAATGAACTCTACAACAAGCTTTTGATTTGGAGATATTTACCTACTTATTAACAAAAGGAAACAATACAAAGCACTGATCAACAGTAGAATGCAAAATACCCAAAGCCAGCTTATTCACCATAGAAATAATGCAAGTTTCTAACGCTAATGCTTTATCAGAAACAAAGACTTAACATATAATTTGTTTCAAGACCAATGACTAATTATAGCCAATGTCCATAACATCTAGGGTTAGGTTTTTTCACTCTCCTTGTAAACTGGAATTATACTATTTACATCTTGCTTCCTAGAACAAAAGCAAGATCCTGCCAGCTGTAAGACCTGTGTGTATCTCCACTGAGATAATTCCAGTGAACGAAACAGTGGACTAAATATATTACATGAGAACTCTCTGATCCTTACGTATTTTATAAAAATTAAGGAATACTTTTTTATCTGTTTTTATTGTAGGTTATGGAGTGACCCTCTGTGATGGGTTGATCCCAGCCACATGCTCCCAGCTAAGCACCCACGCAGCCACTTGTTCACTCTTCCCACAAACAGGATGAGGAAGAGAATGAAGCAAAAGTGAAAAAACTCATAGGTAAAGAAAAAGACCATTTAATAAGCGAAGGAAATGGGAAAAGGGAACAAGTAAGTGATGCAAAGACGACCACTCACCACCTCCCACAAACAGACTGATGCCCCCCAGTCTCTAAGCAACCACCATCCTTGAAGACAAAACCACATGCCAATTATTTTTTATTTATTCATTTTTAGGTTGTGAGAGGTTCTTGCCAAGCATAACATTTTATGGGATGGAGTGTCCATTTGGCCAATTCAGGTCAGCTGTCCTGGCTGCATCCTCAGCCTACAGAGTAAGAGGAAACCTTGACACTGGGCAAGTGCTTCTCAGCAACAGCTAAAATATAGGTGGATTGTCAACACCATTTTAATAACAAATTAAACCCACAGCACCATATGGGCTACTATGAAGAAAGTTAACTCCAGCCCACTGCCCAAAAGATGGGGCATGTTATTAATATATAATGCCAAAGATAAGAAGAGACCTGCTTAAAATCCTCCTCTTTGCCTTCTCTATGCAAATATCTGTATTTGTTGTGAATTCCACTTGTCATAGACAAACTCTATGAGGATTTCTTAACTCTGAAGAGAAAAAACATGCTTAATTTTAAGTAAAATCTTCTGTGATTTTAGTAACAACCTCCAAGGCTAAAAACGCTTTAAAACCAGCAGGAATTATTCCTGTTATCCCTCTCATTTTACTCTTCCTAGAAATGTACAAATATTAATTTATTTCTGTATCCCAAAGAACAGCAATAAAATTCTCTCTGATTGCCAGAGTAACCACAAATTTAACATTCATGCCAAAGAAATGTGGACACCACAGTATTGAGTAAGGTACATCATATTTATGCTAAGCCATTAAAAGGCATTTACTGTATTTATTTCTGCAACCATCCTGCCTGCCTACACATTTCAAAACTTTATGCTCCTATATGCAGGAAATATATGTAAATAGAGTATCCACTGTAAAATACTCATTTTATGGATTTCTCATCTTTTTCTTGGTTGGGGGAAGAGAGAGGAACTGAAGATTCTATCATCAGTTTGAGACAGAAATATTATATAACCAGCATTATCTTGAGGAATTAAAGTGTCCCTTGGTTATCATATTCCAAATCAAAACCTATTACACTTATTCTGCATATATTATGGAAGTTTTAAGTCCCATCTGACATAAATTCAATTAAGCACATCCTTAGAAGACAGTTGTACAGGTAACGGAACAACTCATAGGATGTTTAAAACTTCATTAAGGGATACAGGTAAATTAAATTAGGATTTATTCAACTAACTCAGCATTAAAACAATTCAAATACACTCCTTATCACGAATCATGTCAGCTGACTGAATCAGTGCTTTCTGAAAAGCAAAGGAAACACTGAGAAGCATCCGGTTGTTACAGAAATTCCAGAAACGATGACAGAAGTGCTTATGTCACAGCTACACTCCATGTGTCTACCGTCCAAAGCACAAAGTCAAGCAGCTAAACCAAAAGCCAAGCAAACAAAACAACAACAAAAACCCCTCTTAGTTCTGAGGAAAGCATGTTCTGCAACATCAACATTTCAAGTAAAGAGTTGTATAACAGTTCCTTTGAAACACAGCAGGTGATTCCCCACCAATACTGAAGAAAAATCATGCTTTTGATTCTTCTCTGATAGATAAAAAAGAAATAAGCCATAATTGCTATTAATGAACACTATAATTTAAATAATATAACATATGAAGTGTTTCTGGAAAGACTGAAATCAGTTATACTACCATTAATCTGTACATTGAAACCATCAACCAAACTCTCTTAATCCGCAGAGCAAATCATTTCCAGACACTCTCATCAAAGGCTAGTTTGACAGTACTGGAGAGGTTTACAACTCAGCACTCTATTACTTTAAACACAGTCACTGGTATATGTTTAAACATTTATGAATACACTTCCCTGGCATCCAGATTAGGATACTTTACCATTTTTAAAGAAATTTCATCAGAGATCCTAAATTGGAAGTACTGGTCGAGTAATTGGGTTTTCTTTCTTTTCCTCTACCCACTCATTACGAATAATATCTTTTATCAGTATACAATGCATCAATAATTCTTTTTACCATCTCTCAGAAGTACCATAGATTTGGTTTGTGGTTAAATGGGACTGAACAAATATATCAGAAAAGACTGATGAGAAAATGAATTGAATGATTAAGGTAAATTTGTAACCATTTTTATTGTCTGCAAAATATATATATAAAATTTTAGGAACAAAATAAACTAAAACATTTTTCTAAGCTAATTTAGCAGTCAATCAGAGCAAACCCCATATTCTTCATAAAGTACCATAGTCACTTTTCATATTCTGAGTTCAAATCTCAGGAAGAGATTGAGTATATACATTCACAGTGTCTCAAAATATATCTTTTCTTTATGAACTGTATAATTTCAACCACCCTGCCAAGTAACAGAACATCATTTTCAAATTAGAAAAGTGCATTTGGAAAAGAAAAGTGCTGCAACTTAAAGTTCTGTATCTTCTCTCAGCAGAGCGGCATCGTTGCTGCACACAAAATCTGTATAATGGTTTTTACTCTAGATAATATATTGCTTAGAGAAACTGTGCACTGGCAGCTGTATCTGCCAGGAAAGTTCTGCCAGACTGGTAGTTGGGTCTTTACATAAAGGATGGGGTTTTCTCACAGAGATAGTTATTGCAGGTCCTGAAATTCACATTTGCTCCTGTAGATTGTTGTAAAAAGAAAAATAAAAATGTACATTTGTGAGGATGTAAATTTAACCTGAGCTTTCATTTGAATTAGTTTCACTAACTCTTAAAAAAACCCAGAGTTCTAATGGCTTTGTCTTTGAAACTTGTTAATACCCTACTTTTTCTATTTTAGCTATTTTTTTTTGCCATTCTGGAAGTAAAATGAGTTTATCCTGAGAAATAACAATTTTCTTCCAGGTTGAAAGACAATATATGGATTATTTGTAATTTATTATATAAGAGGTATCATTTCTGTTGAATGTAAGTGTACCATAGATCTTTTCATCTTTCAAAACAGTAATTTCACACTTGTTCACTCTAAAATAAATTCTGATTAAAACAAAATAATCGGAACAACGGCAACACTCACTGACAAAGTTCAAAGCAAGGAACCACTTTGTTGTCTTATTTTGCAATATTTGTAAATATTCTGATACAAGTTGTCCATCATCTTCCTAGAAACTAAAATGAAGTCCAGTTTTTAACTAGGTTTTTAAACAATCATACCAATAATGATAGCAGATGCATTCTTTGTCAACGCAGAAAAGACATCTTCTTATGCTTATTCATCATGAATATGAGGCTGCTATGACATAGGTTAAACCTGTTCCATTTATTCCTGATTAGGACAGTGGGAAGTGAAAAATGGCTCATCCTTCCATCCAGCTGGAGCCCTTTTTGGTACCTTTCATTTCTTTTAGGGGGAAGCAATGAGTAAAAAGTAAGACTACTATTAGAGCATAGCTGGAAGGCTGAGGGATGTGATTATTGCTCAGTCATCAGCATCTGGGAGACACATCTGGAGCACCCATTCCCTCATCCACAGAAGGCATTGACAAAGATGAGCTAATCAAATGGAGGACCATTCTGAGAGTGGGAAGTTGGAGAAAACACTGTATGGGAAGAGGATGACAAAGCTGGATTTGTGGAACAGATTGAAGACAACATTCAGATGGGAAGCGTTTGCTTTCCTCAACTCCCTGGCAGCAACTACCTTACAAAAGGTTTTAAGACTGTACTAGAAGCACTAGCTGCAACACTTCTATAATTCCTGAAAAAGTAAGATCTTGCTGACATGGGAAATTCAATAGTATATATTGTTGACTTTAATATCCTGAAGTAGCTGTGCCTGAACCTCTCGAACAGTCACTCCCAGAACACCAACTAAATTAATGCCTAGGAATTTAGGAATATATATTACCTAGCATCTATGAAACAGATACACAAACATTTTGTGTGTGCTTCCAGCAGCCACAAAGGTTAATAAACTTAATCTTCAGTGGGATCATTAATAAACAGGGCTTTCTCTCCAAGTACAGGAGAAGGTTCTCTAGTTCCTGTACAAAAATTCTTTGGATATTTATCTTTTTGAAAAGAAAAACTAGTGATTCCACTTCAGTAGTGACAGATGTATTTGCCACCAAAGAAAATAAAAGAGGAGTGGTAGAAGACTAAATGTATTCAAAATCCGTATATAATTTTGGTCCAGGCTTTTTGGCTACATTTAGTAAGCATGATGGGAAAAAGCAGAACTCTTATTAATAGCAGAGAAAGCAGAAGGTCCCTTGAAAAACTACTGGATAGAGTTAATTACTGAAAATGGAAAATGTCCGGTTGTTTATTGATTATAGTGTTGTATTTAAGAATACCCTTACATATAAAGTACCAGGCTGGGAAAGTGGTATTGATTTTAGCTTGATAATTACAACCCGAATAGTCCCTTTGTAATACAAAGCTTTATTCAATAAAATACTTAGCATGAAGTTCTTTGGGCCATGAAGTTCTTTGGTCCATACAGTACAATCAATTACCACCTATGATCTCCTACAGCAGCAAAACCTTAACGTGGACCCTTGAACAGATCTGGTGGGTGGTTGTTTTGTGGGTTTTTTGTTCATTTGGATTTTTGTTATGTTCTGCATTTGTTTCTTGGGGTTTTTTGGGGGGTCTTGCTCTTTTGTTTTTTCCCCATCAGAGGAAGGGTGGTATTAATTCTGGGTGACAATTCCTTTTATTTTCTTTAATAACTCAAAACATTAATGCTGAAAGAACCCTATAGAAACTACCAAAATACTAGTAATTTTCTTCACCATGGCAGAGCACAATTACATATGCCAATCTTCCCACTTGCATTCTGTAAATAAACCTGTTAAATATTTTGTATGTTTTAATTTCCCAGTAGCCCACATTACATTACCTTTAGAAAATTCTGCACTCAGTACAGTGGTCTAGGTACACAAGAACAAGAGAAATATAAACACAGGTAAACAAACATGTAATTTTATCAAGAGTCGCTCCTACTGCACAGTACTTTTTCTGAAAGAACAGTTGATAATCACATAAGAATCCACTAAAAAAGAAAGATGATAATTGAACTAAATGCTACCTTTTCCTTATCGTCATTTGCTTTATGATTACCTGTAATTAGAGATGATTTTCAATCAATTTAAATAAAGTCGCAGCCACTTAATGAAAAATAGTCTGAGAATATTTCTCAGTCTCCAATTCTTAGCAAGGAAGGTCAGCAGGCCGTTAGAATACTAAATCTGAATGGCTATAAAACAGTATTCAGGATAAGAAAGAATATTTTATTTTTATCTAGAATACCGACAATGAAATGAAAATATACTCAGTATATTAATTCACATTTAAAATTGAAAATAAGTTTAAAATAATGTATTCTAAGATAAGCCTTTCCAATATAGGATGGATGTACAGGTCCAAATAATAATTTCTCAGATACTATTTGTCAGAGTCTAGACAAGGTCAGTTACCATGTATCTTTTTGGCAATAAAATATAACGAGTTATTTCAGTCAAGAATAAATGTCTATATTAATACTCTTTATATAATTAATGGACAATGCCTTGTAAACACGTTAAACATTAGTCATATTTGCTCCAAAAGATATATACATTGTCTTAAGCAGCTAAAACTTTTGGTTTTCCCCTCCTCCTCCTTAAATTCCTTTGTTCCTCTAATAGGGAAATAGAACACTGGAGAAATAAAGCAAGCAAAGAGAGCCACAAAAGCATTTGTAACATGCTGGTCTGTCCCACCACACTAGAGAGGAGTGTAGCTGCATCTTTGAAACCACATACTATTGTCAAACTTATATCAAGCAGAGAACAGGAGCTTTGTCACTCCTCAAAAGCATAGTCTATACATTATTAAAATTGAAACTTTAAATCTTTTAAAAAAAGGCAATATCATGAAGTCTGTCACTTGCTGTCACCACAGGAGTAATTTTAACTTTTATCATAACATTGTTGGCACCCCGAGTTCTACCCGCAGGAAAAGTAAATACAATTTGTGACAGAAACTAATATTTCTAAGTCAAAACCATTTTTCCAAGGTAGTTGCATGAAGTAATATCAGTATGCTTTATTTTATAATAGGCATCATTTGATAAAGATCAGTTTGGAATGGCATACGAAGTTTCTCACATCTCTTAAATGTGTTCAGTAGATTGATGATTTCCCTGATTTATGTACTAGGATGAAATGCTGGTGATGGCTCTGTAGACATCTTCATCTGTAGTATGGGAAAATTTCTCAGTTCTAATGGTTCTATTCAGTACTCTCTGCAAATAAGCATTTACTGTTAGAAATAGGAAACTATGAGTCTACAAATTAGAGTGCTCACAGAATATTTTGAGTAAGAGTGGCACAAGAGTATTCACCTCCAGTTTATTTCCTAAATGCTAATGGGAGTCCTTCCAGAGGGGATCCGAACACCATGTTCATGCTACCAACAGAATCAAAAACTACCTGGAGAAGCATTTACTCTTCCAAGGTCTTTGTAAGTTCTAATATATTTCATTACTTTTTAAAATTACCAGGAATCTTGTATAAGTATATAAGGAATATAAGGACAAACATCTGCATGAGAACTTGCATGTGTTCTCTTAGACATATCAGTTGTCACACAGCTAATACTAAACAAAATTTTCCTTCCACAGTTTAAATGATGGTAATTATTTTGGTCTTGTATATCCTCACTTTTAGAGATTGGCACTTTATTTTCCCCCCACCTGTTAGTTGCACATGAAACCTTCTTTTGTAGTTAGGGGTATAAATACATTTGTAACTTAAAACAGATTTTATTGTGTATTAGAAATCACAAAACTCTTAAAAGTCATCTCCAAACCTATATTCATTTAATAATATTTAATAATTCCAGAGAACCTGATAACTTGATTGAAGCAGCTCATTTTCACTGTTCCTTATCTTAGCTTTAACCATAAAAGAACATGTCATATTATGACAAGAACAGCTCTCAGACGTTGAAGCTTCTATAATTCTTCTTTGAATTGCCATCATTCTTTAATATGTCCTAATCTTACATGCCTGAGGCAGTACAGTATTAAAGTACCTTTTAAAAAGTTTGAGTTTGCCATGTGCCTTGCACTCAGTGTCTGCACTAATGTAAACCTTTTACTGAAGAAATCACATGTTGACTAAGATAGGAATGATCAGCTTATACAACTCTATCACGCATCAGTATTCTGGCCATAGTAATGATAGACAATATTTATTCTGGAAACTTAAAAAGAAAGTGACAGAGAAAACCGAGAACAAAGATAACAGAGGCACTACGTTGATCTTCTTTCAACTCCCTGCAATCCAATCAAAACCAATTTAATTTTCTATATTAAAAATGTTAGATGAGCTGTTGCTTACTCCACCAGAGTTTGGATCGTGTAGCAAGAGTCTATGAGATGCAGTTTACCAGCTGCTGCCATGGTCTCCACAGCAAGTTTGAAGAGTTTTATGAAACAGATTCAGATGGTGAATTGAACTTAGTCTTGTTATTTGAATGCATCACAGTACACTGTAATCTGTCTGTTTTCCAATGTATTAGATTAACACTTATCTCTTTAAGCACACAGCTTATCTGTCAAAAAAATCCTCTACAGTGTCTGGATCTATGTCTCCAAACAGAGTGTCCTAGTTCCACACAGTCTGTTATTTAGTGTCCCAATTTTCTTCACTTTGATAAAGAAGAAACCTATTCAGTTCTGACAAGTTGATTAACAACAATCAGCATTATTTGGAGAAAAACAGATCAGCTATTCCCAGAAAAACTGCAAACTATTCTCATCTATTTTTGACATGGCAAAAATGCACCTCAATTCCAAACATGAACGGCATTGGTAAAGTCAAAGCAGAATTAAAGTTACTTGTGTAAGAATTACACCTGCTAGCAATTATTTTCATTCTCCAAATGGGTGACTTGACCCTAAAACTGTACTTTGAAAGATGAAGTATTTTCTACCGATTCTAAAGCTTTCATTTCATAATAAATCTTTCTAACCTTATAACCACAAAAATAATCTCAAAAAAACCCTAGGTTGAAGCTGTTTTGCTCTTTTAGCAAGAATAAAACCCACACATTTGTCTTTGCCTTTCCTATTTCTATTCTCTTCTACCATAATAATGTGCAACACAAATCAACCCATTTCAGGAAACGTGCCTGTTCTCATCTACTTATGTTTGTTTTTCTTGCTGCATCATGAATTATTAGGTTGCTTTTGACTTCCACATGCCTATGCAACTCCATTGCTTTTTCAATTAATCCTAGAACAAGATTCAAAAGTTGTGCTGCTTCACAATAGAGTTATTTCAAACCAATATATAAAGATCTGCACTCTCGGGTGATTTTCTAGCTAGTTAATAACTGGAGTTTCTCCACACAAAACTGGGTTTTAAAGCTCAGAAAGAATGGTATCTACACTCCTGAACTTGTTATAGACATAATTATCTGCCCACAGAGGTATGTTTACAGTATCAGAGTCTATTTTTTGGAACACTTAAATGATGTAGTATTTAATTATTAATATCAGATAGTTATATCTCATTATTATTAGATTAGGTCTGCTGTTGTTGAAAAAGTAGAATACTGTTAATAATAAAGTGAGGAATATGGAACCTATTCTTTTTGTTTACTAAATTATGGATTTGGATTGACATCTGGGCTACTGCTATCAATTTAGATTATGCCATAACTTGTGTAAAGGCTAATGAATTCTTCTCTCTCTTGGCATTCCTGGGTCTAGGTTGTAAATACAAAGGATTCCATGACAGGGAGAAAAAAAAAAATCTGTAGGTAGCTTCAGACAGGAGAAGCAGACTGGAACTTCCTATGCCTTATGGTTTAATAGTAGTGTTCTGCTGTAGCAGGAACAACTAAATCTTGAATATTAGGATTACTTAGTGTTCTTCTATGAACAGCATTCCAAAAGATTTTGTACTGATTATGGCAAGTTAGCGTTCTGTAATTTTTGAGCAAATTTCAGAAACATTATAGCTGTGACTTACATCTCAAACAGCTGTACTGTATCTTACACAGAAACTGATAGTGGTGAGACATTTTTTCTTTTATGATGAGGAATTTATTGAGGGATTAAACACATTAATAGCAACAAAGACTGTTTGGTTTCAAAATTTTCAGCTTTGTCCCCATCGGGTGATAAACCTTCTTCAGAAAAGATTCTTTTCTAGCACCTGCATACATTTGCAGAGGATTAACAGAATACACAGTACACATTCAAAAACTCTGCAAAGTGCAAGATGAGATCTGATGACCACTATAGGAAACTCAGTGTGTTCAAACTGGGAGGCCTTAAATTTCAAGAATGAGCAACATGAACTCGTTACTCAGCTAAAAAGTTTCCTGGAACGCAGAGGTCTGTTTCTTCCTCCAAACCCAAATTAAAAGACTAATGGCAGTACCAGTATATTTACTTTTTTTCTTTCCTACAGTGATTGTGTGGGATTTTTTCCTCCCTCAGGAGCTGATTGCATAGAATACCTCTATGAAAAGAAAGATATGAACTGAGGACATTACAAAAAAGATGACCAAAGGACTCCAGACTTGGTAACTCACAATGATGCTGTCCACAGATATCCTTGAGAAGTGAAACCCACCCTTTCCAGATCAGCACACTGGAGATACAAATATTTTGCTTCAAAGTATCCGAGATTCTGAATGCCCCTCCTATCCCTGTTTGTATTCAGAACACTCAACACATACCACTCTGGTAATTTAAAGCAATATTATTCAGGTTATCTTTTAGATTATTATGATTAAATATAAATAGGTCACTTCTACTCTGCTTCCTCACTGATAGAAATTTCGGAAGTCAATTTTTATTTGATTATATGTAGAAGTCACATCCTCAAACATCAAGATACTCTTTGAATACCAGTGTATAAACAGGCCTCAAAAATTCAAAGATAGAAATGAAAAGCCAGTATGTGAATTTGTGCTGAAAAGCTGGAATCGTACGTAATCCTAAACCACAGCAGAAAGAAGACATATTATCATATTCCTTTGTCCAAAAAAAGTTCCCAAGTAATATAACCTTGCTAGTAAGCCATGAATTTAAATACAATTTTAAAATATCCTTGCTGGCTATAAATGGAAACGAGACAGCACCGGTACTTTTAAGTTACGATGCCAAATTGAATACAAAGAGCTCTATACCTGTCACTAACCAGTGTTACACGCCCTCCATGGGACTGATCACCAGAATGCCATTATAGATTCTACGTCACAATCAATACCTTATTCTATAAATTAAACTTATGATATGACCAATTTGACTGAGTTCCTATTAACTTTCTTAATCTCATGTTCTCCAAAACACTTGCAAACACTTTATGGTGGTTTGGTTTTTTTGAACCATCACATTTCACGTCAGCTCTTAAAGTATTTGAGAAAGAATACTCTTTTGAGAAGAGAAAAAAAAAAAAGAAAAGCTACAAATGGGTAAGTTAACCTTATTACCTCCTTCAGTCACCTTCTACTCCAGAATTCATTGCTATTTACAGACAACCAGTTGCAAAATCAATTTCCATAAACAAAAGGGAAATTAGAATCATCATGTAAACCAAACTAAAATGGATAAAAGAGTTATAGGTTGGATGTCTCCATCATTTTGATTTGAAGTGTTAGGATACACTGCCTGGAATTAATAATGAGCTCAAGACTGTAAATTGCCAGTAGCATTTGTGGCAGAAGCAAACCAAGGCAGGAGGTGGACTTTTCTTTCTACAAAAGAAACCCTGAGAAGAAATGTGCAGTACGTGCTGCCTGGAAGGCAGGCAGATATTAGACGCAAATTCAAGTTTTAAATTTTTATTCTTTGAAGCATAAAGACACTCAACAAGTATTCTTTTGGAAAATGAAGTGACAGTGAGTTATAGCACAGCCAGACCACGTGCAGGAATTCCTTTTATCTGATTTCAGCCATCTCTATTGCATGTTTTTCCTCAAATACCAATTTCCTGAAGTCTCCTGTTTTCCAGAAAGAAAGAGGATATGAAGAGAGGACAATCTGAAAGAGGGTTAAAAGAACAAAACAAAAACAAAAACAAAAAACCTCACAATTTTCTCTTACCATGAAAGAAGAGATTAAGAAAAAATAAAATTAAAAAAACCAATGGTTTACAATATTTATTAGTTGTATTTTAAGAAATGGGCAGCATTATCTGTGAAAGATGAACAGAAAAATTAAGTCGCAATGGAATGCAGAACACCTGGTTCTGCAAGGAGAGAAGCGTACGCTTTAGCAGAACATCTTGTAGTGGTTAGAGAAAGAAAGGGTCAAAGATCATGTATGGGCACTGCCTGCTCCCTCAGGATGGTGTTTTCTACACAGTACACTGCAGATCTGAAGTACCCCAAGCACTAAACTTCCAGAGGAGGCTACAGAAAGCTGCTTCATTTGCTTGAAAAAAGGGAGTACCTGAGCCATATGACAGTGTAGATCTTAAGAGGTAATTTCTTTTTATGAGATTGTTAAAGGCTGTGAAAAATACATCAGTATTCTCCCACAAGGACAACTGTGACCATCAGGTTTTTAAACTGGTTTTTAAATGTCATAGCATGTTAAACAGAAGCGGGCAGGTTCCCCAGTCTCAGGGGAGCCCAGCAAGCTGAAAGACTGGTGCAGGCAATAGTTACAATTGTCTGACCACTGCGTAGTCTCACTCACAAGTTATAGCATTTTAGAGACAACATTGAGACAGCTGTCAGATGGAGTGCAATACACTTCAAAAACCATTACTGTTCACTTTATTCTTGATTTTCCTTAACTGCCCATGCAGCCTGTGTGAAAGCTGCCAGGATGCAGGCAGTATTTTTACCAGCAAGTTTATACACCAATTCTGATGTTTTAGGTAGTCATTTCTCTGGACTTTTTTCACAGCTCCAGAGCAATCCCGTGAGTCCTCCCATGACTACTTCAAGCTTCATTTATTTTAAAGAGAAGTGAACTGTTTCGGGCTCTTGCTATTTATTCTTATTTAGGCTCTAATTCAATGCTTTGAGAACAGAATCATGCAACCATAATGAAATTCAATGGAAAATTAAATACAAACAAAACCAAATACACCACGACCAAGTTATACTACCCCTCAGTACAGAAAGTGAGAAGGCAGATCTCTCTTAATGAATACTAAAATGTTCAGAGCATTTTAGAGACTAAGTCATAGCTATATAGAATGCAGATTTTCTAGGTATTTATACAGTATGCCTGTTAATATGTAATTAATAGACTATCAATTTATCTCATGATAAGTCTGCTATCATTAACTTTCTGACAATTTTACCACAGAAGAAATTCAGTCATCTCCCATCTTCAATTTTTATCTAAACAATGTGGTTTCTGTTTCTAGTGGGGTATGTTCTGCTTAGCAATATTTCAGTTTGACAGTTTGAGGGAAGCCAAGTTGGTAGGCACTGCAGGAAGATAAGATGCCTGCATCTGAGAACAGTGATATACTGTGTAAGTCTACACTCTAAGTTTAAGTTATATTTAAATTACGTATCCTTGACAATACTGTGTGGAATCTACTGACTGGCAAGAATGCAATACTGTTACCCATTAATTCTTTGAAATGCCCCTTTTTTTTAAGTCTATTTTAGTCATAATGGTACCCTCTGAAGTGATTTATAAAATATAAGACATTTTAATCATCACTTGCAATGCCTTTCCAATCTGGGAAGCAAAACACCCACTCAACCAACAACTCACGTAAAATACACTTGGGCAACACTGAGTGACCTGGTTCTTTCATAGCTTCCTGTCTGTGAACAAGACTTGCTAGCATGTAGTCTATCAAAATCAAAAGTTTTCATACCTTTCTATTAATCCTGTTAGTAATATGTATCTAATACTGGTATTAAAACCACAGAAGGATGGTGTAGAAGACCAGAGATTCACTAGAATCATAAAACTACACATTCTGAGTTAATTGTCGGATTTGACTGTCATTAATCTCTAGTTTTGGTTGAAGTGCCTCTCCACCACAACCCCACACACCCCCTCTGGTTTATTTTCACAGACCATTGAGGGATTAGCTCAAGCTGATAAACCATTTTAAACAAAAAAGGATTTCCATATAATTGCTAAGCAATACAATTACTGATGCCTTCCTTCTAAACTGAAAGGAATTCTTTTGAATAAGACTTTGCTTTTATTACATGCTTGTTCCAACTGTAGTTTTTTATGGCCCAGTAACTACAAGGAAAGCATTTGAACTGGGCTTTACCATTAAGTATTTTTTTATTATATGTAATGTACAACTCCTTGGCGTCCAATCTAGCTTTCTTTCTCAAAGAAAAATAATAATAATAAAAAAAAATTAGAAAAAAGCTCTGTAAAAGGTTTATTGCAGGCCAAAAAAAACCCACTAAAGATCCAAATCCGCAACCAATCTTTGCTACAACATATAACAACTAAGATTCTCAAATTAAAAGTTACCCTAACGTATTTTCACAGGCAGATTTTTTTTTCCCATCTTGCTTACACAGAATAACAACATTTTTGTCTGAAAGTCAGCCCATGTCCTTAGAAACATTAGCAGTAAACTACTACTAACATTTAAATGCAGTTCACCGTGTAATGATGGCAAAAGAGTAGCTCTCCATCTACTTCATCAGTAATATTGGCCACCACAACCTTAATCTGTGCCAAACACAATTTGCATAGAGAATCTTCTGCTACTTTCAGGTAAAAATGAGATGAAGCTGCACTGAGGAAAAAAAAAATAATAAAAAACCCACCCCAACCAGAAAACCAGACCCCCAAACACAAAGAACCAAACAAAACACTCAGCCAGAAGTGCAGTTCTTCCTCATTTTTGAAAAAGCAGATTCTACCCAATGACACAGAACAATGTATTTACTGGTTTGACACAGATCAAAAAAAAATTAAAAAGGAAAGAGGAAAGGGGGGATAAAAGGACTTCTGGATTTGAGGATCTTCATTTATTAGAATATTTATTTAGTGAATATAGAACAGGAGTGGAAAAGCACAAAAGAAAACAGTACTTGTATCAAATGGCCTTGGTCTACTCTCTCCAAATGAGGATTAGAAAACAACAGTACCTGAGGAAAAACAAGAGTGCTTGGAAAAAAATAATCGAGGAAAGCTCTTCCAGAGACTCACCTCTTTCAATGCAATTACTTTCAAGCCACAGAAATGACATGAACTTCTTCATATGAAATGAAGAAAAGATATTGCAACAACATGAATTGTAAAGGTACTCCCACCTTCCACATTCTCATCCCACCCAATAAGTAGTGTAAAAGATAAAATATACACTCGAAACAAATAAACCAATCGTTTTAAACAGAATTTGAAGCCTAAGTAAACACTGATAAATACCAGGTTGTCAAGACTTGCAATAAAACTAAAATACACTAAAATCAAGAGGCAGAAAAACCACAGGAAAGGTTCAGTAAGAATTTCAGCTGCATCCAAAAAATGATTACTGCTTTAACAGGAACTAATGAGTTCCAAGTAAAACCACAGAAAGAACACAAAGGTGTTCAGAACACCCTCCCTGTAATGCCTTCTAGAGCCCCAGTCCTGGCAATTCATCAAACAAAAAAGTAAATACTTGTCTAGCGAGTCCCCATCAGCTCTGTTTGGTTAATATTCGTTAAGTTCAACAAGTCAATTCTGTGTACACCCTCAGAGTTCAAAAATTATAGTCTTTATACAGAAGTAATTGATAAGACAAATACTGAAATATTTACCAAGAGTATCACTTAAAACTAAAAATTTAATAGAGACATACATAATTTTTACATTACCAATACCTTTTTCTGCTACTAACATGCAAGGTCTCCTTTGTTCACAAAATCAGTGCAGAGCTGTTGCTCACTTGACTTGGATCAAGTGCCAATCCTCTACTTTAAACAGATCAGCTGCTTGTAATATCACTAAGTTCCTACCTTTTACAAATTTAAAGATCTTGAATTGTATTAGAGCCAATTCATGACTTCCAATGCTACAAATATTCTCTTAGAAAAGCTGAAAACTAAAGAACTGCTTCAGGGTTAACATTTTTATAGAACCTTCACGCACTGTTGAAAAACAAGAGATTTCAGCTAGAAGTTGATTTATGCTCTTCTGCACTTGTCATTTCCTTCCTGCCACATCAGCTCATTGCGTGCACACGCTTGCGTTACAAAATTATTGCTATAACTCCTAATTAGATATAAGCTAACTTTCTTCTAACACAAGGAAGAAGATGCATCAAGGCTTTCAACTTTTAATATTTCCTCTCCCCCCCTTTATTTTCTTCACTGGCTGATGGATGTCTCTTTACTTCCTATCATGGACTGTCAGCATCTTAACCTTGAAAAGGTCTGGATACCTTAACAATTAGGTAAGAGAAATATTTCTATTTCTTTTGCCTCCCTGTGCACAGCTACAGGTGTCTATAACCAAAAGAAGAGAAAATATTTACGGAATATCATCTGTTTTCCCACTACCTCATTGCAAGAGAGTGGGAAGCAGGAAATGTGTCAGCTCCCTGCCCCAGTCGGTGTGTGCTCCATGAGAACTGGGAATACACACCATAAAACCTGGGATCTAAGCCCATATACTTTTTTTTTTTCCCAAAAGAACTGTGCAACTTGAAGTTCTTATCTTTAGCCATTGTTTCCCTTTCTGGTTCTTCTAGCAATCCAAAAAGAATCTGAATTCTGTCCAAAGATTTACCAATCCTGGGACATTTTTCAAACCAAGTCATACCGAGAATGTAGTATTTTAGTGTTCTTACAGAATGGAAAACTGAAACGTGCACATGTCCTAGCAGTATGTTGTCCTTCAAACACTGTCCTGGATTTCACTTCTTTCACTGTACCAGAAGGACAAGTATCTAACAGGATTTTCTAGCATACCAGTTCTTTTCAAGTTCAATCACAATGAAGTCACTTGAATTCCCTCTGCTGGCTGACAATAGCTAAAAGTTAATGTCTGGTAACTCTCTTCCCTAGAGGACTCCATTCAAATGTGAATAGTTCCGTAAAATTCACACAACTGGCTATCTTATCTGACCAGCACCTCTTACTTATGTTGTTTCCCCCCACAAAATTGCCCAAGCCCTACTCAGTTGCTACTGAATATGTAAAAAAGCCATATAAATTACACAGGAATTTCTCACAATATCAACACAAGAATATGGTTTTTCTTTCCAGGTTACTGAGCATTTCCAAGTCTGCAATTTGTAAAACCACACAAGCTTCACGATAAACACCCAGACATCCAGCAACAGTGCACTTTTCTTGTGGTTTGGTTTTAGACCAATTGCTGAAAACATTTCTACAAAATTCAACCTAATTTTTTTTTCCTGACGTAACATCCCATTCTAAAGGCAAAACAGAATACAGAAGAAGTGCAGAAAATTAGTTTGCATAGATTTACTATAGAACAGTAGGAACAAGGCCACGTCAGTAGAACCAAGCTGTCTTACTCCATAAAAAACCATGTCTAATTGACATTGATCCACCAAGAGCCTGGGGAGTATCAGGTGTCTCTTGGAGCTGGCAGAGTTCTACACCAACAAGGCAGACTTGAAAACAGAAACTGTGGTTATCTGTGGATTGTCTTAGTCTCTTTGGAATTGTTTGTGGAAGTTGCCGTGGTGTATAGACATATCTGAGGGAACTGGTGTGACTAACAAAAGTTTCTACTTATTGTAACTGCAATTTTTAAATTGTTGTTTCCTTGCTGAGCTGTCTGCTCTACTCATTTTGCTGCTGCCAGAGATGGGTCTTGACAGATATACAGAATCTAAGTCCCACTTAAGATCCTCTTAGTGCATCACTCATTATTTATTTATTTTTCTAACAAGTACCATACCTTATTGACAACTCTTCCAGATGATTCCCCATCCAGTTTTTTTGGCTATAGAATATCCCAGGATCAACATCAGAAGTCTCTTGTATGGTGGCAAACATATTCAGAAGCAGAAATAAAAGAATTTTCCCATTAAAAAGAAAAAAAGCTACAAAGCAGGTAGTAGATAAATGAGGAGTAGCGAGATCAGCTTTGGTACAAGTGGGATTACACCCAGATAGATTCCACACCCATTCCAAATCCATGTGTCTACATCAGCAGCCAGAATATAACTGGATCAAGAAACAGCAGAGCTCGTCAGCGAGTTAGGAGCTACTCTCATGAGCTGGGCTCTCTACTGTACTGGCAATACCTAAATCTGGTGCCCCCTTTACTTTGCTCCAGAAATTGTCTGGCACAAGGTAACAGAATGAATAAGTGTTCTATGGATTCCAGAAAGAGCTCAGTTATCAGGAAAAAGAACACCTGGGCTTCCAGCAGAAGATAAAACTAATGGCAACTTCACAAATGCATGTGTAAGTTTTGTAGGTGCAAATACAGTTTAGCTTTTACATTTGCTTCAGATTAAAAAAAAAAAGTGACATTTAAAGGACTTGGACATGGCCTGATTGGTCAAATTCATACCATTTACTGGCTGTGCAGTTGTTGATATTGCAGTTATTGATCCCAGTTGTGTAATAACACCGACAAAAATGAGCTATTTGCAGTTTGCAAACCCACTTTTCAGCCTCTTACCATTTCGGTGCCCTTCTTCCAGTTGCACACCCATTACTTTAGTTACAAAGAACAAAAAAAGCACAACCATAAAACTCCATTTGTGTTAAACTTCAGTAAAGTTCATAATGAATCTTATGGCTACAAGTTACTAAATCTGTTTTGCTTTTCCTCTGAGCAATATAATATTTTTTTCAAAACATCATGATTCAAAGTGTTTGGGTTTTTTTGCAATATCCTAAACTGCAATTAAAATAGTATCTTGTACTGAGACATGAATGCAAGTAATGACCTGATAATGATCTTAAAGCTACATTTAAAAATTAAGAAACATGTAATTGTAGCTGTTAGCTTTCTTGTTTATAGAATCTAAATGACTCACTGTCTAATGAGTAACAATTTGGTAAATTTACAATAACAGATTATGAGTAAACTTGTTTCTTTTCTTCCTCATCACTTCCCTCCCCACATGGCTCACTTTTTTTTTTTTTTAATCAGAATCCATTTCATACTGTAACTTGAAGAGCCCTTTCTTACCTTCCAGCATCAACACAGACCTTCACTTGGGAAAATTAAATTTGGGATACCTTTGTTTTACACTTTCATCATGATTTATTTCCAAAGAAAACCAACAAGTGAAGCAAGTATAAACCAGTGTTGACTTCACTGTATCTGCATCCTCCTGGCACAACATCTCAGATCGGTATGAAATTAACTGAAATCTGTTATCAACTCGGAAACCTAAAGATGGCAATTTATATGTCAACATTAGCTAACTTGATTTTAATGTTAACATACAACAACTGTGACAAATGAATTGATGACATGTACAAATTTCTGACATCTGTAACTTCGGACAGCAAATGGAGCTGACAAATGGATCTGATGGCAAATATTATGTGACTCCATAATTAAGGATGTACTGAAGTTTGCACTGAAACTGCACTGGAATAACAGAGTGAATTTTCCACTGACTTGCATACTAGGTAGCTATTTTCAGTTACATGAAGTACACGCAAGTTCAATCATCAAAAAGCCCTACAATCTGATTTAATACTGTCCTTCATCTATTTTATATGGGTGCAAAGCAGAATCACAGTGAATCAGACACTTAATTCTCAGTCTTTGAGAAAGGAGCAAGGCATAGCAGAATATTTGCCTCGATTATACCAAGGAGCAACCAAAATCAGTTTCATGAATGTTCTTTCAAAAAATTTGAGACCTTATAAAATCTTTACACCAGTTTATTAATTAAAAATATTCATTTTAATGATTGAAAAAAAGAGAACAAGCATTTATTTAAAATCCTCACTCGCCAAGACAAAAATACAAACAGAACTTGCTTCCCATACCTAAGGGGAACCCATTATCTGTAACTTATACAATTATTGCACATACAGTTCCCCATCAGAGACAAGGGACTTTGCCTCCATTCTTTTGTTCTACGCTTTCACACAGCAGGGCAAAGAGCATACTAAAAAATTCTAAAGGAGTTCTTTTTAGACCCATTTTTAAAGATGCAAATTCAATAACACTTAGGCACATACTTTGATTAAGTGCATCCATTAGGCAAAGCTTTTCTGAAAATGTTTAGGTCGGGCTGATTTCCCTGAGACGCAGGCATCGTTAGGTACAGTGCCAAGTTCAGCTTGGCACCCATTGTCAAGGGGGTTCTTGAGGCACACCACAGGAACAGACCTTCAGCACAGGACTCTAATTTGGGGTATGAGACACACCAGGAGCTCTGGTACTTTGTGAGTTTGATTCCTCCAACAGGTAGGATTGTGAAGTTGGAAAGTAGCCACAGTGCTACAGTAGGAAGAGTGCTGAAGGGCAAGGAAAAGGGAAGTAGGGACTAATTTTGAAGGTTTATGTGTCTTTAGCTCCTCTATAATTCCAAAGCTGGTCTTAAGTACAAATTTAAATAATACCGTGAACTGGGCAATAGTCCTTCTGAGTCCATAAAAAACCCCAAACGTCCTATGAACAGTCACTTTTCTGTCCCATTTTTGCATTTTGCCATTCAATTTGCCATTCCTAAACTCTAATCACAGATTATCTGGTTATAAAAGCATCTTCAGTGAGTACTATTGACATCCAGGAGAAATCTTCAGCTCCTGATCCCTCTCTATCTCCATTACCTGTTATAACTCTGCTTGAGATGGGTCATCATAATTTAGCAGATGAAGAATACAATCACAAAGCTATTCTCCACTATGCTCTTTGCAAACATAATATCCAAAAACTAAAAATGAAAATTCTGCTATGTTATAATTAGTACTCTAAATATGTTTTAAATAATACGTTAGAAATATGTTTTAAATGATATGTTAGAAATAAGACTTGTCATCATTAATATACTGATATTAAAAAATATACTTGAAACTACTCTGCCTTCACAGGGCATATTCTTGCTTCATTTGAAGAAATATAATCATATTTTTATGTATGACCTTTACAGCCTCTTTGTCTCAGCTCAATAACAACTTCCTTGTAATTGCTTTCCACACAACATTCAACCAGGAAAATCATTGTAGAAAACTTAAAAATAAATTTAAAAAAATAAAAATCTTATAAACAATGGCAATTCTACTAAGTGCTTAATTCAGGCTTTTCCACTTCTCAAATTAATGCTAGATTTGACTTTGAGGCAGGTGAAAGTACAGAAAGCACAGGCAGACTAAGGTGCTGGAAACAGTCTAATTTTAAGGGCATTAACAGTATAGCCACTGTCTTATGTCAAACTGCTCATTCAAGTTACAGCTAACTGATATTTAAGTATTACAGAAGATTTTGCTCTTGTGTATATTAGCTTATCAGAGACTAATAGTTCTAAGGGCTTTCACTATGTTCAAACCACCTTTTTAAATGAAAAGTAAATCTGTGCATCTCCATAAAAATTACAAGGAAAATCTTGCTTAAGCTATCCTAAATTTTTTTAGTCACTGCTGTAATGAAAAAAATGATCTTTCTTTTTTGATAAATACTGACCTACACTTACTCATATTTGACCATAGTGACAGTGTGAAAAAGCTGTTGTTAATCTTATTTGCTGATAATTCCTGGTTTACATGATATGCATTGCAGTCTTGTGAATTAGCTTACAGAACATGTAATTACCTTACCTGTGGTATTTCAAATAAAGGTAAGGTTCCTCGCACCTTTTCCTCACTAGCAATGCTGACTTAAGAGTTTTCCATTCCTCCTACTCTACTACTCATCCTTGTTCCTATTCTGCCCTTCATTTGTACTGCAAAACTCTTTGTAGGGCTGCATTGTGAATGTGACTGGGGAACTAATCCAGGTTGGGGATGAAGAAAAAGAGAGGGAATGATTAAATCAAATTAGCTTCCTGATTCAGTTCAAAGCATACCCCCAGAAATAGGTATGGGAACACAGCTTCGGGGACAAGGTGAGTAAGGCTGGGCGTAAGCAGAATGGATAGTGATAGCACAAGAAGCATTACTGCTGAATCAAACTTCAGAGGAAAACTGCAATAAAGAATCCAACAAACATTCCAGATATTTGACATTTCCAACTGACAGTATTTTAATTATATTTTAATTAGTCAGATGACCTGACTTCAGTGTTCATGCAGTACATGCTTACCAGTCTGTCTAGTCGAAGGCTCAGACCCAACATGGTCCTAGAAGTAGCGGGTCATAGTTAAAAAAATTATATTGTATTTCCACAGAAGTTTTCCAGGACGCAGTGATCTTCCACCTGTATTAACAATTTAGGTTTTAAAGTGTGTGGGCCCTCTACTTAGATTATAGAGCACAACTGGCTCAGTTAAGCTACACAGAGCCTCCCAGACAGAAAGATGCAGGCACCCACTGCACAAAATACCTGCAATCAATTCAAAGCTTCCTAGAAATTCTGAACCTGCTCAGTATGCATGACTCAAATATAGACACAAGTCCATAAATTAGTTCTCTAAAATATTAGACTTTCTACATAGCAAATACTGAAGTAGCCCAAAATATCCAGTGGTGTCCCAAAGTAAATCTGGCTTTTCTAATGAACACAGCTAACACCTCTGGGACTGTCTCGTATGCAGCAGGCCAGCTCAGATTACCAAGAATAGCTGTGTTCAGAAATACTGGGCAAATGCAAAATACAAACACCTAGATATACATAAACATGTGTGCATGTGTGTGTACTTCTCCATAGGTATAGATAGATATCTTTCCAGGAAAAAAAAAAATTAAATCCAGGAAGAGAAAGATGAGCTGCGGAATCCTGATCATGTTGAGCATTATATTTGCACCAGCAAGACTTTTATCCTCTGCAGTTAATACAGTAAATGAAGGGAATGCTTACCCGACAATCTGTTTTCTGAGAATTAGTACCTGCTCAAGAACTGAATTAAGTTCCTTCGAGGCCCTAGAGCAGTCAGTATGCCTAAATGAACCCAGAGAAAATGTTCATCTAAATTTGTCTATGAATATATAATTTGTACCTCATATAGTATAACTGAAGAACTAAGTCTTGTACTTAACATTGTTTCCAAAAAGAATTTAGAAGCTGCATACATAATTCTGTGGAGATGACATCTGCTTCTACAGCAGAAGATACTAATTTGAGAGAAATCAATGAGAATACATTGAAAGACTGGAAACAGACAGAAGACTAAACCTGAATTGTTTGTTAAGTCCTTCCTATTAGTTTCTATTAAGGGTTGGGTTTATTTTTTTGTGGGTGGTGGGTTTTGTTTGGTTGGTTTGCTGTGATTTTTTTTTTTCATTTATTTATGTATATAGCAACTCCATAGCAAAATTCTGCCTTCAGCATCTATTAACAACTTAGCTACATTTCCATATAAAATTTGCTATTGTCCAAAGAGCATTACAGAGAAGATGTAATGGGGCTTCCTGGCGGAAGTGACAGGTGTCAGAAAGATCAACCAAGTTTAAACAGCACACTAAATGTTGCTTCAATGATCGACACAGATCAGCTTGTATAAAACTCAACCATTTCATATATTAAAGGGTAATTCCACAAATAAAGATGGATAAATGTTTAAATATTTTGGTTAGATTTCAGAATGCTTTTAGAATGATAATCTTCAAGCACACGAAATTATGGTGTGGCTACTTCTTTTAATAAATACAATGGCCCCAAGAGAATTAAAAATAACTACACAAGAAGATAAAGCATGACTGTGGAATTAATAAGAACATTACGTTAGCTTTAACTTAGCAACAAAGGAAAACACTTAGTGGCAATATGGTGATGCAGGCTACTGGGATTCCCTTAAATTATTTGAAGACAATGAAAACAACAGGAACTACACAGATTGGCTAAACATTGGCTGAAACGATCTGTCATGTAACACACAAACTTTGGAAAAATGTTTCAAAACATCAGAAAGCTTTTCCTGAGTATCAAGAACAACTGTGATGTTTTCTGTAACACTCTGCAGCTGAACCGAGCCACGTATTGAAACACAAGAGAGCGATAGTTCTGTCAAGAACTGCATATGAAAGAAAGCAAAATTCCCCAGTTAAACTGCAGAGATGAATGTGTCAATACTTAAATATGCAACAAGCTACTTCTGTTTTCACTCATCCATGCAGCCCAAATGGCCAGAATTATTCAGTACAGCAAATACTCGATGAAAGATATCCCTGTCTGTTAGTAAGGGTTAAACAGCATAAAAAGCAGGACCTAAAGGTTTCTGGAGTGCCCACTGATGCCTGCAAACATTTGTCCAAAACACGAGGAATTATTTATACAATCTGAATTAAATGCTAACAGTTGAAAACTGACCATCTCACAAACTCAGGTCAGAATCATTGTGTAAATATTTTCAGTCAGCTGACAGGCAACAGTGGGGCAGATGCATCACCCTACAACTTCACTAAAAAGCATCTTATTACACACCCAAGAGATTATTATAAGTGGTGAGCTTAGAGAAGCTCTTTTGTTTTATTTTAAAGATTTGAAAGGGAAAATCTGACACTATAAAATTGGGGAAAAAAAACCACAAGAAGATAAAATAATAGAGATATTGCCTTTTCATATTTAAAGTCCCATATAAAATAAATTGTTACTTTAATCAAAATGGAAGCATCAACTATATAGACATTTGCCTGAGAAAATAATGTGTCAAGGATTTACTACAGACATTTTATTCTATGGAATATAAAATTATTCTATGGAATATAAAATTATCATTTGGAATATTTGGTATTATTGAAAAGGACATTGCATTTTTACAGCTTCCTAGGCATCAGTTTTTAGCTGATCAGACAAAACAATACAATTAATTTTCATACAGTTGTATGTTGATTTTTAACCCCCCAAGTAATACTAACAATATAGAAAGGTCAAAGATTGTCATCTAATGTTTTGTTGTTTATATCGTGGATTTAAAGGTTAAGATGACAGGATCAAGAGAAGATAGCTGTATTTGCCTCAGTTTGTTCCAACTTACAAATACACACTCCTTCCACATTTTTAAAGTAATTAAAATCAACACTGTAACTTGGCACCTCTAAAGGATCATTCACAGAATCATCTGGGTTGGAAAAGACCTTCAAGATCACAGAGTCCAAGCATGAACTCTGCTCTACATGTCCACTGCTAAGCCACGTCCCTAAGCACCATACCTGCAGAGCCTCACTACTCTCAAGCAGATCAACACTCCCACACACCTTGGTGTCATCTGCAAACTTACTGAGGATACCCTTGATCCCCTTGTCCAGATTGTTGATAAGGATATGAAACCAAAGTGGCCCCGATCCAGAGCCCTGGGGAACATCAGTTGTGACTGGCTGCCTGCTGGATTTTACACCATTCACCACCACTCTTTGGGCCCAGCCATCCAGCCAGTGTTTTACCCAGCAGAGCAACATTCTGTTTTCGGGATTTACTAAAGGATAGGAATTCTGTAAGAAGCAATTCAACATCCTTTCATATAATTATGACTTGTGAGATAAAATGCTCTACTTAGCAGAATACAGGGTCATCACTAGTGCTAAAGTGTGAACCAGAATCAGCATTTCTAAGAGTGGGTTCATCTCATTTTGATGCAGATCTGAGAGGTTAGATGATGGGAACCACCAGAGCACAAAATCAAGTCTCTCGTGGTATCTGTCAGCAACACATTCTTTACAAACAAATTTAGAAGTCTAAAAGTAGAAAAGCATTATAAAAGTCTAAACATTCATGTAGAACCATATTGCAGAGTCCCCAAGACACAAAGCTGCCATGTATGACACGGGATCTATGGGAGGTCTCTGAAGGGGCCTCTTGGGATCAGGACAGATACCACTTCAAGCATGTGAATTCCTCTGTACAATGTCCAATTCCTAACCAGATAAATACCCAGTACCCTCTGGGAGGTCTCCATAGACCCCGAGACCCCCCAGGAAGAGCAGACCAGCACAGTGCCACATTGATACCAGCCCTGCCCTGGTGTAGTGGCTACAGGCCAGCTGAGGTTCCTCACAGCACCTCAGGTGATGCTGCAGAGCCTGCTTTCAGACATCTAGAGCCCTACTCTGTGCAGCCAGCTGTGAGCGGTGGACAGTTACAAGCAGGATTAAAATAAGCATTTAGTGCAATGTGAGAGATGCCCTCGTGCATCCCTTCTGACTGATCTAAAGAGGCAAGGAGGTAGTGCAGACAGATCTACCTCCTCAAGCAGGCAGTGTAAACTGATGGACTAACTTCAGGTAAGGAGTTACAAATTAGCATGATAAAGTTAATATCCAGTACCTTAACTAGATTTCAGATTGAACAAGATCTTTTTGTGTGAAAACTTTGCTGAAAGGCAATATATTCTGAACTTTATCCCATGATTTATCCTCTGACCATTTATATTTTGCCTACATCTGCTCATTTTGTTACTTCCATTTTCTTTGTGCTACAAACATAACCAGATCTGATTCATGCCATATCTTCTCCCTTTTGCCCTTGTCCACTTAACAATGAAATATATATACACATGTATTACTGACATCTACAATACCATGATTTTTACTGATGTTCTCAGCATCTTACAAGGTAGAATACTTGCTAAGAAGCAATGATTCTTTGCACAAGAGTCAAAAAGAATTACATTCTCTCCAGATGGAAAAAAAAAAGTCACAAAAGCAAAATATTTATATATATACCAGGAATTTCTTCTAAAGTAGCACTAGAGTCTTCCTTTGAACATTGTCAGATGATGTTTTAAGTGTCAGTAAATCATAAGCAGCAGTAATTCACTGATAGGTTTAACATGTGTTCATCACATTATTATTAAGACTATGAGTGAGGAAAAATGAGTGCTAAAAACACTCACTGTAGACTTTAAAGTGAGGTCTTACAACTTTGAAACATGATTTTTTTCCCTCTCTCCCCCTACTCTAGCCCTAAGATCCATTTTTTAATCATATATTGTCAACTGATGTTTATGTAAACCTTGGAGATCCCTGGATCAGTGCTATCACATCCTCTTCACTGTCCTTGTAGAAGCTGATGAAATTTATTCATTTATATATATTCATAAATGTAAAGAATGCCAGGGCAGAAAGCCTATTTCATTATCTTTGAATACAAAGTACAATGCCAGCAGGTAGTAATCAGCAACTTCATACTCCTATGAATCCTTAACTACTCCATTCCAGAACAAACACTTTTAACAATTTATTTACTGCAGTCGTACTGAGATCAAATATTGGTCCCATTTCTTGCATCTTTAAACCATTTCAGAACATAATTTTTCATTTACTTTACCCCAACATAAAACTAAATTACTTAAACGTAGAAAAATAGTTATTATTTATTCAGTCCCACCTTCAAATAATCACAGATTCATATAATACCAGAGAGCTTCAGCCAAGTATTATTGCCCCCTCCAGTCCCAAAGCATCTTCATGAGACTATTCCTTTTGACTACACAGATTCATTTTACTTGATGTTTAGAGGCCAGCAGAATTCATAACTCCTAAATCAGGTGAGATATCACAGTTTATAATGTTTGGATATTCCCTCACATGTGGAATTCCCTGTGACCAGTGCTGTTTTCACATCTTCCACTGAGGTTCTGAGCTTCTACTGGGCACAATGTGTTTAAAGAAATTCTGCAGCTGAGAATTGATACTTGTCTTCTATTGCACTAATAAAAAGGAATGAAAAGTGGGAGAAACGGGTATAGAATTTTCAGACAGCTTTCCTGTGTTTCTATTGATCAAAGATATATTTCTTGGCCTATTCTCTCTCTGACTGTACACTCAAACACTTCAGAAAGGAAAATGACTTTACCTAGCAAGATTGTTCCCTACTTGTGAATTTCTCCGTTCAGCTTCCCTTCTTCTAAAGATTGCTCTGATTGCAAGAACAAAGCACTCAGCTTAGGTGAATGGATTCACTGCCTGAAAATGAAGTATCTTCAAGATCTCCCTTTTTTAAGACACTTTGCTGCCAAAGTCTCATGATGCCTTCTCAGGGATGAATTAATTTTCTTGTCAGATTGCACTCTTCAGAGCAAATCTTTCTTTTCATAAATATCATTGTATCTTTTGCTGAGATTTAACTGTTTCATCCACTTTTGTGACTTGAATAAAAATAATAAAAATAAAATAATTTTAAAAAATCATGTTGAAATCTGTGATATTTTAACTACTACTAATAGAACCAACTTTTACCACAAACTACTCATTCAAAACTCAGTTTTGCAATAAATAAAAGGCTTTTCAAAGAAAGCTAGTGAAAGGTCTCTAGAATTGCACATTTTGAACCTTGCCTAGGCTTCTGATTTGCCTTACCTCATTTCAGCTTTCGTTGTTGTTTTGTTTGGATCTTTTTTTTTTTCCCTAGAGTTTGTTTTTTATTTTTGAAAGCAGAAGCAAAGTCCAATGAAACACCCAAATAAAGGCCACATGCAGTATTGAGATTCATTATTTAGGAGCAAATCCCTGCATAATTGAGGAAGTTGTGTCCTCAAAAAGACTACCACAAGCTATTCACCTAAGGAATATCTCAAAATAACATTCACTTCCTCAGCCAGTGCCTCCTTCATTCAGCATAAAACTTCAGAAGTATTGGGACCTAGAGCCAGCAAAACCAAAGCATTATGAGAACTGACATCTCCACTTACTCCAGTGGTATCTCCTGATGTGGCTAGCTTCTTCACAAGTTGTTTTCAATGGATTTTTTTTTCTTCTCCAAGCAGTTGCATTTTTAAGAGGTCAACTGCTGCTCAGGTACAACCTTGCTTTTACTATTAACATTTCAGAGTTTTCAGTCCTTTTTTTAACCAGAAAAAATATAATAAATTGTACTCCCTTTGCATTTATCAAGACTTAGTCTATTCACAACAAAGAAGTTAGTTCACCATCTCTTGAGGCTCCAAGAGTCCTAAATAAAGCAGCACAAAGGAGATTTAATATTCAATTATCCAAATAAAAGCAAAGCTTCTATTTAAGAAAAAATTCAAAGGTACTGGACAAACCTTTCATTAGTGCTTTCCCAGTTACAGAGTTAGCTGAAAGACATCACACTGGCTTGGATGAAGGTCATGCCTCCTTCTTGGAGGATATGGGGTTTATTAGCTTTTCTGCTACCTGACTTGTCAGTACAGTTAAGTAAACTATATTTTCTCTCATTCAGAAGTCTACTAAAAGCTTTTCTAAGCAACACTCCTAATTCCATATTGTGTTCAGATGAGAAAAACTAGATGCAAATTATGTTTCACAATATAATCAATATATAACCTATTGATTATTTTTAACTAAGAGTCTGAAAGAAAAAATGTGTTCTCTAATTGGATTGGGAACTGCATCAAAACAAAGCAATTCAAGAAGAGCGCCCTATTTCCTTGGATTAAGCAAAGGAGTAAGCCCTGAGAATGGGATCTCAGAAACTTAAGAAACAAGTGTTTACTGAGAAGTTACCTAACCAAATAAAAGCATTCCCAACATCAAGAGTACGCTATCATAACATGCTAACAAGCAGCTTGCAGAAATAATTTGTGTAATAAAAAGAAAATGAGGGGGTAGGCCAAAATTAATGTCATGCTGGCTGTTTAAATAAATAACCAGTCAAGCAGCAGTGTTGAAAACCAGAAAACTTTCACTGACTATTGGAGTTATTTAAGACTACAAGGCTACCTGAAAATAAAATACTGTTCCACAGTGTTTGATATTACATTCAGGTCTATTTTATTCATACTCACAAGTTAGTCCAGTATTCTGAGTGTGATAATTCATAGTTGTTTCTATATATTCCAGAATGTAATCACATAACAAAATGCAAACATTTTGATGTGAAATATTTGCTAGCAGAACAAATCTATGAGTATTTATAACGTGTCTTACATAAATACAAACACAGTTATAGCTAATGTAACTAAGTAAAATTGGAAAGGAGCTGATGAAACTCTTAGGATTCATTTTCTACTAAGGTAAATTTAAAATATGCAAATTTAAAAGGTACAATTAACTGCTGTTGTTACAGTATAAAAAACTATCACATACAATTTACCTCAGTGTGAGATATCTGTCATATTTTCTGGGGCAATTTTTTACTGTATTAAATACAGTGATCTCAGAAGGTGGGGTTTTCTCCTCCTATTCTTTGTACTCTAATGGGAGTATTAGACACTGCAGCAAGAACTGGAAGAAATGGAATGCCTATCAAGTATTTGCATAGTTGCAGAGCTACACATGGCTTCTCCCACTCCTGTGACCCATTCTGATGCTATGGAAGTAAATCTTCAAGTTCAAATCTTCAAGCAGAATATCCTCCATTAAAAAAAAAAAATCTAAGACAAATTTAAAAAAAGAAATCTCACTTATCAAGGTGAAATAATCAAAAGGTTATTAAAGATGCAGGTGGTGTTGCAGGTATAACTGCACAGGCCAGCCATTCATGCTTAGCAAAGGAGATAAAGGTTTTCATTTTAGTTTAGGGGTGGACTCAAAGATCCCCAAGGTCCCTTCCAGCCCCTGACACGCTGTGGTACTGTGATCTGGGGTTATGGTCAGAGGTAACTTCTGCACCTCTAAAAATTCTTTTTCCAAGATCATGAGTTCTAAGGTCTATTTCCTAAAGTAGTTATTTTTTAGGCAACAAACGTCAGGCTTTGAAACTTGTTAAAGTATAGAAAAAAATCTGCAGCAAGTTACTAACTACTTCTCTTAAATACACACCAGCATCTTCAGGACACTGCAATTGATACATACTTGACCTGAGGGGATTTTTTTTTTTTATGCTTCATTATCTATGCAACCACATGTTAAACACCAGTTAATCCACTGCATTATATTTCTAAACACAGATGGTTTCAAAAAGACAAAGTTTGAAAACTCACATTTAACAACTGGAATATTTTTCAGTAATTAAAGTAAAACTGTTATTTTGCTTTTCTTTTCAAACAGACAGTTGTGGGGGGAGGAAGGGGGGAAAGATTGACAGAGATTCCTCTATCCCTTAGGGGTTAACATTTGTATAGCTGTCTCTCTTCGTTGGCACAACCCAATTTGAAAAGAAAGAACCATCTGCCCAGCTGTCTGGAATCCAGCCCTGTCTGATAATTCCCATGTTGAAAAACAAACATTTCACAAAACCCATGCACTAAGGAACCCGATTTACGTTACTTACACCTAACAACTGGGCTATCAAGCAACACCTCTGAAAGACATACAGAACACCAAAATTTTAATTCTGGTTTGAAGTTCTAGTGTTTTTTGTTACTTTTCCATCACATACTATTTTCTTAGGAGTTGAAAGTTTTGCAATTACATCAAAAATACTTGATGAAGGCAGTTGTTCTGGTTTGCTTGATTACTACCAGCACTACTACGAATGCTCTCAAAGACCAAGCATGATATTTTAATAACAACTCTAGTGTGTAAAAAATAATTCAGTGAAAAGTGTATAAAGTGGTGTTAATAACACGTTATGGAGTGATTAGCAGAAAACTCTATTCTTGGGTAAATAACTTAAAACAATTGATGTCATTGGTTTTCTTCCAAACATTACAATTACTCCAATACAAGAGAGGGCAGAGGATACTAAATTACATACAGGGATCTAAACATCTTCACTAAGTTTAAGACATCATTAAGCATATTTTGGGTCTTTGTCTTTTTAAAATTCAATAGTGAGCAATGTTTTCCAGATTCCAGAGGAGGGGGAAATAAATAAATCCAGAAACATACAGCTTAGCTCTCATACAAACCCTGTCACACAGGCCAGTACTCGAGGCAGTGTTTTCTATCGTTTCAATTATCATTAAACAGGGTACTAATAGCTCCTTCCTTTGGTCTGGATGACACAACACCACCTTATGACTGTAGAGGTTATAAAAGTAGGAAGAGGGCTTGCAACTGTGTTGTATTAAAACAATCTCTGTATTAGCACTTTAGGATATCTCCTGTATTCTCGGGGAAATTAAATTCAGAATTAAATAATACTTAAAGTTAAGCTGTTTAACTCTCAGAAATTAAAACCTCCATAAATGGGCTATTCTTTTGGTATACTAGTTCAGAAAACTGTAGACAATCTAGTTACAAGGCTATTGCAAGATCAATTTTTTTGCCTTTTCTGCCTGTTAGAACTAAAGTTAGATGTGTTTTCCTAGCAATTTTTAAACCTTTCTATCAGTATTGGACACATGACATTTTTTTGCATTCAGAGCTGTGTTATCACACATAGTGTCAGAGGGAACTAAGATACTTAGTAAGTCACAACAATTTTTTATTTGTTCAAAGTGGATGTTTGTTCCTATCAGGGAGTAAGTTGCTGCCCCCTTTGCCCATACATCTGGGCAGCTCTCCTTGCCTGTTTGTTTCTGGCAGGAGGAGGTAACGGTCAGGATGAGTCAGATCTGACGCAATTTTCTTTATCTGTAAGAAATGTATTGATACCAACTACCTTTGCCTTGAGAAGAACAGAAAAATTGGAAGCAACAGTTTCCTTACATAATGTCTCCATCTCTCTCATGGAAATTAGCTTCTTTTTCCAAATAAATTCCTGCCAGGGTTATAGCCATATTGCTTCTATGACTATTTCCCCCTCATCTTCTGTTTTCTTTTACAGACACAACTGCAATGAGTCAAGAACTTTTGCAATGACCATGTAAAGAAATCTTTCCAGACGCACAGAGTTTGGGTATCACATGCACACCTCATACCACCAGACTAAGGAAAGAAACTACTGCTTACAGCTGGGAAAGGCTCAGTTTCTATTCCAGCCCTGTCAAACCACAGTGTCTTCAACACAGCCATTAACTCCACGAGATAACCAAGAGCTACTACAACCCTATAAACACACACATAACCATTTCTGTGGTCTAACAGTACAATTAACCCAACATCCCATTGTTCTTCAGGACTGGCTTGAAATTTGAAAGTTGTGAACTCCTTGAACTTCCTTCAGTGATTAGTTAAAAGATGAATGAAAATTAAATGCATCACAAATTAGCTGCACAAGATCTTCCCACTCATCAAGGTTAATTTTTAAATTGAAATAAATGAAAAGAGTAGCTGCAATTAAACAACAGAAATAGGCAAAATAGCAGTGTGACAATCATGGGGGGGAAGTTACAAGCATCAGTAAAACTATTTTTCCTTTTTATTTCTTTGCTGTCCAAACAACGGATATTTCAAGCAGGATTCATCAGAATAAACACAAATGAAACAAAGAAACTGCAGAACATTATTTGTTTTTTGAAGGTCCTTAATACAGATGAGGTAATTCTCCTCTGAACCCTGGAACAAAATGTTGGGAGGCATTAGTTTAAGGAACAAAGTTAGTCTGGTTGCAGTCCTTAAATTGCAGAATTCTTCCTTCCCTCCCCCCCTCAAATGGTGACAGCTTGTGTGTCTAAAAACACCCTTACAACTACTAATTGCAGACAAATAAATAGCCAGTAGGTATGAAAATGGGGTTTACCCAGGAATTTTATACTATGGATGTTCTGTCTAGTGCTTATTCCAACATACTGTCCCACCTAGTTTCAGAGGATCCTTACTGTTCTCACAAATTTAACATGCAGTAGGAAAAATGTCCCAAAATTATGAACCAAATCTTTTCTTCTCTTTCCCTTCCCTTTTAATTACACGTTATTATGCTATCAAGACTATTTGTTCTCATCTACACCTCTGCATCCTTCCTAACACATTGTTAGCTGTTCCCACTCCATCTTCAAACAGCAAATGAAAATCTTTGAACCAAAATATTTTCTTGGTCCAACACTGTATGTGGTCTGTCCTATGACTTCTCAATCCTACAGCAGCAATATGCTCAGGTCTGTATGCACAAAAAAAAAATAAAATCACAATATAACATTACCACATCATATGAAAGGGGAGACCACTCTCCTCTCTTTGACATGGTAATTAAATAAGAGAAATGTAACTGCCCTGCTCTCAAGTGCAACACTATTACACATAATCATATAGCCAAGATTAATTCTTCACTTGAGCGGTTATCAGGCTAAATTCAGACAAAATATGGTAAATTATCTTTTGCACTTCATTAATACTGTCAGCTTCACTCTCAAAGTCCAATACATAAAAGATGGGAAGCTTATTAAGTTTAAAAAACAAAGAAAACCCCTAAGCTACCACCAAACTACAAAATGAACAAACAGAAAATCAAACCACAAAGACTGGATGACAAACCAGAAAGTGTATTGGATTTAAAATTTATACTTTTCAGACCAGAAAAAAAAAGAAAAAAAAAAAGTGTGTGATGTTGAATTGCTTAATTTTTCACTAAATAATTCTTTGCTGTCTGTCAAAACTCCAAATCCAAAATCATAGTATTTGACAGCCTCTTAACTGATATTACATGTTCTTAAATTTGAACAAAAAAAATATATTGTATTGATTCATGATAAATTATTCAGTGATCTCACACCAATATCATAGTCAAAGAAGATGAGATAAAGGCAGAGCATATGCTTTTGGGATGCTGAATTCTATGGAACATTGCCAGCAGAAAGTAAGAAATTTAAAGAGGGGTAAGCAAGGCAGATAAAAATCTTATCCAGAACTTTCATGGGTGTGACAGTCAGTTTCAGGGCTGTGAAGTAAAAACTCAGAATGCCAATACATAAATCATCTTTGCATCATGAATACCAGATATCTATTAGTAATCCCCTCTTTATTCAGGAAGGTAAAAGAATTCCATAACATTTCAAAAACATCAAAGCCTTGCTGCCAGAAATTGCTTTCTTGAAAACAGCTCGAAAGCCGATTCACGCTTTCTACTTCAGAAGTAAAAGATGAGAATATGGAGACTGGGGCAGTGCAGACTCAAGATAACTTTTTTGAATTCTCATAAGCAGCAATGAAAGTCAGGATATCCCTGACAAGTCAAGCTAAAGTTTGAACAATCTGATCCAAATAGCAACCAGGAAGTCTGTGATTGTTATCACACAGTTTATGTTATGAGTAGAATTTTTTGAGTTGTCAACTGAAGCACAGACCAAAACCAGCTTACCCACACTGCAGTAGCAATTCGTCTACCAAGGAGACTAAATCTCCATAGGTATGGCTCCAACATCACCTGTCCTTTTAATAATACTGACAGCAGGATGTAAAATACACACTTAAACTCCATAAATAAATCACTTGACTTATGCTAAATGACAGACACACCGAATATATGCTTGACCATTTTGTATATAGCTACACATCAGTTTCCTGTACACAAAATTGTCCTGCTTTTTCTTATCCAGGGACTAGACAAGAGTGATGAAAAAGAAGTTACACTATATCCTAAGTTCCCAAAGACAGGAATTCTTTATGCAATATGTCTTTAAATGGCCTTGTGCTGTACAGTTACACTGGAGAGACAATTAGGTTAAACACAGAAAAACGAATCTCACTAAACAATTTTAACAATTTATTTTTAATTGAAGTTTCATGAAAGGTTCCAACTGCTATTACATCCAAAAACAAATAAAAAAAACCCAAACACAAAACAACAACAAAACAAACAAAAAGAAGCCCAACAAACACAACAAACCACACCACGTTATACTGCTTTTCAAAGATATTCTGGTTGACTGGAGAGTACAGAAGATCTCTATCTTTGCTATGTCAAGAAAATGAAATCTTTGTTTGTTGAAAAGAAGGGAACTGCAATTACTAAACACTAAACCATTATTTTAATTAAATACTACTAAAGTTAGAAGTATGTCATAAAAAAACAAAAACAAAACCAACTTCAAATCTGATCTTTAAGGACGTCACGAAAAATTCCTGCTACCAAGATAAAGTCAAACTAAACCATCTATTATATATAAAACAGGACAAGTCTTGTAGGGCAGAGTCCTGCCAGAAGCTAAATTACTCAGCCTTCTTATCCACAAAAGCTACGTGACTGATCTGTTGCCGTTGCTAACAAAACAAACAACCACACCGAGTATTGTTTCACCCTCCAGTAGCCGGAATGCTGAAGTCTTATCACCTACTGAAGTACCTAGAGTTGAGTGCTTCAGACTCTATTTACCAGAAAGGAAAAACTCTCCTGATTTGAACAGGCGTAAGAGAAAACAGGGGGGAATGGAAATTTCTATTCAACTTTTCAGCCGTTTCATTTAACATTAAATAATTGATAAGTTTTAGTATAAGGCAGGAAGTAACCAGCCTGGATACTTGGTGAATATGTAAGAAGCACAGACTAGCAGACACACTTTGGATAAATGCATAGTTTCTCAAGGTTGGCTTTCTTAAAATTACAACTTTGAGGTCCAGCTATAATAAAATCTTTTCTACACTAATTGGACTGAACTCTCAAGTACCAGTGCAGTCTTGCTCATTTTGACACCACTAGGAGGGTTAATAAACTGCACCGTGTATCTTTCCTTGCTTCTTCCAGACAAAGATCTATGGAGGATAACACAACAGACAAGTTCCAATAAAACTCTGACTCTGTGAAAGTTACTGGGACTTCAACTGTATATTTGTGGGATTATGTAGTAGAGGAACTTGCATGAAATATTGCCTTCCTCAAGATGTAAAGACCATTTTCTGGGATCACTTTCTCTCAAGAAGACAACTGGATAGCCAACAAGTTATTAGTTATTCAAAAAAGCTTCCTGTAATTGTTAGCTCAGCAAATGCTTCAACAGGTTAAGTATCTCTCCTCACAAATCAAACACGTCTTTATGACAAAAATCAAATGGATTATGATAATCTTGCATTATTTGTTGGATTAGTTTATGCTACTCTTGGACTGAAGGGAGAGGAGAAATCAATTTCATACCAGTAAAGGAATTTTAAAATTCCTCAGGAGATCTCTTCCAAATTTTAAGTTCTTACGCATTAAACTACCTAAATTTCTTCACCTTCCCACTTGAAGCACACATAGCTTGATGGAGTGTTTTGAAAATACACTGTGCAGTTAGTAATCAAAATATTCCTCGCTAAGTACATGAAAGGACTCTGGTTATTGGGGCTGGACCAAACTAGCCTCTACTGTACAGCCTTTCAAGTG
>VWZY01011999.1:119352-160683 GCA_013399075.1 Chloroceryle aenea | reverse complement strand
TATATAAAAATATATATATATATGAACTTTTCCTATGTAGACCATACTCATGTATGTGTGAATACATGTAGCAAAGAGTCGTGTGTACTGAAAAGCACATACTGCAAAGCAAAAGCATATGTATGCACACACACATGGCCACACTCCTGCTGAGGTTACGGACACGACAACATCGAACACGCTTCGGAGGACCTTGTTCAATCCAGAGGCAGGTGGCATCAGAACAGCAAGCCTTGAGAAAGTCAGTGTTGTATGTGATCACTACAAAACTTGGACTGGCATGGGAATTTTCCAGCGGCTGTAATCGTGTATGAAGTCAGTATTTAGTAACTCTGTTTGTAAATGCTGCCAATACACACTAATCATCAAGTGGTAGAGTTACACTGGTTGAGTCATTTCAGTTGCAGGTGAATCAACTACCATTTCCTCCAGCCAAATTTCTTTTTCTTTGCTGAAATTTCTTGGGATTCTGTACGTCATAACACGTTCTGTTTGGGGTTTTTTTTCCCAGTCCTGAATGGGCATCATTTTTAATGATCTCTTGCTTTCTCTTCTGCAGTAAGCAAGCTGATCACGGGAGTGTTGCTTCAGGTCTTTGGAGACATTCACGTGTTCACAATATTTCCAACAAGCATTTTATGTGTCCATCAACAGTGAAATGAATCTTTTGTAAGTACTGTAAATGTACAGCACATTTTCCTTCCCTTGGACTGGTTCCAGCTGCCATGTCATTTTGAAAGAGAACAGCACATTTTTAGTCTCATGTAGCTGAGAAGTCAACTCCTGTCAGTGTGTTCTTCTACATCTGCTGTAGATTTAAAGGTTGTTATTCCAGTGAAAGCATAGAAGATGTCTCAGGTTATTTGCTACTTCGACATGAAACCACCTAGCTGTAGAGGTTTTTAAACACGCATTCACTTTACTCAACATTCTTATAACATTGTATGTTAATGTAAAATATATTTGCATAATATGCATATAAGTATATTTTCTCAATATTTTTCTCCCCCCTGCTTGCTCTCGTGACTGCATGCTATGTCATGTTATCGTTTCTGTGATGTTACAACTTTTTCTCCTCTAGAAATGAGCGGCTAGAGCTCTTCCAATACTTTTGATTCAGTAATGGAGCATCTCATCTTTTATTTATACGCTGCAAGTATCTACACGTACACTTAGCAAGCTGGCGTTCTGCTGTCACAGATCACAAGAGATGGTGAACAGCACGTTTTGTTTCAGCATTAACTACGTTCCGACGAACCCCTCATGCAAATGCAACCACTTTGGTTTTCATCCCAATCCATTCCAACTTTTTGCAGGCTAGTAGAGTGTAGTCGTCAAGGTATGCCAATTTCAGAGCTGTAAACTTCATTTGTTATTTTAGCAGAAGCTAAACCTTTCTAAAGAAAAGAGGATATATTTTTTGTAAAGTGTTTCTATCATGTACATTCACAAAGAACAACAAATACAGTAGCATAAGTAGCTTTGAGGTCAGGCTTGATGGGGCTCTGAGCAACCAGAGATGTCCCTACTTGTGTAGGGAGGTTGGACCAGGTGACCCTTAGAGGTCCTTTCCAGCCTAAACCATTCTATGACTCTATAAATAGATCTAAAAGAGAAGATGCAGGCTTAGCCCTGCCAGTTCTCTGCACGCCGAACTCCTCTGGACACCAGTGGGGATTTTTGGCAGATAGAGAGGTTTGGGTGGCAGTTAGAGTTGTCCGTGGGGGAATGAAACCTGTGGATATGCCAAAAAGACCCCCCAAAGGGATGTAACTGCAAAGGCTGCCTTGGCTGTGTGATACTCATGTTCTCCCTAGCACCTTGATTTCTCTGAGGAGAGCAATGAGCCTCGTCTTGCTGCTGTGTACAGTCCAGTACTGGTCCCACCCCTGGCTACTCACAGCTGAACTGGGAAACTTGGGGTGGAAATTCAGCCTCAACGAAACCAGGTTGCAAAGCCTGTGTTGCAGTGCCCTCCCAGGGGCTGCTCCTTGAAGAGGAACGGGCTCGTTGCAGCCGCCTCATCCCGTTCACCGCAAGCCCATCTGCTGGCGCGTGGAGTCCGCGCCGCAGTCCTGCTGCATCCTTGGCAGCGGTGCCAAGTGGCTGCAACTGCAGCTCTCAAGCGGTGTGGCTTCGGTCAGCTAAACAGTATGAAGAGCCTCAAAGGAACCCGTAGAGCTGGAGCAGAAAAACTTGGGGTTTAAAAGCTCCTCGGTATTGGCTCCCGTTGGCAAACGGCAACGTGTTATGAGCTCTCTTAATATCTCTTCAAACTGTGAAGGGATTATAAAGCAGATTGTCATCGTTCTAATCAAGGTTACTACACAGTTAACACCCTCCCAAAGTAGTGGATTCAGTAGAATTGTTGAAAAGCCCTCCCAAGTTTTTATCCTCATAACAAAACATCGTTAAACCAAAAAATTGGATCGTATTAAAACTTTAAAATGCTAGGCTTTGCCTTAGAAAAATGATCCTAATGAAATGGTACTCCAGCAAGTCAGTAAGTGCCCTAAACAACTACCCTGAAAAATGGGATTCCAGAAGAGAGTGGTCCCACCCTCAGGATTTAATCACAGTGCTTTTTTCTTCAAGCCCCAGCTCCTAGAAATCACGTGGTCAGGCAGAGATCTTTAACTAGAAGAGACTTGTTAGTCGTGATAGAGATGTATACTCCAAACCCCACCGAAATCAGTACACCCGTGGCTTCAGTCGGGATATCCAAGGGGATGGAATGTCACTGTCTGGCCAGTGCAAAGAGGCAAGGTCCAGTTTTGGGACCCAGCATGGGCCAGAGAAGTGAGTCTCAAAGGACTCTGCCTCTCTTGCCCATTGCACAAGCGGAGGAGAACGTGTTCCTGCAGCCCCTCTCCAGAGACTGTACTCCCCATCTTGCCTCTCATCCCAAAAAGGGGGTGGTTGCACGTTCCAGCTTTTTCACCAGATTTCATATTCATCGGTCTAGTTGAGTTCCATGGGGCACAAGCATCTTGAACCTTGAACAGATCCAAGTTTTGGGTTGACTTGGAAAAAAAAGCCAGGAAAATCTCACTTAAGGTTAACACTTCATCTTTAACACGCATTTTTTTTGTGCCTTTTTTTGCCAGTTCCCTTCCTCCAGTCCCAGAAGCCACTTCGTACACAGAGACACACACACAACCTTATGTGTTAAGAACAGTGTTTGCCTTGACCTTCCATTTTCTGGCTGTCATCCCTGTATGCTCACTGCAGTGTATGACTTTAACCATAGATGGCTTTAAGACTAAAACTGGTAATTTCAACCAAATTACACCAGAGTGATGTGCTCATAGTTCAGAAGCTCATTAACTCCTTTCTGACTCAACACTACTATAAAAAAAAATCCACATGTACACATCTTTTGTTTGTAAAAGGCATTAAAACCAAAACCAAACCAACCAAAACCAACAGTAACACAAAAAGGAAACTGGAACTATCTTGTGTTCTAGCCCAAAGGGTCAATAAACAGTAGAAATATTATGGTGGTTTAACTCTTAAGCTGATTTCATCCCATTGTAACGATAAACTAAAACCCAGTCTCTCTTTTTTTTTTGCTTAAGGCACATCTATGTATTTTTGGTATTCTTCAGCAGTGGAAAAAAGAAAAAAAAAAGAAAAAAAAAGAATAGCAAAATGGAATGATGAAAAGATGCTTTATGAAAATATTGATGAATGAATATTCATTTATTAAAAAGGATTTAAAGATTCATTGCTTCCCTTTTTTTGTCTGGGGATGGAGGGAGGATGCCAAGTGTGTGTTTGGCTGAATTTTAATGTTTAATTACGTGTTAAATACCATGTAATGGTCAGATTGAATTAAAAAAACAACACATGAAAGCATTTTCTTATCAACACACAGGTAGCAAAAGGGATTCCCAGTGTTTTCTGGGGTAGATTAAGGAAGAGGGGAGGCTACATCCAGTGATTTAGCAAGATGCCAAACCAACCCTCTTCAAGCTGGGGCATTGCCTGTTAAGAGCAGACTGCTTTATATCAGAGCTCTACCTGTCCAGGAGGAAAAAGAGCTTTAGATATCAAAAGAAGACCGTGGTATCCTGTTTGTTTCATTAATCAAGGCATGAATATTTCAAAGCCAAACAAAACCCAAACCACCTTTATCCAGCTATGCTATTGCTATCAGGAATTCTAACTGTAGTCATCACGCTTTCTATTGCTAAGTTAATTGTAGAGGAGTCGGGATACAGACAGATTCCAAGAGGAGTTTTCAAAGCCATCTTGACAGTAGCTCATCAACCCTTCTCCTAAAACCAAAGAAACACTCTGCAGAGAAAGCAGACTGCACGTAACCCCAAGTGCCCCGCGTCGCACTGGAACGAGCTGTCGAACGTCTGCTTACATCTCATAGTAGCTAATGATCCACGGCACGACTTTTTAGGAGTAGATAAAATATTCAGCACCATAAATGTGATTGCAAGGTCTCTGAAGTCAACCACAAGGCTCCCTCGGATTCCATCGCGTCTCTGCGTGCTTTTAGCAATGCTTCCCAGATCACAAGAAACATCTCTTTATTCCAGTCCAGCACCTACTGTAGTGTAAAAAAAATTAATGATGTTCCAAGTTTAGTTTTTCTGATTGGTAAGAGATGTATTTCCTTCTGCATTTTGGAGCTGATGTGTGGATAAACATTATCAGTTAATTGCTTAAGTGCTACTCTAGATGAAAGGAGTTCAGGTTCTACTAGAAATGATTGGCTGTTTTCCCAAATAAATACGGACCTACTGGTATCAAGATTATTTTCAGAGCTGTTGGTTTTGTAGTCACGACTGTCACAACAGCAAACGTTGCCTGATAATAGAAGAATTATGATAGACAGCTGAAAAATAAACTAAAACCACGGTATCCTGCAAACTTCTTTTGAGCAGACTCTCTCATAAGCGCCTTCAGGCTCCTCCAGAATGATTCCTCTAGAATTATTTCAGATTTGGGGTGTTTAATTCTTGTGGTTCTTCTAGTTTATGAGGGCCTGACATGTCGACTTGAACATACACCTTCTGGAAATCAAACCCTTCAGCAGCTTACCCAGTACACAGCATCACTCAGACTGGAAGATGAAAGCCACGCGGATAGGATTTGTAATAGCACAAACAGAATGGCTACTGCCCCTGAAATCAGCCAAGGTTTAAATTATTGACTAATTAACTGCACTTTAGGCCGTGCTTAAGCAAGAACAACAGTTCTTTGGGTGCCATCCCACACCTCTGCACTGTGTTATGTGCTATGCCTCTGTCCCAGCACTGCAGCCTGATTAAGATGAGCAGGTTTTGCTCTCTCTTGGAAACAACGACGACCTAGAAAGTGGCTGCTCAGGCCAAGTTCACCCCTGCACCTGCATAACTTGGGTAGGGAGAGAGCTTCCCTGGGTTGTCACTTCCCTGAGCTCACCGAAACCACTCAGGTCCCTGCTCTGGATCCCTCTTTGGAGGTACCAATCTCTCTCCGTTGACTCCAGAGGGAGCCTCAGGCTAAACTCTGAATTATCTCCCAGTTTCCCACCAGCAGTTGGCTTCTTTCAAGCGTTACTGCTCCTGCTGAAAAAACCTGGAGATAAAGAAGCTATTATCCTAATAGCAGGAGGCACACCAGCAAGCAGCATGTGCACTCGGAGTGATGCTACATCACTTTACATCACTTTACATCATCTTTAGGTTATTGGTTCTCATTGTATTTGTATTTCAGTTCAGCCTTCGAGAGCCAGCCACTTGTCTCCAGGTGCTGATGCTTTTTGTATGCGTATACCTGGGACTCTGGAGCACATCCTGGGGAGTTTTCCAAAGACTTCCAATCCTTTCAGCTGTGCTCCCCTGGGCTTTTCCTCCTTCCTCCATCTGTATCACAGGTCAGGGTTTGCATCACCCCTGCACGAGGTTAACCACCCGTCAGCAGGGCATGGAGAGCTGAAGCCTGCAGAGGTGTGCTGCCAGGTGAGGNTGTACCATCACATCTCCTGCTTGTTAGAAGTGTCTCGCAGATCAGGTGCTGTATTAGTCTAACAAATAGCTGCTGCTTCTCGTTTCCTCCATCTAAAATGCCAGCACTGCCACTAGAGACCCCATTTTGCCATCCTTTGAAAATTACTAGGAAAAGGGGAATTTGAAGGCTGTCAGGCAATTAAGAACCTCTCTCTGCACACACTGGCTCCAGTTTTGCTTCAGGTTATACATTTAATCCACAGAGACAGAAGTAATTTGGTACAAAATCCTTCCTGCCTAGGGCTACTCTTCAGAGTTTGCAGTCCAAAGCACTGGTAATGTCAATGCAAAGTATTTAAAATTGCTAGCAATGAAATCTTGCCATCTTTTTTTTCTCTTCCAGGGATATTTAATGTGAAAAACACAAGGAGCAGGAACCAGCACGCAGTAAATCTCCCAGCGCAGGCAGCCTGAGAGCTGGGCTGGAGTCAGGCAGTTGTGCTCCTCTTGTTTTCAAAGGTCTTTCTTCTTGGCTGACATGAAAAGGCTTTTTGGGTGCCAAGCAGGTATCTGTGAGTGCTTTCCTGCCGTGGCTCCTGGACAGTCACAGCCTGGGTGTGCTGTTTTGCCCTTCAGAGCTGTCTAACTCCCCTGCTGCTGCAGACAACACATGGGGCAAAGTCATTCTGTCTCACATGGCACATTTACCTGAGGCATCCACTTAGTCCTTCAGTCAGTGTAGACCCTGTTTGTTACCAGTGGAAATCCATGTTATCAACCCAAGGGCTATTTACAGCCCACATCTGGAGTTCCAGGATAACATTTTTAGTTTTAATTCTGTACTAGCTGCAAAACCAGCCTCCGGAGAGGCTGGTGAGGGATGATAGAGAGAACTGTGTGCCCAGCAGGGCTGCTGGACTCTGCTCGGCAGCTGGAGTAGCCGTGCTTGAAGTTTGCATGTGGCAGGGAGCACAAGAGACAAAGAATTCCAGCGAAAGGGAAATTATTTCTACACTCGACGAGATTTGTAATCTTTGGGACTGAACAGTTTCAGTTGCAGATGACAGGAGCCATCCCGAGTGATCCCATATCATGATCAACACTGTCCCTCTCACCTCCCCTTCAGTACCAGGGAGAGCCAAGTGTGGGCTTACAACTTTAGCTGCAAACTTGGGACCAACCTGGATGTTGGGAAGTAGCTTCTGATGTCCTATTGGGATTGGCAAACTGTCAGCCAAAACCATTTCAAGACACCTTTTCCCATGAACTTAACACTCCTGACTTTGCCTCCTTCTAAGCTGGAAGCTACTGCATCATTAATTCGTTGTCAAATTAATTTTTCATGATTTAATGTGAAGCAATGAGGTTTTTTGTTGTCCTCCCTAAAAATATGATACCCATTTGCAGCAGGAAAGTAATTAATTTGTGTCATAGATGCGTATACAGCTGCACAGAGTGCCAGGTATTAATAGGGAAAGGATCCAAAGGACACCCAGAACCTGCTGCTAGTGCTTGGCTGTTATTTAAAATACTGTGGACGATTGGATGTGCAAAATTTGCTTGGTTTATAATGACACTGATTAGGTATTCTATACTGGGAAGTTAATACAACGTATTTCCATGTACCTCATTTGCCTTGACAAGGCAGTTTTTGGTGAAGCCAGTGCTGGAACAATTTCCTAATGACCTCACTGATGCTAAATTTCTCTTGATCATCATTTCTTCTTGCAGACCTGTAGCATTCTGAATGCAGATGTCAGTTTTGACATTCACAAGGATGTAAGTTTAATTATCATCTTGATTACTTGATCTGGAAAGCCAGATGCCTAAATATCATGAAAGGTCGAGTAGAACAAATCCTGATAGTTGGTATCTTTCAGTGTTCAAAGTGTTGCTTGGGTTGGAAAGTGACTTCCAGAACACCAACCAGTGATGGGAAAATCAAGGGCTTTTTCCTTGCAGAACCCTCTTCCAGCACAAAGAGTTGTTTAAACATCATTTAAACAAGAATCTGCTCCCAGAAGAAGGGCGAATTTGAGCTGGAGTCCCAAAGACAGGTAAATTACCTCAAATCCAAGAGCACAGAAAGGAGAGGTACCCAAGACACCAAGACATCTAAAGATCTGATATTTTCTTTCCCAGTGTCCCATCCTAGGTAACACTTTATTGTTGAGAGACTCGCACAAAGCACAGCAAGGCTCCTCTTTTATAGCAGAGAATTTGTCAATATCCTTTGCTTTTATGTTCATGATTTATAAGTCTATTTTCTAAAGCAATCTGAGGGTTGTAAAATCATACCATTATTTAGTCCACAGCTCCTCACGGATTCTAGTTTATCAAGGGTTAGGTAAAGAGTGGAGAAAACATCTGCTGATCACTCATTAAGCTAGAAGAGAGTCAAACAAATGTCTGCTATGAAGAGTGCTGGTCCAAAGCCCATTATGGTCAATAGAAAAGCTCTCAGAGGTTTCAACAGGCTTTGCATACCACCTGAGGTTAATATTAGCTGGGCTGATGAAGAATTTACATCTTAATTAATTACATAAAATTCGAGCCACAGAAATAATTCAGAATTCAAGTCAGCTATGAGCAAGACCAAAATACAGGAGAGGACTGCAAGCTGAAGTTGCAACAGACACGAGGGATAGAAATTGGTGCAATTTTAGTCTAATTGGGTTTATTGCTGCTGGTAAGGTGACAAATATTCAGTTTTTGTTTGTCCATGGATGTCCACAAAACCCAGGCTTGCCCCTTAGCAGAAAACCTCCAAGATACCCCCCAAAAATGGAAGCAGAGGACTTCTGGCAGGTCAGACAGCTCTCCCCATCTCCAGAGGCAGGCTGATGTCAAGAGAATCCCATGGAATCATAGAGTGCCCTGGGTTGGGAGGGACCTCCAAGGGTCATCCAGTGTTGATGCCATCATATTGTTATTTATTAATAATATAGACATATTATGTGCTTTGCTGAAAAGGAAAACTTACTCTAAACACTGACTGTGTGGAACTAGAGTACTGCAGCCCAAGCCATGGGACAGGTCTGATATAGGAAGTGAAGAATTTCTGGCCAGAAACTGTTTTTTGATGTACAAAAACCATGACCTAATTTTCCCAAGGCTTCCTGCTCACCAGCACCAGCCCAGCAATGGGAGAGTGAGTTACTACAGGTTTAAATGGGGACAGAGCAATCACAACAACCAGAAAGGGTGAGACCCTCAAAGGTGGAAAGGCAAGGAGGGGTTATCCTCACACTGGATAATGGAGCAAAACTGGAAGACTGTCTGCTTAATGTTTAGGTGGTCAATGCCAGCTGGAATGTCAAAGGATCCTGAAAAGCATATTCAGTATGTAATAAAAAACTCAGTTGTAATAAAAAACTCCTGTTGATAACTGCTGAAGCACCATCTTCATGGATATACACTTTTTTCCTTTGTAAAGTGAATGTAAAACATGATGGTAAGAGCTTCAGGGGGTGAGGATCTGATAGCTAGCTACGAAAATTTCCAGTGCACTCAGTCCTGTCGATAGCTGCCAGGGCTCCCAGCAAACTCTTCACCTGTTTCCACCTTCACTGGCTTTTTCAAGAGCTAAACATGAACATTAGGAGCATCCTGCCCTGTCAGGGCAGCCCTGACACTCACTCCTTTTTATGCTCTTCCTTTAAGCCCCAGAGGTTGCCCCAGTGGCTCCAGACAAGAGGATGCTGCAAACTCTTGCTGGTCAGATGCTTAGAAAGCTCTCTGGGCTGAATGTATTTATGGGTGATTTTTTTCTTCCCCCCCCCTTTTCTTCTTTTGACAAAATTGCCCTTTAGCTCAAATAGCCCTTCTCCATCTGGCATTTACTCTTCTGATATATTTCTAGAGAGAAATCACATCTTTCTCAGCTTCCCCTGTGCTGAGCTAAAACAAGTTGAGATATTTTTAGTCACATTATGCTCTGCTCTCCCCTAGCCACCATCTTGGTCTTTCTCTCACCTCTTGCAGAAATAAATAAACAAATAAACAAACAATGGCCTTCTTTCTGGATCATAAATGACCAAAATACCATCAAATGTCTTTAATCCTCCTGATCACCTCCTCTCTTGTGTTTGGACACAGTCTCCCAATAACCTTTGCCACGCTCTTGCCCTTAGCTCGTGGATTATTTTCCAGATTCTTTGAGTCTCTAATTCTCTTTTCCCTGTGCTGCCCACTTGCCTTCTGAGATAAGGAAAAGAATGTGTGTTAACATGTGGTAGTGGAAGGAAAAAACTTGAATGAAAGGTGAAGGGAAAGCTTGCATTTCATCTCACTGACAAATAACAGAGAGCAAGTCTTCATCCCCAAAATGGCAAGGACAGTTTTTGAAGAGCAGAGGAAACCAGACATCAGCAGGTGAGGAGCATTTCCCAAGGTGCCACTTTTCCTCCATGAGGTCCCTGTTGACATTGATGCTGCCAGAGAAGGGACTTCAGACACTGAATATCCTCGGGTTTGGAAACTGGAGCCATCGTCCACGTGTGAATCAAGGTGCTTGGGACGAGGCTGTGGTAACTGCAGCACCTGATCTCACCAGCTCAGCTAAGCTGAGTAACCTCTGGGGGGAAAAAGGGCAGCAAGGGCAACAACCAAGTGTGGAGCAGAGCACCTGCACCTGGAACAAACTGCTGGTGTCTTTTCCTGCTGATGCAGAGATGTGGTTTAAAACCCACCGCTGAACATCAGCTGACATTTTCTAAACCAAGATGTCCTGACTTTTCCTTTGCTTTTTCTTTTGGTTCTCCACTCCTAGGGCTGCACAGAAACCTGGTTTCCAAAATATCCCTGCCGAAAATCATATCCCATTCAAGAGCCCAGACAAGTTGTGATCCCACAGCCAGTTGTGAGCTGCTGGTTCTAGTGCAAAACAGGGAGATGCCTCGTTTGACAGGACAGGAAGGACACGAAGACAAAGCACAAAGGATGATTCTTACACAGACCTGATACATGAGCAGCTACTGAACAATTAGATTGTCAGTGTCAGTTGTCTCTAGGCCAAGTAACATCTGTTACACCCAAGGGTGTCGTGGAGTGACTGCTGTGCCTGGGTTTGGGTACATCAAAGCTCAGAACAAGCTTGGAGGCACCTCTATAAGGAAAGTACCAGCTTTGGTACTGAGGGCTGCAGAAGCTGGGGAAAAGATGTGATTTTTTTTGTAGTCCTGCTCTTTTCTATCTCTTTTTGCCAGACAGAGTCTCTGTCAACAAGATGGGAGGGGAAGAGGGGAAAGAAATTGTCTGGCCTTGGGTTACCTTGCTGGAAAGGCAGGTGCTCCTAGCTCCAGGGGACCTGATGGGTGTCCACCCTCAGAGACCTTCTTCTCCCCTTCATCTGAAGGATGATGGAGCTGATGGGATATCATCCCACCCTGTGTGCCAGGAGGATCATCTCTATGGCTTTTTGGGCTGCCCTACAGCTGATCCTGATGGCTCCTGAAAAGATTCTCTGTAATGGGTTAAGTGAAATACCAAGAGCAAATTGTATTATTGGATACAGATGTTGTATTTAATTCCAGTTCTTTGGGGTTTTCCATCTGAACTGTATCAAGGCTGAAAGCAACCTTGAAGAGGCGAAAGTTGGGCACTACACTTGGATTTGTTCTCATCAGAGCTGTAACTGGTGGACAAGAGGACTATTTATGTTTTTTTCACGTTACAGAGTACTTGTCACAGCTGCAGTCATGGGCTTTTTTAATCTAATTGCTGGCTTGAAATGCAAATGACTGTAAAATTTCACAGACACATTTTGAAAATGCAAATTGCATGTGATGACAAAGTAATTTTCACATACTATTTTCATTGCTTATGAGTACCACTTTCTGTTTGTCTGGGGATATGTTTTGGAAACTACCCAGGCAGTTAAAATGTGTTGCTTAAACTATGGAGATATAAGCAGGGACATATGTCACATGTGTTGAAGAACAAAAAGATCTCAGACAAGCTTGCTTTCTGCAGCCATTGCTGTGTACAAACGAGTGCAGTAAGTTGCAGGTCCTTATCTGCATCCTTTTTCCCTGCAGTATCTACACACCATCGTGGGCCAAAGTTTTAACAACCCTCTGGCTAAAATATCTATTTGGAGCTGGTGGAGATGCTTGGAATCTCAAAAACATCCATCAGAAGTCTGCAAATGTCAATTTGCCCTCAGGAGCAAGGCTTTGTGACAGTGGGGTCAGGTGTGGGTGTGCAGTTTGGGCTGGGCAGCTGCTCCAGGGTTGCCTGCAGCTCTTGGGTTGGATGCAGCGATGCTGGTGGTGCCTCCCTTCCTATTTTTAATGATCACATCCTTTAATGTTTGTGTAGCTGTGTACTCACTGAAGAAGCGTGATGAATCTCAGTTGTTGGAACAAATTGCTGTCGCTGAGAACAAAAGCAATGGGTTATTAACGTCACATGGCAGTAGGAGCCTTGCCAAAGCTGACTTAGCCCTCCAGGTGATAATGCTGTGCAAATAGCATTAGATTGCAACTAAAAACCCAAAAATGAAGAGCAGGAGAATTGCAGAGCAGACGTGTAGCAAGCAGAAAACTAAAAGAAGATGAAGACCTAAGAAAGATCTGTGACAATGCAAGAAGTTTGTGGCTTCTCTGCAAAAATACTCTGAAAATGACCTGGTGTGTCAGTGCTGCAGTCTTTGTATGCACCCCCAGCGTACCCAGGATGGACTGACTTATTTCAGAGAGAGCTGCTCTGCAAGTGCTCCAATAATCAGATCACTGGTGCCATTCTCAGGGTGGAATATCCAACAAAAGCCCCCGAAAATTGCTTACTACCTTAGCTGAGATCATAAAAGAAAACCAGCAATCATTTGCAGACAAACATAAATTCAAGGTGGATAAAACTACAATCTTGTTATCGGCAGCTTATCACAGGGTTTTGCAGCTTCAAAATTTCTGTTCCTCCTGATGGATGGGAGCTGATTTTGAGAGATTGGATGTTTTTTTCAGTGTGCTCTTCAATACACAGTGGTGCTTAGTCAGTGGATCTAGGATATTTGAAAGCTATTTTTAGGAGGCTTAAAGGATTTGGCTTCTGGTTGCTGGAATCTGATATCTGCTCTATAAACACACAGATAGAGGCAGGAACACTCAGGGGGAGTTCCAGAGAAATACCTGCACTGAGCTGCCTGGGAGTGTTTTACCAGCTGGAGACAGCGTGAGCTTAACTGGGAGCAGAAAACCCACGGCACCGCAGCTCTTCCTAGAGTCTAACAAATCCTTGGAGAGGCAGAGCTGATGAGCTTGGCGTGGCTTCTTTGTCACTCTGAGATGGAGAACCAGACGAGTATCTCTAGCACTGTAAAGCTCTGTGCTGTGCCAGGACACAGCTTGGGGCACTGCTTCAGGCATCTCTACGTCGTGCTCCACTGTATTATGGGGAGGAATAACAGTGGGCACCAGTACAGGTTAGAGGTCATCCTGATTGAAAGCAGCCCCATGGAGAAAGACCTTGGAGTCCTGGTGGACAAGAAGTTCTCCATGGGACAGCAGTGGGTCCTTGTGGCCAGGAAGCCAATGCCATCCTAAGTTACATTAAGAAAACTGTGTCCAGCTGGTGTAGAGAGGTTCTGCTCCCCCTCTACTCTGCCCTGGTGAGACCACACCTGGAATATTGTGTCCAGTTTTGGGCTCCCCAGTTCAAGAGGGACAGGGATCTGCTGGAGAGAGTCTAATGGAGGCTATGAGGATGATGAAGGGACTTGAGCATCTGCCCTGTGAAGAAAGGCTGAGGGAACTGGGGCTGTTGAGTCTTGAGAGGAGAAGCCTGAGAGGGGATCTTATGAAATATCTGAGGGTGGGTGTCAAGTGGAAGGGGTCGGGCTCTTTTCTGTAGTGCCCAGCAATAGACAAGGAGCAATGGGTATAAACTTGAGCACAGAAGGTTCCACCTCAACATGAGGAGGAACTTCTTTACTGTGAGGCTGCCCAGAGAGGTTGTGGAGTCTCCTTTGGAGACTTTCAAGACCCATTTGGATTTGTTCCTGGGCAACATGCCCTGGGTGACCCTGCTTTGTCACGGGGTTGGATTTGATGCTCTCCAGAGGTCCCTCCCAACCCCACCATTCTGTGATTCTCTGATAAACATGCCCTTCTTGTCCCTTCTCTGCACAGTGCAAATGTACAGTGTAATCAGCTGCATAAAGGCAGAGGTATAAATAACAACAAGTGATTAGGAGAACTTTGCAATTAATCACAAGAATGCAGGCTCAATGAACTCTGTTGTCATTCTTAATGAACCATACATTATAAGAAACACCTCAGGGAACTGCAAGTGTTTTCCAGTGCAGAGATGTCGACTACAAGAGTAGCACATCAAGAGCTTGTTCTCATGCCAATCACAGAGCTGTCGTGGTTGTAAAAGACCTTTGAGATCACTGCATCCAGCTGCCAGGAAAAAAAACAACAAAACAACAAAAAAAACCCAACCAACCCAAAGCAAAAAAACAACCTCTCACCCTCCCACTAGACCATGTCCTGAAGCCCCTCAGCTACACATCTGCTGAACCCCTCCAGGGATGGTGACTCCACCACCTCCCTGGGCAGCCTGGTCCAGCACCAGACTACACTTTGAGTAAAGAATTTCTTCCAATTATCCAACCCAAACCTCCCCTGGTGCAACCTCAGGCCATTCCCTCTCACCCTGTCATTATCCTGTTTTCCTACAGAAGGTTCCTGTTTTCTTTACTTTGATAACTCGTCCATTCTGTGGAGCATCCATCAATGTATATTTTCACATATTATATTTTTTTTAATGTATATTTTTTCATTCAGTCTTCCTTCTGTGGATCCTTTTCCCAGATAATCTGCTTGTCTGTGGAACACACAACCAAATTCTGTTTTACTTTAGGTGCTGATTAGCAATATTTTAAGACATGGTAACTTCCTGATATTTTTCCAAATGTAATTCAGGGTAGATTTAGTATATTCTTGGTCACACACACAGATTCTTCCAACTTTTCCCAGGGCTCCTAGAAATGGAATGCAGGCACGGCTACAGGCACAGCCAATATGGGTTCCTAAGGGGATATATTTCAATATATCTATATATTGATATATTTCTATGATAAGATCACCCTCTTTAAGATGAGTGGAAGGAGGTGGATGTAGTTGTTCTGGATTTGAGTAAGGTGGTTGACACTTCCCCTCACAGCATCCTTCTGGACAAGCTGTGGGATGAGCAGGTTTGCTGTGCACTGGCTGAAGAGCCCAAAGGGTTGTAGTGAATGCAAATGCAGCTGGCTGGTGAGCAGTCACTGGTGGTGTTCCTCAGGGCTCAGTTTTGTTCAATAACTTCATCAATATATTGACCTGGATGTAGGAGTTGAATGCACCATGAGCAAGCTTGTTGATGATAGTGAACTGGGAGGTGCTGTTGACTCTCTCAAGGGACAAGAGGCCTTGCAGAGGAGATCTGGATAGATTGGAGCATTGGGCTATGATTAATGGGATAAAATTTAACTAGCTGAAATGCTGGATTCTGTACCTGAGGTGAAGGGCTGGAGGGAATGGCCTGGGAGGAGTGGCTGAGGACTTTGGGCTTGTCTGTCTTGGAGAAAAGGAGTCTGGGGGGCAACATCATTGCTCTCTCCAGCTTCCTGAGGAGGGGGTGTGGAGAGGAAGGTGCTGAGCTCTTCTCCCTGGGATCCAGTGATAGGACACGTGGGAATAGTTCAAAACTACATCATGAGAAGTTTAGCCATGGCACTAGGAAGCATTTCTGTACCTAGAGGGTGGTCAAACACTGGAACAGACTTCCTGGAGAGGTGATTGATGCCCCAACCCTGTCAGTGTTGAAGAGGCATTTGGACAATCCCCTAATAACAAGCTTTAACTCTGGGTCAGCTCTGAATTGGCCAGGTCCCTCCCAACTGAAACAGTCTATTCCAACAATATATATTATGTTACATTACCACAGGGTTGATATAAATATTTACTGCTTACACAATGCAAAATATATTTGTAGATGCATTATTTCACAGTTTTATAGATATATCTTTCTAACTTCTTATCACTAGAATCTACCCAGTATGGGCAAAAGTTTTCAAACTTGGTTCCTTAGTCGTCTGGTTGTTTTCAAGCTACTACACCTTGGCTGGCATTTCTAGCAGCCTCTCAATCATCTTTAAAAGACATCCTGACATTTTGAAGAGTAGGGGAGCAAAGCTACCTCGGGAGTTCCCATGAGATCACTGGTGGTTTGATTTGTTTACTCAGACAATGTCTGTAAGTCTCATACATACACACTAGTGCTCGGAGGAAGCAGAGATTGTTGAGTGCCTGAAGTAAGAGCTTGACAGGATGGTTAAGTGCTTTTTTTCCCCTTGGAGATTACAACTTGCATGAAATGCGACACAGAGTAGCCTGAGTTAGGAAGGAAATTCAAGAAAGCTGGAGAATAGAGAAAACCCATCACTTTCAAGAGCTTTCCTGAATATTTATCTTGTTTGGGATATGTCTGAGATCATCCTTTAGGGTCAAAGACTCCTGTGCATCTATTTCAAAAAGTTAAACATGGTTAAGTGCTTTATTTTTCCTCAGAGGTTCCCTTCACTGCAATTATGTTCCTGAGAAGAGCCATCAGACATCAGCCAGAGAGACTTTTTTTTGTAAGCAGATCTGAGGAACAGGAACAGCACAGCTAGTGAGCTTTTATTAGTGGCTGAGAGGCAAATAAAGATCATAGAAATAAAGATTGTAGGTGCACTACTTGAGAAGCAGGACACAAAAGACCACTGACCATTAATCTCCCTCTCTGAATACCAAGAACTTTAACCATGCCCATTTCCACTTGGATGGAAAGCCCAAACTGTCCATCTTAAGCAGGAGGGTCACAAATCTCTTCTCCTTACCTGCTGGCATCCAGAAGTAGTTGCAATTAGAGAGAAACCAAATCTAAATGAGGGAAAGGAGGAAGATGGGATGTGCCATAAGGAGAAAGTCCTCTTGGTCACGGGCAGTCATCATAAACATCTCAACAAGTGGAAGGTCCCAATAATACCATGGGAATGGTACAAATCTCCTCCCACCCAGCTGCAGCGAGTGTTGCTGTTACTACTGTTTTCTGTCCCCAAAATGCTCTTCACCTGGGGTCACCCTGGAGAGGAAGCATGAAAATCTATATGGACCCTGAGGACCCAGAGGCAAAGGACCATATGGCTACATTTTGTAACTAGGTATTAATCAGAAGATCACTGGCATCCGTGGCTCGTGGAGCTGCAGAAGAGTGTGACAGCGTTAGGAAGCAACACCCCAAGATGGAAGAAATGCTGTCTCCATGTCAGCACAGCATCATCAACTTCATGTCACTCGCTGCTGATCCACACCCCTGTAACTCAGAGACAAAATCAGACCTACTGGGGCTAGAAGGTAGTAAGAAAAAAATAAAAGCAGTCAACAACAACACAAACAAACAAATGAAAACCAAACAAAACAAAGCAAACAGATGACAAATCACAGCTGAGAACAAAATGTTCATCACTGAGGGAAGAGAGGCAGCTGTGGTCCAGGTTATCCTTAAAGTACAGATGGCTTGAGCTTCCTCTTCATCTGGGTCAGAAAAAGAATGCATCTGTTGCAAAAATAGCAGTGTGAACTCCTTGTGCCCTTTTGCCCAACGGCGTTACACCTTTGTTAAGCTGCTGCAAAAGAAGAAAATGATTCCTTTCACACAATCACAGAATCGCTGTGGTTGGAAAAGACCTTTAAGATCTGCTTCTCAGCCTTCCTCAGCTCACACTGAAGCTTTTGTAAAGAGCTTAGAGTAGTTTACTAACTTGTAGCTAGAGACATGACCACCTCGCCTTCCTCACACTGTCCCAGCGTTTGGCAAAGACTGGCAGAACAAACAATAAACAGCCCAGCTCTGAGTCAGCTTCGGCCACAAGAACCTCCCTGTAAATACATTTCCAACCAGCTATTAAAAACAAATGGATCTGCAGTTATGTGACACAATCAGCAGGTGATGCCCTGACTCTGAGGTCAATACAGGGGCTGAGCATGTGCTTGGGTGCTCCTCAGCTACCCCAGCTGGAAGGAGCTGCACAGGATCCCCTGGGGACTTAAGACATTTTGTAATGCAAGTGCTTGCCAAGTGTCTCCTTGGGTTCTTCCCACTCTGCTTGGAGGAGAGGGGGGAAGAGGGCAGATTTCAAGGGGTATTTGTCAGAACTCGACCTTTATTTGCCTGCTCACCCTGTTTTCCTGGGCACTGCACTTCATTTTGCAGAGGTAGACTTCTTCTCAAAGAAAGAATTAAGCACGTTAGTGACTCTCCTCCTCTTCTCTGCCCTCTGGACATTCCTTACCTCCTGTTTCCTTCTTGGCTTCAGACTGAGATACCTGATGGTAGCTATTTATGTAGTCTTAAGGTCTGAAGGTCACTTGAGGAACCCGCTGGTTAAGGATGATCTATCAGTTTCATAAACACACTCCAGTCCCACCAGGATCTATAGCATCTCTGTGCCTCCAGTGATAGATGGAAATTCAGGAATTATTTATCTAATAAGTCGTGAGGCCATAAAGGCTGGAATGCATCTTACTGCAGAGGAGACAAAAGATTTCACTGAATGAAAGCAGCTGCAAGATTTGATAGTGTGCAATATTAGAAACCTAAAGAAGCCATCTGTCTTTTCTTCACAGGGACCAATTCCGTGTGCTGCTCAGTCACTAATGGTGCACACTGGAAGAGTTAGCTATATTTGTTTGAAGCCAAGCTAGCACTGTGCCTAATGGAACACCAATTAGGGTTCCTAGAAGTCCAAATGCTGTGGAGGAAGATAAATGAGTTACCTAGCTGCAATAAACCATCATCACATTCCCAGGATAGAGCAACACAAGCTGCAGAATGCTAAACCAATATTGTGTAAGAAACATCTTTTGTGCCTTCTCTTTCCATGCACGTGTTTTTAGCAGAGGTACACGTATGCCATTCATGCACATCCCATACCCAGCAGGAAAGCAGTGTTCCATTTGTAGGTCACTTGAAGGAGCTGCGGGATTAACATTTCTTTATTCCTATGTACATCAGCTGGCACCCATAGGCAGAGGAACTGTGCATATAGACTTTGGAGAGGTTAAACTCAACCCTATGAAAGACTGAGCAATAAACACCCAGTTTAAGCAAAATCTATAAACTCTTTAAAGGGCACTAATGCTCCAAACTCTTACAGTAAAAATAGAAGTCATTATGCAGCTCAGTGTATACAGCCTCTCATTAACTGCAGCTCTGGCCTACATGGGACCTGGGAAGCTAAAATAACACTACTACCATTACCAAAAAAAGCACTCATGAGCTGGAAAAAATCCATTTCTGCCTGTGTAATTGGCATGCAACACCTCTCCTCTACTCTGTGTGCCTTGTGAGAGTCTCTGCGTGTTCAGACACTGCTTTTCTGTGTGACACTGGCAACATTTAGTGTGTGTGTCATCAGAGACTGGTTTGCACCTGCTTCCTACACTGCTCATCTTTGAGATCATTAAGTCTGCAAACAGTATTATTTCAACATTTTTCTTTTTCTTTTTCAGTAGTTTTGCATAAAGCCCTCACAGGTTTATAAAAAACACCTTTAGGTACCTTCCTTTTGGCACCAGTTTTGGCAATCCATGGGGTTGGCAGCTCTAGTTGGTTTATCTGGGGCTGGTGGAGGCCCCCACATCAGCAAGAGTGCTCTGTCCCCATCTTCAGAGACCTCCCCAGACCCAGTAGGGCACACACTCTGCTGTTGCATTTCACAGCTGTGTGTTGACAGCTGGAGAAAACCATCACTCGAGTTTGGGGATAGCCACCTTCTTCCATAGGTCACCCCCCAACCGAAACCTATCAACAGGTTTTAACCTCCAGCCTGGTCTCTGCTCACTGACCCCTTCATCCCTGCCTCCTCTTCCCCATCTCTACAGCAGCTACAGTCCATTCAGCAGCCACACTGCCAGATTGGTGTCCTTTTCTATGAGCTCCCCACCCCTCTTCTCACCCCTCACCCTGAACATCATGTCCCCTGCTCTGGGATGCTGGCCTTCTCTGCCCTAGGAAGATCCCAGGTCCCAGATCTGGGGATCACTCCCAGCTTTTGGACCTCAACTTCCTCAGTAGACTTAATATTCCTGACTAACTTTATCTGAGTTTATATACACACCTCTAAAGCTCTAAAGCTTGTGCTTTCTGAAGGAGAAAGGGTAACAAAACCAGTTGGGTTCTTTTCCTCAGAAAACAAATTCACCAAGAATGTGATAGAGTGATGAATGTTGGCAGCACTGAAGGCTAGACATTGCTGAAAGCCTCTGAAAGCCACCAATACTGGGTAGAAATACTGCCTGTTACACTGACAGTCACTAGAGTGGGCCACAAGGGTGAATTTTGTCAGCTGGCAAATACACCTCCCCTCCATCAGAGGGAAAAACTCACTTTGCAGGCAGGAGAGGAGAATACCCACACCTCACCTGCACCTTGGCTCAACCTTTGGAGACCATCTAAGCAGCCAGCTGAGACAAAGAAGAAGAAGGGAAGTGCTTTAAGAAGAAGGGAAGAGCTACAGTAACTCCAGAGGACTATTTTGATGTGAGGAAGGGCTCACATTTGATTTCCACATTTCTAGTAGTGTTTGCAAAACCCTAGAGGAGTCTGTTGTGCCTCCAGCAGTTATTCATCCCAGTGGTGCAGAGCTGGGCTCTTGTTCCTTTGAAGCATGCAAAGTCTTCAAAACAATGGTGCTGGAACTCCTTATTGTGTTGTTTGTTTCTCCCTTTCTGAGGAAGAAATTAATTTCAGCTTAATTTATGATAGGGGTGACTAAAGGAAAACTGAGGAGGACAATTGGTGGTTGAGAGGGACTCAAAGAAGAACAGGAATCTCAAGTAGGAGAAGGCAAAGAAGTGGATAAATGAAGCTGACACCAGCAGGGGCTCAGAGAAGAGCTGAGCCCTAGGATAATACCTCTTGGTGCTAACTGATGAGGCAGGAAGAAATAGCAGCCTAGGAAAAGGGTCAAGTTTCCTTTGCTTGCCTCAAAAACTTGGAAACATTCAAGAAATTGTCTTTCAGGCAGAAGGAGAGACAGATTTTGAATTTCAGGGCAGACTGAGTATGTGTTCAGGATTAATCTAGTTACAGCCAACCTGCCTGAACGAGACAGGAGTCCTGAGGCTGAACAGAGAGGCAGCATAGGAGAAGGTTTCTGTTCTTGAGCTGAGAGCTGCCCTTGGGCTTTTAACCTCTTCTTTAGCCTGTGACAGCTGGACACCAGCCCTTTTCCCTGCAGACTCCCTCAGATTGTTCCAGGGAAAGCACAATCTCCTCCTTAACCTGGAGAAATAAACCTTGATTGGCATATATACATTTCCAGTCACTTTGCCTAGGGGTTTACTTACTTATTTTTGCCAACAATATCAGAGCGGTCACGTGAAGCTCTCTCTGGCCTTAGAAGGAGCCACCACCTCATGGTAGTGTGGTAAAGGCAGAACTAGTTAGAGAACCTGAGGAGGAAAACACAGAGGAGCAACCTGTGGAAGTGACTTTTGTCTTTTTCTCAAAGATTTGCCTTCTCAAACATGATAGACCTACTGCTCTCTTCTTACATCATCAAGACCATGGTAGCGATTCCAACTTGGAATCACAAAAAAAATGTAGCCTTCAACTTCTGTCCTTTCATGTATGGCTTTTCAAGGAGAGTCAGTTTAAGCTTTTCAAAGGACTTGGAGAAATTGATGCTCAAATTCTATAGATTCAGCAGCATTCTAATACAGCTCCATATGGCAGCCTCCCTGCTGGCAACTTGTGGATGTTGGAAGAGTTTATTTCAAGTCTCTCCTCTTCCATGCTACACCATTCAGTGAGTTTCTACTCTAGCCCAAAATGGTTTTAGTTAATATGAAACACAGCTAATCTTTTACAGTTTGTGGTGTACCTCACTTGGGGATACTTTATCAGCATTGCTTCAGAGGATGGGTTTCCACTGAATGCCCAGAAAAGACAATCAGTCCAAAGTATCAGACTCAGTAGAAAGCACCTGGTGACCCTGGGACCCAGCCCAGTGTAGTGTGGTCTCATCTGAAACCTGATGAATAAGCTTGATGTGCCTATGAGCTGGAGGCTTGCTGTTCTCAATGACCAGGTGAGGCAGCTAGAAGGGAAGGGAAGCAAACCACGGTCTGACCCTGAAGGGCACTATTAAATATTTTGGTTTGCTTCCATGAACATCAGAATGACAGGATGAAATATTTTAATTAACCTAGCTTTTGGCTTTGCAAGCTTGGTCCAAACTTTTTTCTCTCTTTTTGGAGCAACTCTGCTCTCCATCCATGCTCTTCCACCAGATGTCTTTCCCCTGGTGTTTCCCATGCTAAGGTAACTTTAGCAAAGGTAGAAAAATCTACCTTGGCAGTCAACTTGCACTGCTAAAAATAATCTCCCCTATGCACTGAGCAGGCAGGGCAAAGAGTATTCAGAACGTGTACGTATCGATCCTCCCATCCACATGCCAGAAGCAATTGCTCACTTGGAGCATGTTTATAGATCTAGACTAACTCCTGGTTTCCTCACATCATGTCAGGACTGGACAAAATCTTTCATAAATCTGTGTAGGTTTTGGAGCACTTGGAAAGCCACGAAAGTTTCTGCAGCAGGTTTAACAAAACCTGTGACAGACTCTTCTCAGCTGGAGCACAGGAGGTTCCACCTTAACATGAGGAGGAGAGGAACTTCTTCATTGTAAGGGTGACAGAGCCTGGCCCAGGCTGCCCAGAGAGCTGGGGGAGTCTCCTGCTCTGGAGACTTTCCAGCCCCCCTGGCTCTGTTCCTGTGTGGGCTGCCCTGGGTGCCCCTGCTCTGGCAGGGGGGTTGGACTGGAAGATCTCCAATGTCCCTTCCAACCCCTGACATCCCGTGATCCTGTGATTCTGACAGCCAGTGCTACTGCAAAGCTTCACAGGTAGCTAGAGAAACACTCTGGAAGTTCCTCTCTGGGGGGCTCACAGGACCACTGACCTGCTAAGCACAGCAGTTTGCACTGCAGACCTTCTTTTGAGTAAGTTTTGCACCCTGTGCTTTTTCTCTTCAGGGAACTGTGATCCTAACCTCTCCTCCCTCAATTAAGCTCCAGGTTCAATTGTGTTTTCCCATGAGGTTTAGAACCAGTTGGAAATCTGGAGACAGATTATTATTATTTTTTCAAAATCTGAGGACAGTCTACAATTAGTTGGATGTTATTTTCATCCTAGCTGAGTACTGTGAAAGGCAAAAAGATTCCTGGTCTCTTCACTCCCCACATTGCACCGAGACACAGTTTTCTGATGTTTCTCACTGTGGCTGGCAAGATCAGTCCATGCCCTGTTCCAATTCACTCAGAGCATTATAGGACACAGAGAGACAACCACTCTCCTCAGTGCAAAGTGAAGTGTTGTTCCTCAGTGCTTTCATCTCTACAGCTTCCTCCATTCCTTCTCTGCTCCCACAACAAGCTTGAGCCCCTCAAGCCTGCTATTGGCAGAAATGTGGAGCAATTAGCCTCAAAGCCCAGATCACTCTGGCTATGTCTGCAGAGCTTGATGAAAGCTGGGCAATGACTCCTGGTGACATAGCTAAATGGGAGCTTTACAGTGGCCCTAAAGAAAACTTATCTTGAAGACAGCCAGTCTCAGGAGGTCAGAACAGGGTTAGGGAATGAGATCTTCATTAAACAAAGAGCTTCAGAAAATATTAATTAAAATTGACTCCTTCCTCCCATGTATGCATGTTTGCACAGTCGTGTGCCTGTGACCAAAAGAATCCTGTGTTCTTTTGGCATTAATATAACAGGTTTTCCTCCCCTGCTTCTTCTCCTTTGCAAAACCACCTCATTCTCTTGGGTGGAGCAAGACTCTGCTCCCCTCTCCCCCCAAAACACCTAAAGCCTCTCATAACCAACTAAAAACCTGTCCCTTGGCACATTTTTCCAACCCACTGAATCAATTCTTCTCAAGAGGCAACGCTCAGCATAGGACCTGAGATGCTGATGTGACAGGTGGCAGTTAGACAACACCAGCACTACTGCCACCATTGCTGCCCGTGACTCTTGTGACCACTGAGGATACACGTTGTTTAGTCAGTAATCACAAAGCAGGAGCACCTCAAACTTTTAATTTCTTGATAGGTGTCTCATCCCTGCCAGAAATGGTTACATGCCACGATCCAATTCAAGTCTCAACCAAGCTCCTGGGAGAGGTTGGATTGAGGATAGAGAATTTACTTGCCAAGCACTCGTAATTGTTCTTGAAACACAGAACATTTATTGTTGGATTCACAGCTGCTGTGGCTGCCTGGGAACACCGAGGAGTGAGGAACCACGGGAGGTGAGGAGATGACAGGTGACACTTTGGTTCAGCTGCAGCCAGTGCACTTTCTGCCATTGCTTTTATTTAACAAGCTGTCTGCAGGAAAGCCAAAGAGCCAGGAAGGCACAAAATAAAAATCAAGAGGCAGCAAGAGAGTCAGATTTAGGGGCAGGTAGCCCAAGCAATTACCCCAGGCCAGGTCTGCTGGGGAATGAATTAACCTCAAGCAATTCTAGTCATCAAGTGTGGGAGGAGGGAGGAGTTTGCACTGCAGCCTGTGCCTGAGGCTCCATAAACGTACCATAAAGGTAAGTGAAGGGGTCACAGTGTTAACTGAGGAATGAGAGACTTAGAGGAGTTTCCACCACTATTTCCAGAGCCAAAGAGAGCCTGGCACTTGATGAAAGAGAAAGACCTGCTGACCCCAAGCCCAGTAAACTCTCCCCCTACCAAAGATTCAATTGGTAATAATTCCTCTAAAATTTTGTCTGAAGAATTCTATCAGATGAATTATTGCCAAACATTGAGGAAAAACAGGACCAAATGATCTCTTGCTTTTGTACCTTACCTTAAATGACCTTTCTCTGTTCTTCTGTTAAGATAATTCTGGCATTTTAACAGTGTTAACTGTTAACAGTCACCTTTAAATACTGAAATGTTGCAAAAAGGTCTCCCCGGAGCCTTCTCTTCTCCAGGCTGAACAACCCCAACTCTCTCAGCCTTTCTTCAGATGTGAAGTGCTCCAGCCCTCTGAGCATTTTTGTCACCCTCCTCTGGCCCTGCTCCAACAGGTCCACATCTTTCCGGTGCTGAGGGCTCCAGAGCTTCAGGTGGGGTCCCTCCAGAGCAGAACAGAGGGGCAGAGTCACCTCTCTTGACCTCCTGATCACAATTCTTTGGATGTAGCCCAGGATACGTTTGTCCTTCTGGGCTGTGCATGCACATTGCCAGGGTTACATCCAGCTCTTCATCCACCAGCACTCCCAAGTCCTCCTCTCAATCACTTCATCTCCTAGCCTGTGCTGATACTGCTGGTTGCCCCAACCCGGGTGCAGGATCTTGCACTTCAAGTGAGGGATGTGTTCTGTTTTCCCAGTATTTATTTTTCCATGATGGTTGTTCTTAAGCTGCTTGCCCCACAAGGCAGAGCTAATTGAAATGCCATGGTGTGCCGTACAGTCTTTGTATTTCAGGCCACATTAAAACCACTACCACATTTGAAGAGGTTGAATTTTGAGGATCAGACCTTTCTGAAGCATTGTGCATTTGGATTTCTTTATAACTTGTGCACATTGGTACAATGATAAATGTGTGACCAGGGGAAAAGGCTGAGGAAGGCAGAGGTATTTGCTGCATCTGTCTCACAAAGAAAGTCTTGTATCTCTCTTTGTTCATGATTAATTGTTGTTGCCTGAGCTCTTATAGAAGACCTATAGCTGAAGAGCTTTGAGGTTATTATATATCCATTTAATTCTACATCAAAACCCTACACTTCCAAGGAAAGGACCACACAATTTACCTGAAGTCTCGATTTCTTGTGTCTTTGCTTACTCTCTGGTGAGCATAAATCTGAAACTCTAGCAAAAATAAGTGTATTGAGCAGGTTTGGGAGAACAGAGAAGCAGGGCTAAATTAAGCATTGTATTTATGGCTTTCACAGAGCACAGAAGCAGTCACTTTATTTTATAATGCAAATAGGAACTTGTTCTGCCTGGATTGTGCTGAGGGCCAGAAGGCTGATTTGTGAATCCAATTTGCCTTTGGTACCACGGTGCAGCACCTTGTCACTTTATCTGCCTGGAGAACCTGCAAGTCCTTCTCACGAGCCTCCCGTTCAACAGATGAAGTAGTCATAATATTTATGGTCACAATGTATGCCTGGTGATTCTCTGATGCCTGGTCCCCAGTGTTCTCACTGGTCAGAGCCACTTTACTGCTGTGTGTCAGGCAGACCTACTTGCACTCCTGTTGATAAATAGTTGGTACAGTTGATTGCAGACATCTTCCCCCTCCTCCCTGCCCTGTTTCAGTCTCTTATCAGGAACTAGACACTCAGTTTTCCTGACTTTGCAGGGATGTGCTCTGAGGTTTCCTCAGACAGAAAGCAATATCTTAAACTTGACAGCCAGCCACAGAGATGCTGTGGAAATACACACAAGCCAGCGCTGAGCAGCTGCTTTGCTGGTAGCTGACATTGCCATGCTCCACTCAACATCAGCACAAGACCTTTCCTACATGCAGTATGAAGACCCTACCCCTGAGTTGCCCTCCTGGCTTATGTGGTATGGTTTTAATTCGTGTTGTCCCACCGTTTTTATCACGTGACTGCATTTCAGTCCTCTACAAGAAGGCAGGAATTTACTTACTCATTTATGTAAAGACATCCATCTTCTCCATGTCTGTTATCCCGGAGGAAAACTGGAGCCCTGTGTTGATAGAACAGCCCCGAGACTCAGTCTGTTTCTCAATCAAATCTGTCAATCAACTCACATCATAGTAAAAGGGAGATGCGGGTGGTAAAGGGGGTACGGGGAGTACACTTGGGCAAATCAGATTTCTGGGATGAAGATGCAGCATTACAGATAAAGGATGGCAAGTGGTGGATTTATAATCATGCATGTTTCATTTTGCTGTTCATAGAATCATTCAGGTTGGAAAAGACCTCCAAGATCATCAAGTCCAACCATCAACCCACCATTATCATGACCACTAAACCATGTCCTCAAGTGCAACATCCAGATGCTTTTTGAACCCCTGCAGGGATGGTGACTCCACCCCCTCCCTGGGCAGCCTGGGCCAAGGCCTCCCCACTCTCTCAGTAAATAATTTTTTCCTACTATCCAACCTAAACCTCCCTTGGTGCAACTTTAACACATTTCTTCTCATCCTATTGCTGGTTACTCAGGAGAAGAGACCTGAACAGTACATCTAAATCCGGTATCTGACTCTCTTGTGATAACTTGTTTCACCCATGGATGAAGTAATTTTGTGATCTACATCCAGGAGAACATTCAAAATTTGGTTTTTACTAACCAGCTTTGCTAGATCATGGCTTGAAGATACAATAAACCAAGGGTCATTTAAAGAAAATGCAAAACCAGACAGAATTACTCTTTTCTGGGAAATTACAAATAGATGTTTTCTCTTAAAATATTCCAGGTAGAATTCAACCATGTGATAGCTGGTAGCATGATAACAAACTCCATACTTAGTGTTGGCTGTCTTAGAATGACATTTGTTAAACCAGCATTATTTTATTAGAAAAATATTTTATTCTGTGTTGCTAATATGATCAAATGTATAATAATGTACATGTCCTGAGGGTCAGACTGCATCAGGTATGTTCCAAGTAGGCTGAATCCACCCTGGAAATATCATGATCAGGAGAGTTCACTAAATTAAGTTTGAGAGTTCACTGAATTAAGCCTGTAGATACTGCTGGATTCTGAATTTAAATTAGGAAATATTACTACAGAGATACAAAGCAAAGGTTTTTGAACTCCAGCCACTTAGGAAACAAGTGACATCTAAGAGAGCAAGCTGAAAGTCACCGTGATAAATAGAACATGCAGTCCTTACAAAATCCAAATGGTCCTTATTATCTCTACTTCATTAACAGCTACATCATGTTCATTCTCATAGGCTATTTCCTAAGTACTGCAGGCTCTCATTTTCTGATCAGCCAAGCTGACTGCATTCAGTGAAATACCATCATGCTCACACTTGGGATAAATTCTGCTCAGGTCATGAATAAAATGTATTAGGCTGCTACTGTACAGATTCCCCAGAGAATTCTCATGGCAAAGCCAGCATCTAATTCACCACTCTCAAATTCCTGCAGCAACTTGTAGCTTTTATTAGTTAGGAAAAAAGCAACTACTACCTTGAGAGCTTTAATCCTCACTTTTGAGTCTTTTGGGGATCAGCTGGTACCCCCAAATTATTCATGTAAGAGGTGAGTCAAACAAAGACGAGACCACTGTTAGCTTTTGATACCATTGCTCCAGCATCACCCTGCCCCTTGACACGATTCAACCTTCTCTATGTAGACATCAATCCATTCAGGATGATGGTTGCAACTAGCAGGGGTGGAGTGGGAGAAGAGATGTCATTTCACATCCAGTTGAATTTGTGTTCAACTGATGCAGGGTCTTATTTGCCCCCACAGTCCACTCACCCGTCACAGTTTAATTATCAAGATGCAGCTTTGCATGGACAAATGTAGTAATGTCCTACATACCCACAGGAGCTCTGCATGCTTGACTGGATAGCATGGGATTGACATGACCTCAGAAAGTCTACTTAGCCCATGTGGGCAGTAAATCCCAGACACTGAAGGCAGCCTAAGTGATCAGCCAACCTGCTGGCTTGGCGACTCTTGCAAACTAAGCTTGCCCACACCATCTTTTCTCAGGATTCTTAGGGAGACTCCAGATGAGCTGCTGGGAGGTGGAAAAGACTTGAGCCAGCATTTTATTTCATTCAACTCTCACTCCTTCTGGGTAGCTGCAAGCAGTCTCTAATGCTCATATGTGTTCTACTCCCCAATAAGGCCAGACCCAGGCTCAGTCTAGCTGTTAGTAGCCACAAAGACAGGGCTAAAGTAATCTTCCTGATGTCTACACATCCCTATCCTGTTCAGCAGAACTTCAGGCTCACAGGAGAGGAAACGGCGGCTTCTGGGAGCTCCAATTACATTGAGAGGGCTCTGGGCATGGGCTATACACCCAATATAGCATTCAGGGGCTGGGGCAAATTGCAGGCTTTTTTTTTAAACACAAGCAGCTCCCTGTATCCCAAATGTCACTGTATTGAAAATGCAACATTTCTCAGCCCTACAAATATTGTTTCAGAAGGACAGAGGCAGCTTGTGAATCACCAAACTTTATTTGCAAGCTGATGGGTGGTTTTCATGCAAATGGAATTCTCTTAGCATTTGTCAGTTTGGTGAAAGCCTTGCCAAGCTTTCTCAGCACTCCCCACTTACCTCACTTGCCTGCCTTCTGCTCCCCTTTATGGCAGTGCCTGATTCACAGTGCAAACTGGATGGGGAATGACAGAGCCTCAGCCAGAAGCTCGGTCGAGTGGAGTGACGTTTCTTGTGGATGACCATAATGCAAGTGGCATTTACGTGACAGCGTTTTGATAAAGGCAATGAATGATGCAAGGCTGTCAAACAACCTTTTTCTTTTATTTTTCCCCACATTAAAGAAGGATGGACAGTTGCCATTCACTATTTGACTGTTAAAATACTTGTGTTTAGAGTCAAAACATCTGCTCTCTTTATATTGCTTGAGTTTGCAATCTACTTAGCCCTACGTGATTAAGTGCTTGTCAGAAGCTGATGGTGAAAGTGATGTGTTATTAACCACATCATCCCCACGCTGAGATTAAGAAACATGATTTTCTTATTTTCTAGTAGGAAGTATGTTGATCTGAGCTGGATTCAAGGCTGAACCAAGCCTAGGATCACTTATGCTCATAGACCACAGTCAAGAACTGAGATGGCTCCTCTGGCCCAGGTCGTGGAGCAAGCAAGTACCCTCTGCCTGTGCTTGTGCTTGCAGAGGGATGGCTGCCATAATGAGCCAGGAGAAATCCTGAATTCTTGCATGGTGGTGTGCATTTTAGCAGTGTCCTGGATTCATCATAGGTGTGACTTGGCCTGCAGCAACCCTTGTGCCCAACTCCTTGTCGACTGCCCATGGAAAGGAAATCCAAATACTTACTTGGGTTGAAAATCAGGTGCCATGCTCCAAACATATGTTGGTCTAAATGCTTGGGATCCAGGACCAGTCTGCCTCAGGCCATTTGCATATGGCAAAAAAAATGGTATTCTAGTATCTAACTAATCTCTGGATCCACCTCAGGAGGCTTAATTCTTCCTCCAGTGATTTAGCCAAGTTTCATGGCAAACATGTCATTATTAGAGCCAGAGTAATTAGAGGGCTTGGAGCTGCTGCTGTAAATAGAATTTTACTCCAATCGTTTTCCCCATGACACTGTCAGGATTCACCCCTGCAGCAGGTTTTATCAATCATTTCCTATGACAGTCTCTAATTCTCAGCTTCCTGAACCACTGCTGTATATCATTTTTTGTCATGTAACTAATTAGGGCATGGCATGAGAAAGACAGAGGCCTGTGAAATGTGCTTAGTGGAACAGAGAATTTGCTCAATTAGGGCTGTAGCTTCTTGATGATATAATTTAGAGGAAGAATTGCCCCAACTGTGTTTCTGTGCAGGGATGGTAGGATCTCTCACTGTGAAAACACTCACATGTTCAGCCTTACCTGAGCTCGTCCTAATTCTCATTGCTGCATCCGTTCAGCTGCCCAGACTGACATCTGGTGAAGGGACTTATTTTCAGATACATCAAGACTTCACTCTTTTCTGCCAGAGCATTGAGAAGAGATCAAAATATTATAGCTCTTGTTGCCAACATGGTAGCTGCAACTCTTAATCCTGTTCTTTAAACAGAACTGATTGATTGGGTTATTCCACTTCATTAAACTTAGGGGTGGGTATATGATCAGCAGACTTAATTACCTCCTGGAAGCCTAAATCTACTGCATCTGTGAGGGGAAAAAAATGCATTGGCATTTCATGGCCATGGCAAAGAAACTGAGCAACTGCAATGTCACTGTAAGGAACTGATGCTGGTAATGCTTCACGTTATTAGAAGCCCAAATAGTAATTAGAACACAAATGAAGACAAGGTCCTGTGACTAAATATTCACTTTCTCTGCAATAAATATAACTCTCCAGGAGCAATCCAAGTATGTGCTGGGGAACTGGGGAGGAGGATTTCATAGACATGGCAACTGATGAAGCTGAATGATGATGTGGACACCGAGGCTCTTGTCCCCACAGAAAATGTTCTTAGCCCTGCCAGGTGATTTGACATCTGTGTTGCCTGTATAATCTCGTAGACTAAGTATCTACATGGGTCTTTTCTAGCTCTTGTTGTCATAATATTGATGCCCCTCTTATTTCCATCTCCACCCTTACAGTGTCTGATGTTGGAAGGAGTCAGAGAGACCCATAAGTGTTCTAAATAAGGAGCATTTCAGCTACACCAAGCACTATGCCAGCATTGCTTATGCCATGTGTGGAAATACACCAGTATAATTGCATTGCATTCAGGTTTCTGTCAGCAGATCTTTATGTTGCTTTAAAAAAGTCCCACAGCCATCTGGCAGGAATCCACAGTGGTGAGGAACTCCAGTGATGGAAGAGAACTAAGTCTACCAGGACTGTGAAATAGAAGCACAGGTCAACGAGCCTAATTCTTTCCTCAGACAGTTTGCACACTACATGCAGAAAAACAGTTTACACATCAGGTAAGTGAAGAAGCTGAAGGCACTGGAGGTGTTGGCTCCAGCTCATCAGCAGGCAAGGTGTTGTCAAAGTCTTTCCTGTCTTCAGTGAGAGTTTGTGAAGGAGATGCTGAAGGACAAACCTGATGTAACTTTTACAGAGCAATCTGTGGCAAATGCAGGTGATGCTGCGGGCTGGAAGGAGTTGCAAGAAGTCCTTTGGATAGTGAACAGAGCTGAAATGGAAAGGCAAAGATATTAAGATCCTTCAAAGAGATGACAAGTGGCCTGTGTCTGCTAAAATGGAGAAGAAAAAAAGACAGTGGAAAGCTTCCAAGACAAGAGTAAAATGACCAAAATTAATGACTCGTAGAACAGCACTTTGCAGCAGCAGTCTGGGTGGATATGCAACGAAAGGGATTTGCCAAAGCAGATGAAAACAATTTTGGGCTAGTAAAGTTATAAGATAGTGAAAGACCAGCTGAGAGTCATACTCTGTAAAAGGAAACACTGCAGAAGTAATCAGCAATTTCAAGCCATGGCCAGAATGTGAAAAGCTAGAAAATAGAAACCCCGTCACTTAATGACAATCTGGCAAGATAGTTGGGGTGGTGATAGTAGGGGTGGTGGTAGTAGGGGTGGTGATAGTAGGGCTGGCCACAATGAGGCAGAAGAACATTGTCGTGGAGGAAAGAAGTGTGGATCCACAGCTTGGTTTGCACTCTGATAAACACAGCCTGATGGCTGGAGCTCTCAGATACAAGCCTCAGTCTTCAACAGCATGCTAGCTGCAGAGGCTGCTCACAAGCTCTGAAGGCATTTCTTCCAGGTGTTGTGGAATGGACAGCAGGGATATTATCAGGATGTAGACATAGTCTGTTAAACCTTATTCACAAAGAAGCATGGTGAGATGTCTAATTATCTTCTTGTGTGGCAAAGGGTGGGTTTGGATACTGCAAACAGGCCAGCTACGGAGATGAGAGGGAAACTGGAAGCAGGGTAATTGCCTCAGATGGAGTTCATACTGGTGCTGTTGCAATAGGGTAGAGGAGGGAAGTAGAAGAAGGGTAGTCAGCAGAGCCAGAAGTAACTGAGCATAGGATAGAGTCATTGCAGAGTGCTGATCTCGGCTGAGGGATTCATCCAAGGAAATTCTGCAGTGGGAAGCAAACTGGTCAGCGGGTGCTGGACTGGGGATGGAGACACACTGAGATGTGGCGAACAGAGACAACCCAGTCATGGCTCCAGTGCCCTGCTTGCTCCTGGAGGAGGCTGTAGTAGCCTAAGTATCTCTTGTTAAAAGGTACTGATGCATCTAAAGAGATCATGGGGTCCTCAGGACAGTCACTACCACCATAAAGGCCTTGGAACATAAAGCTCTTCAGCCCTGGAACTTTCCTAGCTTGTCTGAGCAGCAGGTGGACAGACAAAATTCCCACTCACATATTACATATGTGGATGGGAAGAAGAACAGCTATGCTCAGATGAATCCAGGTTTATAAGATTATTTGTTCTGCTACCACCCCAAAAAGCAAAAACCAGTTGTTTTTATTCATTTTACCTTCTTTTGATAGAAGTGTGTTTCCAATAGGCTTCACTGAACCTCCAAAATCTTTTCTGAGGGATGGTGTTGACCTCAATGGCTGGGCTTTTCCCACTGTCCAGCTCTATGTTATTTCTCTGATGAAGCAAGCAAAAGGAAAACAAAAGAGTCCCAAAGTATTTACTAAACACTGATGGGAATCAAAACACGCAAGTTTTAGATCAATTAGATCATAGAGTGTAGTTGAGGGCAATAACTTATCTCAGTTTTATTTTCTTGATAGACTTGGCAAGTAAAACCTGTCATTTAGTGACTGTTAAACACATTTATTGAAGTTATCATACTAAGCCTGAACTTAAACACACAGACACATCATTACCACAATTACAGTGGTGAAAACTGTAAACATTCTTACCACTTAACAGTAACTTCCTAGCAATCAGGAGATGGAAATGTAAAAATTAACTTCCAAATTGTCACTCACGGTGCTATCTTTGATCTTTTGTAGGTACCTGAAGTCATATTTCAGTATTGATTATAAAATGCATGGAATCATTGATTCATTCAGGTTGGAAAAGACCTCCAAGATCATCAAGCCCAAACATCTACCCAACATTATCATGTGCTTTCGAAGCACTCCTTCCTAACTCACATACAAACCACTTCAGGTCTAAACCTGGCACAGTCTCATACCCCTAAGAGCAGTTCTAGGGTGGTCTTGCAGGGGTAATTTAAACAAATCAAAGATCTACTCAACGCCATCCCATCTCCAAGCTGCAGAAAGTCCTTCCTTATACAACAGCCACTCCTTCCTAGTTTTCCCTATGCTCTGTCCTCTCTAGTAGAGTATCTGTCTTTCAGTGGGGAATAAAGATGCTCAATTTTTGCCCACCCTTGCAGTCTTTGATCCCTCTGCATGCTCTCTGAAGGAAGCAGGTGGTTTCGAGGGGCTCTGGCCCCTTCTGCACAGTGGTGGAGAGTTGCCAAAGCAGCAGAAGCCCCTGTGAACCAAAGATAGATTTGGCAATTCTGAGATATGGGTAAGTCCTCTTCAACCTCACCCTGTCTTTTCAGCCCCACAGGGATTTCCTTATGTTGTACAGTTGGGCTAAAGACTGAATGAAACCTGGTATGTGAATCTGCAACTGCTTGCTCTGAAAACCCCCTAGTAAAGCTAGTGGATTTGCTGCTAAATCAGTGTTTCATGGCAGCAGGTTTTCTGCTTATATCTGTAATTTGGCACCGGATTCTTCCTGAATGTGCCTTTTCACTCCAGTGATGGTGTTTGTTTTTACATTATTGCAAAGCAACAATAACCCATGGAATCGTGACAAAAATCTGATGATGTTTTTCTTTTAATATGCTTCATCGATTTGGATGTTTTACTTAAAAAGCTACAGTTTCCTTTTTATTTACACTAGATCTTGTTTGTTTTCATCAACGAAGCAGACTCTGGGGATGTGAGTACCTCGTACTGACAAAAAGCAGTTGTAACTGAGAAAAGTGAAAAAAAATAAATGCTCAGACATTCTCAGCTTTCCACGTCGTTGTCTCCATGCTTCTGTATCTCCCTGGTCTGTAGCTTGTGGGGTGGGGTCAGCTCCTCACTGCATTTGCAGCTTTTCTGCTGAAAAACTGAAATGGCAAATTAACCCTCTGTATGTTGTGGGAATTGTGGGAATAGGAAGATAAAAAATGCTGGTTTGGAGAATGACCCAAGGAATGAGTGACTGTTCTGTGGCCTGTTTAAACCTGGAACACCAGAGTTCAATCCCCAAGGCTAAAGAAGCATAAGAGCTACTTTTCATCTAGCTAAGAATAAATACTCCCGTGTGGGTGAGGTGTGTGTGTTATCTGGGAGTAAGACACCAACGACACCAAAGCCTGGGCAGTGATTTACCTCTCTTTACACAGTGCTGTAAATCTGGAGTGTTAGAAGGGTACTTATGTGTGAGACACGTGAAGATGTGAGGAGGAAAGAAGTGAAAATGAGTGATGTTTCACAGAAACTCTGCTTTCAGCACAGATCTCCAGCAAAACAAAGGCTGTGAGGCTGTGGTATTGTTCACAATTCTGATAACTGACACGAGGGATCCAAACCCCAGACTTCTTTTTCCTTGGCAACCTGCTTTCTCCAGCATTGCCTCTTTGACGTACATTGACATCATTAGAGGCCACAAAGTCAGTGAGGGCAGATGGCACCTCATCTACCCTAGAGGTGTCAAAGTTAGATGGCTAAACTTGGGACAGCCACAGCAGGTTCCTTTTGCAGCTATTAGAGGAAAGCCAGCACCTCCAGAGATGGCTTGCTTCATCTGTCTTGGACAACTATTTTAGGATAAGATGAGTCATTTCTGGAGAGACTTTTTTCTTTGAACCAACTTTAAAGGTCTTACAGGTGTTTGGCTTCCAACTTTAGCTGCTGAAGTTGGGCGAGACTCACTGTTGCAGTAACTCTCAGTTTACATGTGTGAGGATTCAGCCCACCTGAATCAAATGCCCTAGTATGAAATAGAGATATCAAATCAGGCTAAGGCAGATGTGTTGCAAGCAGGAGCAATTCCTTCTTGAGCCAAAATGTTGGGAACCCTTCCTTTACAGCATGGAAGGGAGTGAAAATGCCCTTGAAGCTACAATCCTTCCAGTAGTAATCTATAGATAGTTTTACTAATTTCTCCCTCTTATGCAGAGTAATTGAAATCCCAAATGAAATTATATTACTATGGTTTTAACATCATATGGCACTTAGGTCTTGCATTATTTTGACTTTATTTTTTTTCCTTAGGTTATTTCAAACCATTGTAAACCTATTCTCTTCACTTTAGCTTTACTGAGATGTTTCTTCCCAAACTCAGCAAGTCTAAAAATTGACTTCAGGGAAGATGAATGAGTCTTGAAACTCCACTGCCTGCACTGAATTGGGCTTGGTGCTGTGACCTAACCATAAGGAATCCAGTGACATTTGGGAAAGAAAACCTTATGGGCTGTCAGATATGACACAATGCCTTCCTAGTTTATCTGTCCTAAAAGAGATTCACGGCACTCTGCAGCAGCAGCCAGATAACTTTGAAAATTTCAGCAGCCCCTGGTCACCTATTTTTAGGGAACCATAATCCACCTCCATACTCTGTCACCGCTGTCTCTTCTGTTTCCACATGCTAAGCAGCTTTCAGATCCTGTTTCCTTTTTTTTCTGAGCAAAACAGTGCGAGGCAGCCAGGAGAAAGCAGAGAACAGCCTGTGGAAAGAAGTCAGAAGATGACACCAGGGAGAAAGATTTTACTTCAGGGAATCTTGAGGTTTTCCCTGTTGGTAAATGGGTGCTGCATTTCAGGGCACAGACAGAGCAATGGTGCTCTTCTACCTGTCCCAGTACACAACAGACCACATCCATGGTCACTGGGCACAGCTTAGATGTGTTCTGGTGCTGATACTGATCCTGAGTGCAGAGCTCACTGATTATCAATCATATACATGCCATAAATTCCACCTCTTCAGCCCCAAGTCAGCTTACACCAACTGAGGTGAGGTTTTTTTTCCTCCCCATCACCAGGAGGATCTGTCATGTTGTCTCCACCTTTATACTCACTGTCTTGAGGATGGTTTGTAAAACTAATATGTATTTACTTCAGAGGGAGGCTCAGTACTGTATGCAGCCTTCCTTAGTACTTCTCTTTCTTCACATACCTTTTTATGTGGAATGCTTTATGCTCTGTTATGTGTCCATACTGATGCAGCTTTTGTTCCTCCTCTACCTTCATCAGCCTTCTTGGAACAGGAGATTGGCCTTGATGAAGAGTGCCTGATTCTTTTCAGACTCTTTTCCTGCTGATCTCCTTCCATACAGGTATTCATCACACACAGCAGCTCCTGGGCAATGCTGACCACAGGCTCCCTCAGCTGGGCTGGGGCATCCTCCTCACTGAGGCTGAAGATCTAAAGGAGTTAGGAAAACCCTTCAGACCTAGGGGCAAAGACGGAGGCTGCCAAATTCTGGTTCTTGTCACCTTGCAATTCTTAAGCTGAGGGGCACAAGACTCATAAGTGACAAGAGGGCAGAGCCAACAGCCCCTTATTTCTTGATGGTTGTGTCTATAACTTTAGCTGAATGACCACGATTTTCTGAAGGAAGATTTTGAATTTAGAGGTGCTCTTAGAACAACTTCTGATTTATTTTTTTTTGATGATGGGGGCACAAGTTCTAAGATTAGCATTCTGAAAATAACCCTTTAAGATGCTTCTAATCAGGGACAAATATATTATCAGGCACAGAGCACAAAGGATCATTTTAAAAATATTTGAAAATACATACAGCATCTCCAGGGCAAGACAAATGTTCTAATACCCCCAGGTGGTATTTTCTTTGTCTCTTAAATACTTGTTATCTGTGAATGCAATAGAAAAGGACTTTATTGGCAAGTAGCAACTTCAACTGTTTTCTTAACAGGATTTTTCTGTCTTTCAAAGAGTATATTTATTTATTTATTTTCTATCTCATTCTCACAATATCCTCAGCAGGTATAAATCAATAGGGCTTGAATTACAATCCTGGAGCTATGCTGACTTCTGTCTCTTGGGGATATTCTCTGGAGCCTCAGAAACTTTAAATGCATAGAATACAGGGATTTCTGGATTATTAAATTAATGGAAAATATAGATTCACTTTGGAAGCAATACAAATCCAAAATGAGAGGCAGAAATCAGAATTTCAAAAGCTCATGACTTTCTGAAATGATTCATAACTCAAAGAACACTCTGCTGAAAGTTTTTTCTTTCTCTCCTTAGGAAATAGAACCATCTTGCAAACTGGAGCTGTGGGGAGATGGATAACTCCATCTCTCCGTCTCTTCATAAAAAGAAAATAACACTCATAACGTGAAGGAAGGTTCCTGAAAGGTAACATTTCAAAGACATTGTTCAGAAGAACCTTTCTTTGTTTTACAGAGTTTCTTGGTAAAAATACAGTTTGCTGAGCTGTAAGAAGAGAATAAAAAATGGAAACAAAATGCAAGAATTTTGTTTGTTATTGGGTTTGTGTTTGTGTGGTTTTTGGTTTGTTTTGTTTTTATTTTTTCCCCTTAACTGTCCAGTGACAGAACTGGGTAAATCATGACTCCACTCACTATCTGGAAAGAAAAAAAATATCTGTGTGGCAAGTTCCAGAATTATTCTCAACTGGTAGAAAAATGGAATAGGGGGAGTGGATTCCAAATGAGAAGGCCATTGGGAAGGGACTGAAGAAGTGACTATCAAACAGACTGAGGAGTGAAATGCTTTGTGTACTGCACTTGCTAATATTGTGCAAGTCCCTTGAAACAATGCTGACATTGCAGAAACTGGGGCAATTCCACTGTGCAAGCTTTTTAAGCCATAAGAACCCTGCAAAAGGTTTTTTGGAATAATCTGGTAACTTTTCTGTGTGGTGCTAAGATGCTTAACTTCTATAGATTCTTTTAAACTCTATGTTTTGTGGAAAGTTTTACCTTAACTAAAAGCATTTCTGAAGTCCATAGAACACTCTAATCCTTTGTCTTTCTCTCAGATCTTGGTAAGATTACCTAAATTTGCAAAAATCAGAAGCACATCATATTCTGTGCTTCCACAGAGTTTTCCATCTTGAAGGAGCACAACAACTGTTAACTCAAAAAAATTCTTGTGACAAAAGAAGTATGTCCTCAGGGAAATTAGAAGTAAGCACATAAACACAAAATGTGTTTTCCCATGAGAGCACACTTTCTAAGCTCTGCTGCCAGGTGCTCTTACTGAAACAAAGTTAAAGGTTTTGTTGCCTGTGTTCAAAGCAATCTGAAGAAGAGTGGATGAAATGAGGGCTAAATTGTCAGGTTTGCATTAACAGACTTGAGAGAATATCAATTGGAGACTGGCCCTGCTGCAGCATCGCTGGGGCAGGGGCTGATAGCCCTGGGGGGGCAGATAGGGGGTCTTGGTCCATGAGCAGTGTGGGGGGAGCCCAGGGGGCCAGCAGGGGCAGTGAGATCTGTGGGACCATCAGAGGCCTGGCAGTGGCCCAGAAAGTGCAAAGATAAAAGGTCCAGGTGTAGCCATATCTAGAGCAATAGCACAAAGACAGAGAGGGCAGGAGCTCTAATGCAGCCACAAGGAAAGGAGAACCTCTGGCAAGACTTCTTTTGCCAGCACCAAAAGAACTTTCTGCCCCAGCAATTTGCCAGCAGTGTGATCCCAGGTTACTCAACCAACCCATACCACAGATGGCCTGCACACAGGTAGCCAGACCCTGAGGAAGGGAAGAGGTTCCATGGCATGCACAGAGCCCAGCTGGTACACTAACCGGAGTTTTTGACCCTAAGGTACAGTAGGTAGTCAGAGCTTTCACTCTGCTGGGGAGAAGTGGCTGGAAATCTGCTTGGCAGAGAGGGACCTGGGTCTGGGGATTGACAGCCAGCTGAACATGAGCCAGCATGTGCCCAGGTGGCCAAAGCCAGTGGCATCTTGGCCTGGATCAGGAATGATGTGGCCAGCAGGAGCAGGGAAGTGATTCTACCCCGGTACTCGGCACTGGTGAGGTCTCACCTCCAGTACTGGATGCAGTTTTTGTCCCTTCAATAAAGAAGGACACTGAGGCACTAGAGCATGTCCAAAGAAGGGCAAGGAAGCTGGTGAAGGGTCTAGAGCACAAGTCTGGTGAGGAGTGGCTGGGAGAGTTGTGTTTGTTTAACTTGGAGAAAGATGGCTCAGGTGAGACCTTCTCACTTTCTACAGCTCCCTGAAAGGACGTTTGGAAATTTGTCTTACCTTTTGATAATATTTGATCTAAATCATTTCAGTAAATAATAATTAGATGTGAATCCCACGAGGAGAACAGAAGGGACATTTCATTCCTAATGGAAACATTTAGCACTATAAGCATTTCAAGTCCAAATGTCATTTTGACATAGTTATTGTTCTGTGTTGTAATTCAGCATCCAACAGGGTGGGGATCAATAGTTGCCCTCATGTGCTGTTTGCCTGACTGCACAAAACACATCCCTTAGGGGCATACGCTTAAAGTAAATGATGTTGCTAAGAAACCCATTAAAGTATGTTGTTAATTGACGATGAATAGCCTCCTAGTTATTGGGAACATTTCTTACCAGCTCTGCTTCATGTGGTGTGCAAATGAGACAACATGTACTGGTAGCTGCTGATGTCAATGACACTGGTTATTTAAGAAGCACACTCTGCAGGGAATAAGAAAGGCCACAATTATCAGATAAGAAAATTGCCTTTGTTTGCTTTGATGTTGGTAGCATTATTTGGGTGACATCACAGAACTCTGTGTGACTAAAGGGAAGCGAGCGAGAAAACAGAAAGCGCAGCGAGATGGTCTGACTTCTCACGGTGAACATTTGCTTCCTTGTCACAGTCTCAGGAGCAGAAGCTGTTCTCTCCCCAGTTGCTATTTATTCTCGGAGCAAGGTTCTGAACATGAGTAAATGCTCTGGCTAATGTTAAGTTGAAAAAATATTTTCAGCCATGCCTCCGATGTAAAATACACTCAGAACAGATTCCAGTAGGCTCTGTTGCCATGATGGTCCTCTTCTTAATAGAAATGTAGGATGAACTGTGCTCCATTAGAAATAAATCAAACGCAATGGCTAGTACTCTCCTGCTCATTTCAGTGGGTTCCCGAAGGCTTTTTCCTATTGCTTTTAAAGCCATGACCAGAGGTGCCCTGCAATTTCTTAAGTAAGATGCACAGAGAAAAGGTGAGGATGGATTAACAAAACAAAGAGCTGCATATAGAAGAACAAAAAGTATTGAATGCTGCTCTAGTTCTCAAGATTTGTAGGAAGTTCTGAAAGGCAAAGGGTTTTGTAGAAAGCGTTTGGCATCTGAATAGGGAGTGGCAGTGTATTTTGCCCCCTTTCTGACTCTTTTTCCCTGCTGAAATGCTATGTGCTGTAGAAGAGCTTGCATAAAGACTGACTAATGGATTGTACCTTGGGAGCTCTTGCAACGTGTCCAGTCCCTAAACTACTTCTTGCCAAAAATTATGCATAAGTAACAGGTAAAAAATCACATTTTATTATTAGGAGAAAAATAGAGATAGAAGAAGGGGTAGGCAGACCTTGACACTGCTTTGCTGTGATGCAAATTCTTATGCTGGTCAAACATTCTTCTCTATTCTTTTACCAAAAAAACCCCAAAGAACACAGAAACTACAGAAGATGTTCCTCTGAAA
>VWZY01011999.1:75508-119313 GCA_013399075.1 Chloroceryle aenea | reverse complement strand
GGTTTGTGCCCAGAGGTGCTCCAGCAGAAAATGCTGCTGTGCTCAGGCCCTTGCCTGAGGGCAGTGGGCAGTTCTATAACAAAACCAGCTGCCATCGACAGGCTTTTCTCAGCCATGTGAATGAGACCAGGTAAAGCAGCTGTATTTGCACACACATTTTCCCTATGCCTGAAATACTTCTGCTTTTCACAAGCTGTCTCCTACACTCCAGCGCGGAGCTCATGATACATATATTAAAATATGTGATTTTAGCATGTTCACAAATTGTAGAATCATCAAGGTTGGAAAAGACCTTTAAGATCATCAAGTCCAACCATGAACCCTACTCTGACAAGTCCACCACTCAGCCACAGCCCCAGGCACCACATCGAGATGGCTTTTGAACCCCTCCAGGGATGGTGACTCAGCCCCCTCCCTGGGCAGCCTGGGCCAAGGCCTGACAACCCTTGCAGGGAAAATGTTTTTCCTCATGTCCAGTGTAAACCTCCCCTGGTGCAGCTTGAGGCCATTCCCCTTGTTCTGTCACCAGTTACTTGGGAGAAGAGAACAGCACCTGACTCTCTACAACCTCCTGTCAGGGAGCTGCAGAGAGCAGTCAGGTCTCCCCTCAGCCTCCTCTTCTCCAGCCTGACCAAGCCCAGCTCCCTCAGCTGCTCCTCAGCAGCCATGTTCTCCAGACCCCTCCCCAGTTCCCACAGAAACACAGAACACAGAACAAGCTTTTGTCCAGTGACCATTGTTTTTGTTTCTGCTTCAGACAGAGCAGAATTAACATAATTTTCAAATTTTGCACCTGTTAATCTCAAAATAGAGACTGCACGTAGAAGACAACAGTGCTATTGTCAGGTAATTCAGGTGGCATTAACTCCAGAAAACTACCCCAAAAAAAATCTACTTATGAGGATTAATTTTGATTTACTTCTTTGACAGAGTATTTCATTGATTAAACTCAGTCCTGAAGCTAACATTCAGTTTAGAGGAAGAGCTGCAGTAACCACTTACCACAATGACAATTCTGTTTCACCATGAACACATAAGGAAAAGCTTTACGACGGAATCATTTCCCGTGGCCTCTTCCCTTGCAACAGCTCTTATAATATGTGTATCAGTCCAAGGAAGGCATTGTCATGTTTAATCAAAGATTAGAAGAAAAATTAATTTCATCATCCATCTCCTCTCAAAGATATCTCTGGGTCAACAGTGTAGGAAACCAGAGTTATTAACTAGATGATGAAGGAATTCTGCCAAGAACAGTACATGACTGCTCCCACGAGATCTCTAAATACCACTAATACTTTCTTCAGTAAAATTAATCCCTGTTCATTAATGCAAAACACTAAGCAAAATCTGCATGATTTAACCTGGCAGCAGAGCCCCTTCTGGCCACACAGCCTTTACTGCATTCCAGGCTTGGAAATCTGTGAGATTCAGATTCTTATAAAGGTTTTTCCATTCCTTCCAGTTACCACGTTCCTAGTCATGCCAAAAAAATCAACCAAAAACAAACCAAACAAACAAAAAAATAAATTTAAAAGGAAAAAAAGGGAGAAAAAGCCTCATTTTGTAGGAGCATTGGAGGTATGGACAACACACAGAGCTCCAGTCTGGAGAAGGAGGTGCAGTGGTTGCATGCATGAAGAGAGGCTGTGAAGAAGGCTTTCTCCATCAGGAGGCAAAAATGCTCAGTCAATGTGGTTGGCCAGCAAGATGCAATGTGAAAGGCTTGTACTGGCAGCCCAGTTCCTGGGGTTTTCCTTCACTCCGAGGGCTGCTTGCTGGCTGTGGATATTTGCTCTTCTTTTCTTTTCTAAATGGAAAGATAAAGGGCACCTGAATGTCCATTAAAATGTCTGTGCCATAGGCCACTGGCCTCACTTCACCCTGTGGGACCTGGTCTGAGGCAGCCAAGGCAGAACAATGCCCGATACCCTGAGGTTGGCAAGCTGATACTGAGAAGTGGCTGTTGGCTTTGTATCCTTACATTTATTATTTGTTTATTTCTTTTTGGTAGTACCAGAGCTTTCATGCCACTTGCAATTTTTCTCCCATCGTTTTCTCCACAGCTGCCGTGCAGATTCCTATGGGGCTGAGGACTTCCTACAAGCAAGCTCTTAAGCCACCCACCAACATTTCCACTTCAATCTTCCCTTCTAACATTCTTTGCCTCACTGTCTGACACATTGCAAGCTCTTAACTTTCCATCTGTACCTCAGCAGAGCCAGTGAAAATCAAAGCATGTAGCTTACACAGCTGTGACACTGCAGCAGACAAGTACACACAGATCCCTCGCAGGCTTGTGACTGGAATGAAGAGGTAATGCTTGCTCTTAAATCAGCTAATCCACTCCTATTTTGAGGAAGGAGCTCATACTTAAAAATGCAGTGATCTACTCCTTCCATGGCCAGCATTTAACTCTTGATGGTACGTAGTTATGTTCTGCTCCATTCAACAAAGTTTATATGTGTATGGGGATGATGAATTCCAATCCATTCCTTTTAAACATTTCCTTTTCTGTTGTCTAAACATGTATATATTTAACTTTGTGGTTTTTTTTTACCAGGGGTTGGAAGGGACTTCTGAAGAGCATCAAGTCCAACCCCCCTGCCAGAGCAGGGTCACCCAGGGCAGCCCACACAGGAACAGATCCAGGGGGGGGATGGAAAGTCTCCGGAGCAGGAGACTGTTGAGGTGGAACCTTTTATGCTCAAGTTTATACCTGTTATTCCTTGTCCTGTTGCTGGGCACTGCATAAAAGAAATTGGCTCCTTCCACTTGACACCCACCCCTAAGATATTTATAGACATTCCTAAAATCCCCTCTCAGGCTTCTCTTCTCCAGGCTGAACAGCCCCAGGGCTCTCAGTCTTTCCTCACAGAGATGTTCCAGCCCCGTCAGCATCCTCACAGCCTCCCTCGGACTCTCTCCTGCATATCCCTGTCTCTCTCAAACTAGGGACCCCAGAACTGGATACAGCATTCCAGGTGTGGTCTCACCAGGACAGAGTAGAGAGGGAGCAGAACCTCCCCACACCTGCTTTCAGAACATCATTTACCCGTGACTGCAGCAATTCACTGAGATCTTTGCTTGTCCTGCCACCGCCGGGCTCCCCACATCCGTAGATTCTAACCTGGACCAGAGAACAACACAGATGTAGTCTGAGGAATGTGATCCATGCAGGTTCAGTAGCCACTGTTAATGAGAAGTTACTCATTTCCAGTGTAGAATCCCTTATCCTTAATGACTTTTCCCTTCTCTTTGAGCATCCTTGTCTCAACAAAGGGCCTTCACATACTGAGGGGTAATGTCATTAAAATAAGCACATCTTTTAAAAGGATACATCAACAATCTTTTTCCAACCCCCAAATACATATTTTTCTCCTACATAAGGTTTGCAATGGGTATCACTGTATATAACTTCAATAGCTACTTCATGGCAGAATTTGTCAGAGAAATGTAACTGCAGATGGATGAGCATTTTAACCTTGTTCTGTTATTTATCTTTTGTTGGTCATGACAGGTGGAGGAAAAACAGGGCTGAAATTAAATGCAAAAAGCTATCAGCTTTTGAATCTGGTAATGTTGGTGGAGGACAGGAATCAGGGCTCACTGTTAGTTACATTAAAGCAAAGTATTGAATTTTTCATTAGCCTACAAGGTTAAATAATTCACCAGGAGGAACCAGAACAACTGCAGCTCAGCCAAAACTTCNATCCCTGTCTCTCTCAAACTAGGGACCCCAGAACTGGATACAGCATTCCAGGTGTGGTCTCACCAGGACAGAGTAGAGAGGGAGCAGAACCTCCCCACACCTGCTTTCAGAACATCATTTACCCGTGACTGCAGCAATTCATTGAGATCTTTGCTTGTCCTGCCACCGCCGGGCTCCCCACATCCGTAGATTCTAACCTGGACCAGAGAACAACACAGATGTAGTCTGAGGAATGTGATCCATGCAGGTTCAGTAGCCACTGTTAATGAGAAGTTACTCATTTCCAGTGTAGAATCCCTTATCCTTAATGACTTTTCCCTTCTCTTTGAGCATCCTTGTCTCAACAAAGGGCCTTCACATACTGAGGGGTAATGTCATCTTTTAAAAGGATACATCAACAATCTTTTTCCAACCCCCAAATACATATTTTTTTTCCTACATAAGATTTGCAATGGGTATCACTGTATTTAAAGATAACTTCAATAGCTACTTCATGGCAGAATTTGTCAGAGAAATGTAACTGCAGATGGATGAGCATTTTAACCTTGTTCTGTTATTTATCTTTTGTTGGTCATGACAGGTGGAGGAAAAACAGGGCTGAAATTAAATGCAAAAAGCTATCAGCTTTTGAATCTGGTAATGTTGGTGGAGGACAGGAATCAGGGCTCACTGTTAGTTACATTAAAGCAAAGTATTGAATTTTTCATTAGCCTACAAGGTTAAATAATTCACCAGGAGGAACCAGAACAACTGCAGCTCAGCCAAAACTTCCTCAGCACAACCTTCCCTTTCTCCTGAACTCACACAGGGGAAAAGAGATTTATCCTCATCCAGCTTGGGGTACAGGATGGAACATGTTCTTTGCTTCTGCTGAAGACCTTCAGCTACACACAAAATGTGTAACTCTTGAGGCCCTCTGAGACTGAAACCCAGGTGTGTCCCTGGTGCTGTGTGTAGATGCTCCTGGGTGTATTTAAGTGCTTGGAACAGAGTGGAAGGGCTGCAAGCAGAGGGTGAGAGGAAGATACTGTGGAAAACTGCACCACAACGTGAAGCCTGCTCTCCTGGGAGGTTAGTGAGCAGGATCAGAGACATCCAGAGGGGATCTGAAGGCCTCTGAGGACACCAGAAAAGCCACCTCCAATCAAACAGACTAAATTGTTTGGCAAATGGAGCACCAACCTGACATTAGAATAGGAAAGCACATATGCTTTGGCAAAAATCCTCCATGCCAAGAAGAAAAGAAAGCTCTCAGAGCAAATCTTTGAGGAAGGATCTCTCTAATGTCTTGCCTCCACTTTAGCCAGCACTGGAATACCTGTCAGACCATGAGGGGGCTTCACAGAAGTAAGGAAAATTAACACAGACTTCAGTTTCACAGCACTTGTAATAGACACTCAGGTCAAAACATAAGGAATTTAAGGGATTTGCAAATATATCTCAAGGGGAAATCTTCTGCAAGCATTTTTTGGACAGCTGCTGTGATAATCGAGGCAGTGCTGGGACTTCTCTCGTGTATCAGGCATTCAGCTCTTTCTCCCACTTTAAACACAGCTATTTTACCTTACAGGCTCCCATAAGGTTATTGACTTGGAGCCTTTGCTAAGGCCCACAATAGGTTAACATGATTAACTTCATTCAAAAGAACGTTGTCATAAACACTTATTAAAATTCCTGCTTTTTGTCCCTGCGTTTTATCAACTGGAACTTGGCAAAAATGCAAAAGGGATGATGGAAATTAATTTCCCTGAAGGAATCATTAAATCTTCCTCCTCCCCCTTCTCCCCTCCCTCTTAGTTCATGGGCTTCAGTACTGGAAGCTTTTAATTGACTAGATTGTCAGATTTTGACATCTTAATCTCCCCCGATGAGCCAGGTATCTGCAAGCAGAGCATCTGAATATCAAACACTGCACCTCTTGGACATCCATTATGTACATACCAGCTGCAGCTCAGCCCCAGTTTGCATCAGTGCTCCAGTTTACATCTTCAAGCCTCTCTCCTGCTCACCATGATGGAGATGCATAGCTCCACATAGCTTCACCAGCTTCCCCAAAGTTACTCTCTTCTCTCTGATTTGTAAGTCAGGATTTCATCACCTGCAAGATTTACCTGTACCATAAAAGCCAGGCAGCCACGAAAGCAAAGACTCGTACAAGTTCTGCACTTCTATCAGCGTATTTCTGGTCAGATCAGTTTGCACCACTCCTATCAACAGAGTTTGCTGGTTTTCACCAGAACAGAAGCTGGTGTGTTCTGCTTGTACAGACTATGGCAGAGCTCTTCTTCCCACTGGGAACTTCTAGAATCAAGCACAGAGTTTTTTACTCTGGATGATTCCAATCAAACCTAGATGACATCGGTGCTGTTGTGTTGGAAGGAAATCTAGACTGGTTGAAATGAACCCAGGAGTCCCCAAGGCTGGGAGCAGCATAGCTATAGGTATGAAAGGAAACAGGCAGCCTTGGTTGTGCAACTTCTTTAAGGAAAATGCTCATGGGAGAACATCACAGAGGCATCCCCAGGACAGCCAGCAGCAGCTGCCCCAAAAGGAGGATTTATTGTAACCAAAACTACTCCGTGCTCCTTCTGACAAAATTAAATTACAAGTTCAGGTGTCAGTCAGGATTTTGCTACTACACAACCAATTCCTAAGCTTTAAAGAACGTTCTTTCTAGAATATACACACACTCACCATAAAGGGGAAAACTTCCCATACAAGGGTATCCAAAGCGGGTCTTTCACACGAGGGGGGTGAGGGCTCACTCAAGGATCTATCCAAAAGCAATACTCAGCAAAGGGGGGATAAGCCTCACTCAACCTACAGAAGCATCCTGGAATAGCATCCAGTATATTCAAGGAGAAGATCCAGCTGCAAGGGAACCAAACCAAACCTGCTCTCTAGAGGAGCTCCATTTACACCCTGGTTGAGTGTGCACTGCGGTCATTGTAAACCACTGAGGGCATGCTCAGGACAAAGGCAGGCTAAGATCCTGAACCACTGGCTAATCCCCCTGAGGCATGCTTTAATGCCTATGAGGTGATGAACTGATTTTCATCAGGTGTCTGGCAAGCCCTGGCCTTAATTCATTTTTTGTCAGAGTGGTTGCACCTGCCACAGAGAAGAATCAAGAACATCCTCAAAGCAGATAAACAAGCAACTGCTTATATCTGGTTGACTAAAAGCAGAGGTCAGTTATAATTACCCTGCTTGTTTGATAGGTACTCTGGATGCAGGTCCTCTGCCTGAGCTGCTGTGTTATCAGCCTCAACAGGAGGAGAAAATTCTTCCCTGGGAGGGTGACCGAGCCTGGCCCAGGCTGCCCAGAGAGCTGGTGGTGTCTCCTGCTCTGGAGACTTTCCAGCCCCCCTGGCTCTGTTCCTGTGTGGGCTGCCCTGGGTGCCCCTGCTCTGGCAGGGGGGTTGGACTCCATGCTCTCCAGAGCTCCCTTCCAACCCCACCATGCTGTGATTCTGTGTCTCGGGCTGCACTTGGAGAAGAGGGCCATCACATGAGACCATTGCCTGGGCTACCTTGAAGCAACACTTTAAATAGCTCTTCCATATTTCTGGAGGTTAGATCTGCCAGCACAGTGCAAGACACAAGACTTGCCCTTTGGAAATTACAGAATTATAAAGGACTGGTTCATTCTCTGCTGTAATTTTCATGCATTTCCACAGATTTTGTTATTCATTTTCTTTAGTAGTGATAATGTAATGCTTTCCCAGGGAAAGCTGTTGTTACTGTACCTGTGAGGTCCTGGACTAGCTTCTGGCTGTGCACATGCATCCCTTATAGAGATACCTGGATGGAAGGTGAGTCCTGCTGACACGTTTTTCTTTCAGAATCAGTCACAAAAAAAAAAAAAAACAAAGAAGAATATTTTTAAAATGTAAGTATAATGTTAAAGCTGTGGCTGTTAATAGTGCTTCACTGAGAGAGATTCTGCTTGCAGTTGATTCAGCCCAGGAGGATGTTGCACGGTACAGTCAGCAGAAATGCTCCATGCCTGGGTTCTCCCCATCCCAGATACACATATATCCACCAAAGCAGCATTTTCAGATGTAGCATAAAGCTGCTGTCAGCTGCTTTCAGTTGCTTTTGTAGATCACGGAATCGTTCAGGTTGGAAAAGACCTCCAAGATCATCAAGTCCAACCTTCTGCCCAACGTTACCCTGACCCCTAAAGCACATCCTGAAGTGTCTGTGGGGTACTGCACTCATACTGATGACAAAGCCACAGTTTGTGCAGCCATAAAGGCTCTGTGCTAGCAGTCCAGGCTCGGTGGAAGGAGTCATTCAAAGTGACATCAAGTGCATCTGGGGAGATACACTTCCTAGAGTCCTTGGGGTTCTGCACAATGCTGGGGGTACTGGCTGCTCCCTGGCAAACCAGGAGAGAAGCAGAAGGCAAAAAGGTAAATTAGAGCCACCTTCCTCCAGTCATTAATAAATACACCCTTGCTTGCCTGTGCTTCCAGGAGCTGCAGCCCACTCTGTCCTTCTGTGGAAAGCATCTACTGCAGGCCTGAGGTATTTGCAATTCTAATAGGCTTATTTATTAAAAAAAAAAACCCAAAACAGATCTCATTTACTGTGGAGCAAACGTCTCATAAAACCACTGTAGGGATGGCAGTATAGACTGAAATGTTTATCTGCAGAACTCTGCAGTTTTTCCAACAGGGAAAAATCCCTTCTCTGTTCACGTGGTTTGAGTTAGATCAGAATGAAAACATTTTATAGGTGTATTAATGACAGATCATTGACTCACAATCCATGAGCCATAGATGCAGGATCAATATTGGGGATGAGATAGACAACGCACAAAACTAGACAGTTACAAAAGGCCAGGGAACACCTATGAATTTCTAAACACCCTTCTATAGTTTGTCCTGGTTTCAGTGGGACAGAATCACAGGCCAGCCATGGTCTTCAGGCTGTTAGCAGTTCTGAGTCAGTCAGAAGATTAAACTGAGAGGGGCAAACCCAGGCTGGTTAACAGATGTATCCCATACCAGAAATGTCATGCTCATTACAAAGGGGGAAGTTTTCAGCTTTTGGCTGGGCTGAGTATAACTTTGTATAGTTTATATTGGCACTTGTCTGATTAGCTCAGTACAAATAAACTAATTATTAAACTTACTATTAAGCTAATATTAGTACTATTCATTTTGCTGTGTCATCAAATCTATTCTCGGCTCAACCCTCGAGTCTCTTCCTTTTTGTGATTCCCCCTTCTGGACTGAGGAGGGGTGACTGAGTGGTAGAACAACAGCTATAGTTTAGCCCTGGATACAGTGTCTGTGCACCTCCCTGTTTGCAGTTTAATCCAGCAGATGGACATTTTCTCCTTTAGCAGCATGTCCTCTATCCACTCAGGGTGTCAGACCCACACACGTCATTTACTGGCACATTTCTGCCTTTGCTGATGTTGCTGCCCAGACCATTTGCCATGGGAAACAGGAGCTGTGTGAGCAGGATCATCCCCTGATGGCTTAACGTATCTTTCCCTCTGAGCTGTTGGGAGTCTCAGTGGTTATGCAATAGTAAACGCCAGCAATGTGCTCTTTTTCACTGTCATATCTATTGTTTTACAAATATATTTTTGCCTAGCACTCGGCTGAATAATTCATGCTTGAGTAGCCTGGTTTAGTTGTGTTGCTGCCTTCTGAATCTTTTTTCAGTTCCATTTTTCAGGGACGTTTTGGAAACGCGTCGAAGTCATTTTGCATAGTTAGAGCATTTGGTTTCTAAATGTTAACATTTAAACAAATTGGTTGGAAACTTCTTCAGTCTGAGCAGAAAATGAACCCAGCCTTTTACCTGGATCAAAACTTGCAGCTGAAAATGTTGCCTCTAAATTCAGTCTGAGAACTGAACAGCCTTTTCCTTTCAGTAGCTGAGAGGACTTTTGCTATGACTTATAATACTTCTCATTTTCCACTGAGAACGCATTGGTACTGGTTTGTTTTGACTCACTGCTGTATTTAGTTAGTATTTCAAAGCAAAACCACTTCTTCTGTGCTTCTCCTCCTGTCATCACCATTACCACTAAGGGCAGGAGACTGACAGAAGCCTTTCAGCCAGCCCCACTTACAGTCAGACATGGCACGTGGGACTCACCTGACTACCTGTCCAGGTTTACTCTCTAGACTTTAATGTCCTGGGCTTGTCATCAGCAGAGTGAAGCAGGTTTTTCTCTGTGTGATTTAATTCATCTCAAGAGGGATGTTTAAAATAAGTCAGAGGAAACAAGCTCCAGTGACTCTGTGGGAAGACATAGCCACAGATGGACACTGATACTGCAGGCTTTCAAAAGGTAGCTGTGATGACTCCAACCCACAGTGCCAACCCCCAGAAGCTCACCTAAATTAGCACCAGGGTGAAGGAGCTGAGGACTTTACAGGTGCTCCAGAAGGGAGCAAGGTTGCTTTGAACACCAGAGGAATGTGAGCAATGTTCAGAATAATCATTCTGCTGCTATCCCTTGATGTCACATAAATAAGAGTGCAGGTTGCAGGAATCTCAGTGACTTTACTGGGATAGATGCAGTCTGTTCTCCTAGTACTAAATTTACTACTAGATTTCTTTATCTATGTCCTTTAGATGTGAGTCTTATGCCAATCACTAGGTTAAACAATTAAAGAGTCATCTCCTTTTAAAACAGAGCAGTTATTTCTCTTGCCCAGATAGGGATGAAGAGCTTTTAAATTGCTAGGCTCTTGTTCCATAGTTGAGTGAACTGAAGCAAAGCAAAGTTAGATCAAACAGCAAAAAAATGTCAAAAAGGTGATCAAAAATGGTGATATTTAAGACCAGCCCCAGGAAGAAAACTGTAAAGTATTACAAAATCCCTCAATCTAATGGAGAATAAGAAGGACTAGCAGCTGAAAGCTGATATAAGACACATTTGAAAAATGAATTCAGGTGCAAAATTTTAATCGTGAGAAGGAATTACCAAAAGACATGGTGAACCCTTCCAGGTTAGCAGACCAAGCCCTTTCTCTGTGAAAGGAATCACTGAATTAAATCCAGACCATAGCGCTCAATCTGGGGACCAAGGGAGGGGATGTAACAGCCTTCTCTCCAAACCAGAACAAGACCGGTGGCACCTCCAGGCTCTAACACATCTGAAGTTGAAGAAGAAAGGTTTTGCAAGTAGGAAAACATCACTATTTGCAAAGTAAGAATGATTACACTTTACCTGCAGGAGAGAAGGTGGCAGGAAAATACACGCTGCAGATCATGACATTCAGCAGGAAAAAAATTGTTCACAGCTAAAAAATTTACTCTTGAATCTCAATTTTGATGATAATATTATGCAAAGGAATATTAAGAAGAAAATGATCATTTTGAAAGATTAAGATATTCATGGTAATGACTACAAGCTGTAATTTAAGGAGCAAAAAAGGCTCCAGGTTTTCTGTCATTTTTTTCTTTTTTTTTTTTTAAAGCCATATTGAAGTGTAAAATTAAAGGAGCCCTCATTTATTTAGATTGTTCTGCTCTTCCATGTAAAATTATCATTCCTTTTCTAGAGAATAAGAACACACACTTTGTTTGTCAGCCTGCATTCGTGGGTGCCATTCAGAACTTGTCACTGTAATAATACCTGTGTTTCTTCTTACCCTGCTCCACGTAAGCCTTTCTTTCTTTATTAGGTCTGTTTGTCACTTTGCAGCTTATTTGGATCTTTAAGATGCAGGGTGGGAGAGAGCTAAACCTGAAAGTTGTCCCTTGGCAAACTAATTTGTTCTTAGGGAGGTGCAAAAATGAATGTACCCGGGGAAAACAAGGTAAAGCAAAGTCCAAAAAGCCCAACCTAATGCTAGTTTTCATTGCAAAGCTACTTACTCACCAGAGAATCCTGATTGTCAACAGACTGGACACACACTAAAAGCAGGGGAAATTAATTAGTAGGATTGTAGCTCAATAACTCATCTGTGAGTTGTGTCCAATTCCAAGAGTCTACTCTATCCAGGACTGTTCTCAGGGGGAGGGTCTGCTACAGCTCTTTTCTCTTCATAGCACCACAGAGTCACAGAATAATTTAGGTTGGCAGAAACCCTTGGTGGTTATCTAGTCTAATCCCCCCCCAAAGCAGGTCCAGTCAGACTGCAGTGCTCAGGGTTGTGTCCAGATGCAGCTCAGTGTCACCAGGGATGGAAATCCAACAACCTCTGAGCAACTGCTTTCAAAACTCATCAGATTTTCCTTCCAAACTTTCCTCTACATCTGGAATTTCCTCCTGCCTCTGTGTGCTCCAGCCTCTGACATCTTTCTGGCCTCTACCAGATTTGTCCAGCTCTTTCTTGCAGAGGGGAGGCCACTGAGTTGGTCAGGTGTGGTTTACCCTAGCTCTTCTTAGTGACCTTCTTGCCTTCCACATGCTTGGAAACAGCTCCTAGGAGGATGTACCCCACCACCTTCCCAGGAACTAAGATGAGGTTGACATGTTCTTCCTGCAACCAGCTGGGATAGCTGAGTTTTTCAGTCATCAGCTGTCTTCCCACATAGGTGACCAACTTAACTGAGTTTAGGGAAAGAGCTAGTGAAAATCTTGGCTCACTTTTCTTAAGCTGTTGGTTACTTTTGTTTTGTTTTCCAAAGTGCCTGTTTGTTCTTAGTTTCGTGGTCTCAAGTCACTGCAGTTACTTCTTGCTAATCCAGCTTCCAAAACATGAGAGAAATGAGGAGTGACGAGGGATGCTCACTCCACATTAAAGAAGGTCACATTCTGGGGACATGCACAAGAAGAAAATCTAGTCATTCAGGCTTAAAGCAGTGAACAAGACATTTTCAACATGAAATCCCACTTCAAAACCAACTAGTAAAAAATGTAAAATCTGGAGATAACTGCAGATTACTTCTCTTTTTTTATTTTTTTTTTTCCCATCTTACAAAACATCAGTCACAAAATTTCTGGCAGCTATAGGAAAATAAGAAAAAGCAACTATCCTTCATTTCTCTTAGCAGCACAGAAACTTACTGGTGCTTTAACACCAAGGTACATAAAGGCAAATACCTTCCTGAGGAAAACCCTTTCATTATTTTTCTTTGTACAAATGATTCATGTTCCCTCATAAACCATGACTGTAGAACTTTGATTCTTTCCAAACTTTTTAATGGACTTAACTCCAAGGCATGGAGACTGGGTTAGTGAGGCTCCTAACTGGCACCAGTGTATTTGTCATCATGATTTGTCACTGCATCAGGTGAAAACTTTGAAGTTAATTGGTTCATATTTAAACCACGCTTTGAAAATGCAAAGCTCAGTTCTGGGGTTTTTTTTTCTTTTTTTTTTTCTTTCCATAACCAGGTCCATTTCTTATAGTGACTGATAAGCAGTCAGTATAAAATGATGGGCTCTTAAATCTATGGGAATTGTACTTAATGAGAATGACTCTGGTTCTCATTATATTGATTTCAGGGGGAGAACTTTCACTCATTTTAATGGGAACAAAACCGACCCTTGCTGAGCATTTGGAGCCAGTCCAGTAGAGATCCTAAGCAGATGAAAAGGAGGTACAACTGCACATCAGCTTCACTACTTGGGCTCCTTTTAGCAGGAGGCACTGTCTGCAGATGGTCCTGCCTGAGCACGGGGGAGGAGATGGGTACCTGAGACTGCCTGGAAAGCCTTCAAGAGCAAATATTTGCCTAAGCTTGACATTTTGGGCACTAGGTAAGGAATATTAAGCTCTGTTCATATAGAGTCCAGGCCACAAATTTATTCCTACAACCAGGCTTCTACCAGAAGTTTTCTAAAGAACTGGGCAAGACAGCACTTTCAGTGACAGGGGCTACAGATCCCCTCTCTTACTGTAGCCAAGAAGTTAGAGCATTAATTATGAAGGAGAAAACCCAGGTTAAGTGCCTTACCCAGGCATGTCCTGTCCATTGGGCCACAGGCCAAGATAATGAATGAAGAAATTTCCTAAATCTTCCTTTTTTTTAACTACGAAATGAACAGTACAAGATTAATGAGGGAGAGGTGGCAGAAGAAAACACAAATCATTGTAAGGCAGCCTTTATTAAAGCTGTTTTTCTGTTCCCCAATATTTTAAAGTAAAACCTGTCTTGTAGTTAAGAAGACAAGTTTGAAAGGACAAAACAACATGTTCTTAAAAGTTGTCATTTCCCAGAATTATGATAATGACAAAAACTGCAGGATAAAAAGTGCATCCTGATTGTGTTTTTATTTCTCCAGTTCTCCTGCTAGTTCTTAGATGTATTTCAAAGCAAGCCACTGCTCTGAAGCACGCTGACACTTTGGCAGGGGTTCCAGGACCCGGACATAGATTTTTAATGCCACTTAGGTGCCAGGGGATAAACCCCTTGTCCTCCAGCTGCTACTCCACAGGCAAAGACTCTGCTCTGTTAGATTTGCCAATCCTCAGAGTTGTCACAGCCACATCAGAGTGTCTAAAGTGTCTTGCTGGAGACCAGAGATGATAAGGCAGGTAGACCACTCAACCTCCCCCCTCTGCTGCTGTCAGTTTGTCTAAGTATGCTCAAAGCTCCACCAGGAATCATAGCTAAGGTGGCTTGGAAAGCTGGCAAAGCTATGGTGCTGCATCTCCTCACAAGTTCTTGAGCCTACCCAAGGAAAGAGGTGTGCACAGTGCAAAGCTATGCAGAGATGCTACCTCAGCTCCCAAACCCAGTGTGGCTGCATGATGTCTCAGAGCCAGCTACTGGGGCTCTGTGTCCAGATGGACTTCTCCATGCTTTCCTCCAATGTTCCTTCACACAACCTGTGACTTGGCCTCAAATGGAACTACTTAAATGAGTACAAGGTATTTGTCAAGGTTTAGGGTCATGGCCACCTATAACAGCTGCTCTCTGTTAACCACCTCCCTTCCCAGAAGGAATAGAAAGGGAATGAGGGAGAGAGACTCAGCCGGGAGAGGAGGGAACTGGGACAGGTTGAATGGGAATGGAAATAAGAATAATAAAAATGGAATCTATACAAATAGATACAAACCCAGTATGGAACCCAACCCCCCGGGGGCAATTCCATCACCATCCCCACTGGTGCTGTGGAGCAGGCACTGGGAGAGTCCCAGGCTGGGCCCAGCAGCAGATGGGAGCTGTGCTCAGGAGCTGGATTCTGGTGCTGGGTTCAGGAACACCCAGCGCAGGAGCGAAGGCAGAACAGAGTCCTCCTCAGATGCCAGGCATTGCAGAAGAGATCTTGACCCTCATGATTCCTCAGCTTTATACTGAACATGACATATATGGGCTGGAATCCCTGGCCGCTCAGTTTGGGGTCCCCCTCCCTGCAGGTGCCGCCTTTGCCTTTCTGCCCCCTGAGCGTGGGGCAGGAGCCCCAGCAGTGGCCTTGGTCTGGACACCAATCCTCAGTAGTAGCTGTAAACACTGAGTGTTTTCACTGCTGGTCTGCAAAAATCTGCCATTGTCTGAGCTGAAAAGTAAAATCTCTGAATAGAATTAGTTTTACAAAAATCACTGTTTTAAAGTGCATCCCAAGGCATTATTCCTATCAGAGTAATTTACTGGTAAGATTACCATATTTTTTCCTACCGTGAGAAAAATCAAAACAAGTTTATGAGATGTAAAGAGAACATGTAAAATGTACATGATTCAGTGAAGCTTCTGCTCTAAAATGAAATGGAAAAGCTTGTTTTGGATGCAGGTCTGAGTTATCTTTCCCCTACTCTGTACCTATCCTGCATTTCTCTGGAGATCAAGTTTTTATTCCCAGGTTTGGTTCTGTGACTTGTGTAACTGCATTTACCTGGAACATCAGTCCTTTTCCAGGGAGAAGGGTATTTACTTCAGGTGCCAACTCATATTTGCTAACACACATCCAGTTTAACCAGTTTTTATCAGACTGGTAGCTCTCGAAGGTTCTACATTTCTGCAGTGAGAATACATGAAGAGATATTGCACGGAGATACTAGGAATCAGTTTTAAAGGGGATTTAATTAGTTCCACAATCTTTTTTTTTTTTGGATGAAACATAAGGAAAAATTCTTTCTCAGACATGTTAATTATTTTCAAATATGGAATCTGTGAGTAGAAGCACTGCTGAAGAAGTGTGACTAAATCAGCCTGCACAAAATCTTCAGATAACCCTGTTTAAGGAGACCATGAGGATGGACAAGTTTTTTTGCTAATGAAGTCCCACTATTTCAAATGTATGTGGGTTTGCATTTCTTTCATCCAAGTCATGTGCTGTGAAGATACGGTACTTGGTTTGGTCACATCCAGTTGTAGAACACAGGAGTCATTCCTCGGCCAGATGACAGTCTGATGATCTTTTCAAGAGCTAGGGTTGATGATGCTTGGTTTTCTCATTAATTCCATAGTCAAGCTGACTCAGATTTCAAAAGCTGTAAGTCAAGCACTAGGAAAGCTGACAAAGATGGAAGAGATGACTTATCATTAAAGGAACTTTTTTTTTTCCCTTAATCACCCACAGTTAAAAATGAACACACAAAGGTACACCTGTAGTGCCAGTAAACGAGAGCGGCTGTGGTACAAATTATGAAGAATAGAGTGTTGCCAAAAATTCATGCAGAGAAATGAATCTCTTCTTGATGGGCATCATTTTCCAAATGGGCCCTTGCATGCTGTTGTGGTTTGAATTACGAGTTTCATGCAGATACAATCTGCAGTTCAAGTGCACGGGCTGGTGAACAGTAGCTGCCTGTCTGGAAAAATTAAAACAAGTGATAGCCTAGCAAATGAGTATTGTAAATTTAAATTAACAGAGAGGTTGTCTGCTTTAATCTCTGAGTGAAGGGCACATTGCTTTCAAAGATATCTCGGGGAAAGAAATAACTCCGACAGAGTTATGGTTTTGACTTGCCTGGTCTGTGGATATAACTTCTGGGAACCTGAGGAATTAGAGTTTGTTTGTTGTTGATATAGCAGGAAGGAAACTCTGTTAAATGTCCCATTATTCACAGAACCTGTAAAGCAATGTCTGGGTATGAGTCTGGGTCACTGTCTCCTATGTCAACGGTTGTAATTATCAGCTGAAGCCTGATGGCACATTTCTGAATTGGGTAAGATTAATCAGTCGCTTGGGAGAAGGTAAATTTGAATTTTTTTCTTCCACAAATTAGACAAACCAAATCCAACACACTTCTTGCATTGTCTAAGTAAGCATTTTTTTCTGCACTGTGGCCTCACGCCTTTCTCAGTGGGGAAATTCCTTTCTCAGTGGGGAAACTCCTTTCTCAGTGGGGAATTATCAGTATGTACCTGTGGGACTTTCAGAGCTACCAGAACAGTCATCTCAGCAGAAAAAGCAGAGCAGGAACACAGCCTCACCTGCCTGCACTGCCCAGAGCTGCTCCCTCCTGCTGCTGATGGAGATCCCGGCTCTTCCCTGAGCTCTGCGGTGCTGCGAACCCTCCTCTGCTTCCTTGTCTACTGCTTCTTCCCTGGGTAACTCACACTGTAGGCTCTTTTGTTTCTAGTTTATTAGAGGTGGAACGTTTTATTGGATAGCCTTTTAAAAATGATTAATGAAACCTTTTCTGTCCTGTTATAAAAGATTGTATAACTTTATTTTTCACCACCACAGCCCTTGCAGTGCTTCACAATCTTCTTCCTCATCGTCACGGTTTCTCTTGGACAGGCAGAGGTACCTACCATCATTCCCACCTTACGTCTGAGGAACCAAGGCACAGAGAGGCTGAGTCTTTGCTCTGCTGAAATACTGATACCAAAACCAGACTCTGAAGATGATCTCCTGGCTCTCCCTCTCTCTGTGCTTCATGGACATCTCACAGCACTCCAGGCAGATGAATTAAACTGCAAGATCTATTCCCAACATGTACCAAATGCTCTTCAGCTGGTAATGGTCATTGAGTCCTTGAGCTGAGGCTAGAGATAGTGCAAGGAAGAACATCAACATCTTCATCAATGATCTGGGTGGAGGGACCAAGGGGACCCTCAGCAAGTTTGCTGCTGACACAAAACTGGGAGGAGTGGCTGATGCACCAGAAGGTTGTGCTGCCATCCAGCAAGACCTGGAGAGGCTGGAGAGCTGGGCAGAGACAAACACTATGAAATTCATCAAGGGCAAGTGTAGGGTCCTGCACTCAGGGAGGAATAATCCCCGGTACCAGTACAGAGGAGGGTCTGCCCCTGATTATTGATCATCAGCCAGCCACCTAAGGATGTCTGGATTTGGTTTCTGAAACCTCAAGTCATGCCCAGCAAATGTTATCTTTAGAAGACAAGTTACCCTCATAATACTCGTCTACTCTGCAGCCTAATGGTGTAATTATGATTGATTTAATTTTATTAAGTCATCAAAGATTCTATTTCCTTTCTGAATAGCCACAAAAAATACATAAGGTCTTAATGTGTTGGGATACAAAAAAAAAAAAGGCAAATCTAAGTGAAGAACAATTCCTGAGATTTATGAAGCCGTGGTACTACTTCAATTTTAATAAAATATAGTCAATGACAAAAAAGAAATATAAAAGCATCTAATTATAATTATAAGATGTAATTGTGCACGTTATATAAATGTAAAATTATATGAAAAATTGATGGCTAGGCTAGTCATATAATCACCTCTCCACTGAAATAACCTTGATGGCTAAAAGGGAGTTGGCATTCCAGACAGGTGTCAAATGAGAGGAATATTTATTTTCCACCAGCATAGTTCATCTCAAGTGATTGTTTTTTTTCATATTTTGAATTTCTTATCCTATTTTTATAATGCAACAATATCAGCTTTTGCATTTCCCTTTGTTTGTGTTGTTGGTTTTTTTGTTCATTGAACAATAAGCTAGAATATACCTTAAATTAGGGACTGAATTAATTTTGTCTTAACCCATCTAGCTACAAGGCAACGTGAGCAACTGTCTTGGCTCCACTCTAGTCATTAATTATCTGGTCAACACCAGTCAATGGACTCTAGAGAGCGACTCACTGCAGTTTAAAATAGCCACCAGGTAAACCATCCTTTCCATACCCTTGTTGATGTTCACTAGCTCTCTGTCAACACTAACAGGAACTAAGTGAGCTCAAAAGGAGCCACCAAAGTTAAGCAAAATGAATCCTATACCAGGCATCAGTTCTCTTGGTCCTTTCCATTCATCAGCACCTATGTGCATTGTTGCTGTGATATCTCTTTCTGTAATCAGTTTTTTCTTGTTCTTGTCTGTGCAATTTGTCAGTTCTGTATTAACAATACTTTTTAAATGACCCTCTGTGCATTTTATGGGTCTTTGTTTCATAGCTTAACCATAAACCATGCGACAAGCGACATTTACATAAATTACTGCATAATAATGACTTCAGTAATTCTCTACACCAATAATCTCATGTTTGAGTCTAGGCATGTCTTCCAAAACACTTAAGTCTTAAATGTTTATATAGACACTTCGTTTGCTGTATTGAGAAAAAGGTCAATGATTTCAGATTGATAAAATGCATATAATTTAAGGGAAAAAAATTTACAGCCTGTGATTCTGGCTCCCTTCCAGTATTTTTTATTGATCCTGTTTGGGAGATATTTATGCTCTGTAGCAACATGCAAGAGTCTGTCCTTAGAAACTTGACTTGTAATTCTTTTCAGAGAGGTTGCTCTTTCTTCTCTTCTTCTAATACTTAACAACCCCACCCTATTGCCAATTCCAGGTTTTAAATCTGGAGGATACTGCAGCTGCTTGGTAGTGCAGGGTTAATGGTTGGACTTGGTGATCTTAAAGCTCCTTTCCAACCTAAACGATTCTAGGATTGCATTGAGCTTCTATCACTAAATTTTGCAATGTATCCTCATGTTATTCAAGGTTCCTGGTCTTTGCTGGAGAAAAATCATGTGTCTTTGCCTCCAGAAACCACCCCAAATCTTCACCCTGCCCATTATAGTTCGGACTGTATTTGTGCTCTACAGGCAAGAGTAGAATTTTACCCATAGTAATGTTACAAGATGGAGATGTCCTACTTATTTCTAGCAAGAAAGGAGTTAGCCAGCTGCTGATGCATGTGTCATAGGGGTCCAGAGACTGGAGAAACAAATCAGGCAGAAAGCCCAGTCATTCATCTGGAGTAAAGAAGAAAGCCATAAAACCAGCTACCTCACTGACAGGAAGAAATCGCATCAGACAGTAGGTAACAGAGCAGTAGCTTGTAACCCAGGTAGTGATTTGGGATGTCCTTACTTACCAAAGAGTGTTGCTTTCTTTTTATTGCCTTTTTCATGCTAATTTTCAGGAGTGGAATGCCCCAGGGGAACACGTGTTTGGTAGGACACTTAACTAGACCAGATGGATCTATCATACATCTTGCATCTCCTTCCTTAGACTGCTGCTGCTGTCTTCCCTGTGCTGTTTTACCACCCTGCACTTAACTCCTTAGCACCCTTTCTAGCCCTTTTTCTCTGAAACCCTTCCAGATTGTCAACATTTTTCCTGGCATCATAGTTACAAAGCAGTTAAGGTGCAGCAGATGAAAGGCTTCTTTCCTGCTTCCCGAATCCTCTGGGTACCCATCTCCAACATGACACTGGATGTTTATCCCACCGTATTGCATTAGAGGCATGAGTGTAAATCTCTGCTCACTATTTCCCTCCATCTTTCAGCATTAGAGCACTTCAGTGTCTTCCCTCACACCCAGGATATTTATGATGAAATGCACAGTTATACTGCTCACTGTATTTCAGAATTATATCCTGAAGTGTGGGTGAATAGAAAGACATGAAGTAAGGAGGGAAAGTAAAGTTATGGCATTATCCTTATAAGCACGTAGGTGCCTGAAGTAACAGTCACTTCTTATCTAGTAAAGCTTGCATATTGGTCATTGGTTATAGAACTGTTAATTTGAACACACAAGTTTTATAGTTGTATGCACTTCAGTAATCAAATAATTACCCCAGACCAGCTGAATCTTTAAACCAAACTGATATTATCCCCTTCGTTATCCCCTGTTGCTAATTCTAAAGAGGGGGGTTTATTCCTTTACTCAGGGGAAGATTCTCTTACTTCCCAGCAGAGAAGGAAATTCAAGTTTATTTTAATAATGCTAATTTTACTTTACTTTTTTAATCTTAATTTAAACAATAATTTAGTTTAATACTGGAAATTTCACATTTCTCTAGTTGTAAACAATCTAATTGTCACTGGACCCTTTGAACTTATATGGATCACATGTATTAGGCCACTTTGCACAAGAATTCAGCTCTGTTACTTCTAAAATAAGAGAGCAGCACATTATGTGTAGCTCCATAATGATTAATGATGTAGGAAAGGGATTCTCTTCAGTCGAGTGTGATTCTTATCTTTGCATACACTTAAAAGCAGAAATATATAAAAGAGTCACCCATCTTCTTGGTGTCTTACAACCAAACTCCAGGGAAAAAAAATGGATCTAGCTGATGAAATTTCAAGTGCAGCTTTAATTCTGAATGGAGGTGAAGAAGGTCTGGCACTGACTGCATCTTCAGTACTGCTGCTTCAGCCTTTGTTCATGGGAATGGAAAGAACATCAAGCACACTCGGTCTCTGGCTAATCCTGATACTTAAATGAGGTTCTACTGCAGTTCCTTTGGTTGAACAAAATGAAACAAAGCTTCTTTAACCAGCTAACTGCTGTTTTGTACTGCCAAGAGTCCCCTACCACAATAAGAATCTGCTTCTGGCATGTCTCTAGGATATATTTTATGGATGGATTATTAGTTTGAAACCCAGTTTGCTGTAACAATTATATATAGGATTGATTTTCTCTTTACCTGACTTGTAACACCTTCCAAGAGTGTTGATGATAAAGACTTGAAGAGAGGTTGATCTAAAAGGTTCCTTTTGTGACAAAGATTATGTACCCCTTCCAGAAGGGTGTGGGGAAGAGGAAGGAAAAAGGCTAAGGTTCGACAAGCACATTGAATGTTGTTGTTCTCTCAGTCTGCCACTCTTCCTACTTACACTGATGTAGCTGAAGTAGGAAATACAGATTTGCAAAGAAGGCAAGAGTGAAATCTATAATGCAATCCTGGGATGCATTTTGCAATGCAAACACACCACTGCTTCTCTAGGATCCTGCAAGGATGTTGGCACACGTTTGTGCCAAAAGCAGGACTAGTCCAGCCATCTATTCAGCCCCAAGGCACTAGCTAAATGCAAGTAAAATTTGCACTGAATGCCTTTATTTTCCATCATGTCTTCTTAAGAAAACTTAATGTTACAGTGCATATGAAAACAAATTCATAAAGTGCCCCATTTCTGGAAGTTACTTAATTCTTTGTTATTGAGTAACCATCAATCCCAAGTGCACAAACAAGCTGGAGGCAAGAGGATGGGGGAAGAGTGATAACCAGAGCAGAAGAAAGAAAAAGCAGCTTCAATGGACTGAAGAGTCTGTTTCGTGGATTTCCCTTCACTTGAAGTATGCATTCATAAAATCAGAGAGTATCCATGGTTGGAAGTTGAGGGGGTATGAGGGCATGAGGTGGGGTGGGTGCTGCACACTAATTAATGATCCTTGCAAAGTCATCTTTGCGAGATGCAGGCACAGCATAGTCCAGACATTTCTGGGGAGAAGGTTACAGGCTTATGACACCCAAATATTTGGGGCATTTTAAGAAGAAAAGCAACCATCCTGCAATAAGTATCTAAAAAGACCCTGGGCCACTTTTTGTTCCCTGCTGTTCTCATCTGGGACAGAATGGTTGTATAATATTATATGAAGAATCTCTGCATTGCCTTTTGTGTGCCTTCAGCCTTTTCTGCTGGGTGGAGATCGATTGTCTGTTTACAAGTGAGTTATATCTACTGCAGATCACATCTGGGTTAAGATTATGGAGGTGGCTGCAGGAGCTGATAAATAATTTTTTGTCATGGAGAGCGGTACACGGCGCAATCCAGAAGCATAATTCAGAGTGTATTCATATGTAAGTCCTCAAAGTGAGCTAGCAAGAGATTTACAGGCTGAAGCTGCTCTTCTGCTACAGCAGGAGACAGCTTCCAGAGCAGCATTTGTAAACACAATAAATGGCAGAGGAGTCAATATTGACTGATGGGACTCAACACATTCAGTTTCATGAGGATGTAGAATGCTGAAAATAAAATAAAAAAGTATTGTTTGGCTTAAGAAGTAAGTGGTAGGAGCTTTTCTAGACTCACAGCAAAAAAAAAGAACTTAATTGCCAGCCTGGTTGCAAATATAGAGAGTGCTGGGCTTCAGATTTCACCCCGTAATGCTCTAGTAACCTGTCTACATCTTAAAAGGCACATAATGTTCTTGCTTTCACTGGTTTTCTTTAGTTTCTGGGCAGATCTGATGTTGCTGGCTTTAGTTCTTGAACAGAGTGTTCATTTGTTTTCAGAGCTTATGTAAAGTGCTATATATATGCATTTCAAAACAAATAGTATTAATTAAAATGAGAATTTCATCTACGGTTCAGCACTGGGACATATTAAATTAACATGCAGGGGTGGTAAAGCTTTTAAGAAGAATATTCTTTATTTTACTATGTCACTGTTCCCTTACCAGCTTCACTGGAGTCAAAGAGGAACATTCAGTGAATAATTTTTCCAAATGATGAGAGATGAATTCTCCAAAAAGCTCGGGTCAGTTCTCTTTTTTAGATAAAAAGGTATCAGGGTCTCTCGATTGGTTTATGGTCTAAGCACTGAATGACTTGTACAGTTCTTCTGGTATTATGCCAAGGAAAATTTGAAGACAAATATTAGGTAAGCAGTTTAGAAACTAATGGTGTAAAGAGAAGTTGTATGCTTTTACTCAATTTGGGCTAATTGGTCAAGAAGCTGTGCTAAGGAAGAGGAACTGGTGCTCTTCAACCCACTGCTGACATTTCATTTGCTGTGTCTATACTAGTAAATAAATATGGTAAGGACCACTTCCAGGAATTGAGGACAAAGATCAGAGAAGAGCCCAAGTGCACACTGTTCACACTCTTTCTTCACAAACTGCCACGGCCACATGCACATTGCTTTTCAGGAGTGGCTGCGTGACCACGCTGTGATCTGAACTGTGCTCAAGAATTGAATCCTAGAATCATGGAATACCCTGGGCGGGGAGGGATCTCCAAAGGCTACCTAGTCCAACCCTCCTGCAGTGAGCAGGGACATCCTCAGCTAGAGCAGGGTCCTCAGAGCCTCATCAAGCTTGACTTTGAATGTCTCCAGGGATGGGGCCTCCACATCCTCTCTGGGCACCCTGTTCCAGTGCTCCACCACCCTCAGAGTGAAGAACTTCTTCCTAATGCCCAATCTAAATCTGCCCTGCTCCAGTGTCAAACCATAGCCCTTCATCCTATTGCCACATGCCCTTGGGAACAGCCCCTGCCCAGCTTTCCTGTAGGCTCCCTTCAGGTACCAGAAGACTTTGGCCCAGACTGTGTCAGTATGAGTCTTGTTCCAGAGCCTGGCAATGCTTTCTAGCACCAATTAATTGATACTGTAGAACTAGATTTGTAGTCCAGAGATAGCAGAGAAGGATGGATACTGTTCAGAGGACTCTCCTCTCCATTCCCAACTCTGTCACTGCATCACTGATGGTCAGGAACTCCAGGTTTAGTCCCTTGCCACATCAGGCACTAGGAACCCCAGTGTCTTGTAGTTTTCAAGTTGCAGAGGGTTGAAGACAGCCTAGAAACGATCTTGGAAGGACACAGTAAAGCTAATGAAGCAGGAGAACTGAGGTGAGCACAACTCCTGAGCAATGCAGAAATCAAAATAAACACTTTAAAGCCAGACGAGACCATGAGAACCTTCAGTTTGTCATCGTGAAATGGGCTTGTTCTTTGCTGAAGGTAGCATGTGCAACCCTAACACTGCTTATAACTTGCAAAGTCACCAAGTACCTGGTTCACACAGACATAATCTTATTTGTGTGAGGACTGCAGAGAGGTTTTGAGGTCTCCTATAATGTGCTTACATGTATTTTTGGAAACTAGAGGAGAAAAAAAAAGTAAAATAATAAAAAGCAACAGAAAAAAAAAGGTTTCAGCTGTGAGTTTTATAATGAAGTGAAGAGCCTCTTCTGGTTTCACTCAGCTGTATAATGAGATGATCCCGTGTCTAATCACAGAAGAAGAAAGAATGAAATGTACCTACGTCCTGTTATGTAAGATGCTTTATGGCTGATCAGATATGTAAAAGCAGCAAAATCTGCTTTCATCTGCTAGAATAAGCCACTGCTCATGTAGGTCTGAAGTTATTTCTCAGTGTTTTGTACAATGATGAAGGTTTAATTATTAGGCAGATGTCATTGTGTTTTGCTTTTGTACAGAATCATCCTTAAGGGCTACAAAATGTTTGTGCTGCAGCTTTTGTTAATATTTTCTTCAAGCTTTTCAGATAATTCTGTGAAGGTTGCTCGTTTATTTGAGTAGCAAACAGTTTTATTATTTCAGGCTTATTTTCTATGTAGATGTATTATGGACCATATCATTTATATGGGAACCAACTCATTAAGCTCAGTGAAATTACACTCATGAAGACAGAGATATTTCTGCAAGCATATTCCTACAAGTAAATGCTCCCATAAATGCCTTATTTTAGCAACACCCAGCTATTCCCCAGTGGATTATGAAAAAAAAAAACCAAATACCTAAAAATATTTCGTTAAGTGCAAGAAAGAAAAGATATTCTTTTTTTAACAAAATTTAATTTGCTTTTTTAAACTGATGTGAACTAAAATCTTCCAAAGAGAAAACAGGTAAATCCCAAATCAGCAGGCAATGCTCTTAAGCTAACGCAGTTAAGAGAAGCCATTAATGAGACACCACAAGGGGAGAGCTGCAGCAGACACACTATAAATCCTTATTCTAACAGTATGAAACTAGCTACAGACTGACATGGCACTGAACGTGCTTTCTCACCTCCATTGGTTATATAAATGAATGAAAATAATGATAATAAATGAAATTCATACCCACTTCAAATGGTGTGTTTTTGACAGAAAGTCAAGACAAACATCTCATTTTCTGTCTCTTTAAAAGCTGAGTTCTTGACAAAGTAAGTTTGACAGCTAGGAAGGAAGTCATTATCCTCATTATTATTGGTTTACTGGATGACACCATGATAGCCTACGACACTTTACAGAGGTTTTAAGACGTGACAGACACTGCCCCAAATTATTTCCTCACTACACAGAGTCTAAAGGCAATATGACAAAGAAAGGCAAAGGAATGGAGCAGGAATAATGTTAATTATAGGTTTAAAGAAGGAAGTGGCATCAAGGTGGACTTAATGCTGTTAAGTGCAAAAAGGGACCTCATTCTTGGTATACAGTGAAATAAAGGGATGATGAAAGAAGACACCAAGAAAAAAGGTAAAGAATTCCAGAAGAATAGCTGGACACAAGGGCAAAGCAGGGAAGGAACATCCAGATGCAGATGCAGCTGGCCTGAAGCTGGGATGGGACATCACAGGGATGGGATGTCATCCAGAGGGGCCTGGACAAGCTGGAGAGCTGGGCCCAGGTGAACCTCATGAGGTTCAACAGGAGCAAGGGCAGGGTCCTGTCCCTGGGCCAGAACAACCCCCACTGTCAGTCCAGGCTGGGGAGGAGGTGACAGAGCAGCCTGCAGGAAAGGACTTGGGGGTGCTGGGAGAGGAGAAGCTGGACATGAGCAGTCAGTGTGTGCTCACAGCCCAGAAGGCCAATCCCATCCTGGGCTGCAGCAGCAGAAGTGTGGTCAGCAGATGGAGAGAGGGGATCCTGCCCCTCTGCTCTGCTCTGGGCAGCCCCCATCTGGAATCCTGCGTCCAGCTCTGGAGCCCTCAGCACAGGANGAGGGGATTTAGATGAGAAATAAGGAGTTAGTTATTTACCAGAAGAGTAATGGACACTGGAACAAGTTGCCCAGGGAGGTGGTTGAGGCCCCATCCCTGGAGACATCCAAGGTGGGGCTGATAGAGCTCTGTGCACCCTGCTCTAGTTGAGGCTGTCCCTGCTCTCAGCAGGGGTTGGACCATGTGGCCTCTGGAGGTCCCTCCCAGCCCAGACAGTTCCATGTTTCTATGTGGGAGATTTTGTAAATAAGTGCCACTGGCAACGCCTGAGCTACCGTGGAATCCAGAACTGCTCCAAGTGGAGACTGGACCAGACAACCTTTGGGGATCCCTCCCGGCCTAAACTACCCTGTGATTCTGGTAGCCTGGTCTGGTACGCTCTGCCAGCATGGGCTGTCATATGGCAGAGGCTTGGTAAGACAATCTGCTCCTGAGCTACAGTCCTGCTTCTTTTGGCAGATCCCATGTAGCTAACTCTCTTGCCATAATATATTTTTGCTCCTCTGAGAGGCTTCTGAACACCTGATAATAACTAAACATAGATTACCTCATCTGATAATAAGGGTACCTCAAAAGGCTGGCAGTTTGATGAGGTTTTTACACTCCCCTGAAAATGCAATCGAATACTGTCATGAGTGGAGAGAACAATGTTTGTCCATTAAGTGACACATGTCTGAAAGGACGGAGAAGGAGACGAGAGGGAGAAAAGAAGAGAGCAAGGACATCTTAGTTTTGCAAAGAGGATGTCACTTCGAAGGCTATGTAAATGATTTTTAATCATTAATAATCTCAACCTCTCAAATAATAAGCAAGAGCCCCGAGCTTAACTTTAGGAGTGCAAAACAGACGTAGAAATCTCATTTCACCAGCTCTGCACTGCAATGTATCTGTAGGCCAGCGAGGGTTTTTTGATAGCTGTGCCTTATAACAAAGCAAATTAATCTCCATTTTGCAGCTAGAGAGAGTGGAATTTGAGCAACAATTTGCTCATTAGTTCTGCACTGTGGCCTGCCTCTGCCTGCTGCTGCCCTCCCTCTGAATTTTTATTGTTTTGGTATTTGTTTGGTCATAATTATCTCATCTCTACCTACATCAACCTGTCAGAGAGAGTGCTAGTTTTTCCTTACTGATTTGTAATCCTATTACACAGCCCATCAGCAGCTTATTTCTGATGATTGCAAGCAGTGAGCTCTTCTGGTAACAGCTGTTAATATTTGCCCCTGCTTTATTAAGCAACAAGTACTTGTTGCTCGCCCATAATAATGTGAAGCTAATAATGTCATCCCGGGCTGCTTCCTGGGAAATTATGTTCTCCCCGTTCCCTTTCTTTATTTGTATAACATCAGCCAGGTGCTTAACCAGCTATTTAGTATATCCATCATCCTGACAAGTCGCAGGAACAGGGATGGCCCAGCAGACACGGCAGGAGGGGCTTTGAGAAGCAAAGATTGCATTAAAAACTCTCCAGAGGGGCTCACAGCCTGTCACCAGCAGGGAGCAGGGTACTTGGGAGCAGTGGTGGCTCAGGTAAGAGGAAAGATGTTGTCATCATAGCACAGCCAAGCCTATGGGTGTGCAGGACATCTTTTAGACCAGTAGATCCCATGAGCTATATTTTGAGAGGGGCAGGGCCAGGCAAAGCAATTTGTCATTTTCTTAGAGGACTACAAAAGGCTGAGAGTGAAAATTTGAGAGATTTATCAAATATTGCCAAGCTACCATTTCCTTTTAAGACCTGGGTGGGTTTTTTTTTTTCCCTTTTCCTTGATCAATGCCATTCTTTGGACTTTTGGAAGATCTCACCCCTCAGTTGCAGAGAAGAACTTTGGGGTTTTTGAGATACAAGTGACTGAAGGAATAGTGGTAGTGGCTGCAGACAGGATTTCATCTCTCCATATTCACTCACAGTTGCTGTTATCACCTTGGAAAAGTATTTTTACCAGAAGTTTCCAATTCCTGACTTTTAAAAACTACCCATTCACACTCTAGAAGTCTGCAGACCAGGGATTTCAAGCTAAACTACCAAGATGGTTTCTAAACATCTTTCTTCCTAGGATGCTGAAACCTTTCAAGCTGCAGTCTTCAAAGCTATTTTTGAGAGTTATGCTTCGATAACGTTCAAGTCAGTGGAACTGATGCAGGTGTTGATTTGAAAATAGTGCTGGGAATTTCACAGCTGTCCTCTGGCCGAGTGTCTCATTTCTCTCTCTTCCTCACTCTGTCTGCCCCCCAGTCCACGGGGAGCTTGTCCAGATAGTGATGTACCCATAGGACAAAATGCATTTGTATTAAGATTTACCGTTTAATTTTGCACATCTTTTTACACATTCTTAACTTTAGGTGATCAAATGTCAAGATTTTAAAGAAGGAAATTGTTTCTTGAAATTGTTTCTTAAAATTGTACCCTCTTTCTTTCACGAGGGAGTTCAGGTATGGATAAATCCATTGCATTCATCTTAGGGTATATATCTGAAGTTGCCTTGAACACCTTTCACATCACAACCTCAAGCGCTCTCCCGTTTGGACTGTGGCAGAAAACCCTCAGAAGCAGGAGAGACTCGTGAGGACTCTGAAAATGAAGTTCATCAGAACCTGAAAATGGGAAAATAAATGAAAAGTGCCTTTTTGTACTTATCTTCTGGTTCTGAATGACATCTGTTGGAAGGAAAGTATCAGTTCTGGAAAGAAACAAGCAATCAGGCCAAGAGACTTTTTCCCAAAGGTAATTAAGTAATAATTTCAGATTCTTTTCCATAAATTTGGGGATACACAGAGATACTCAAGAAAGTGCATGAAAAATGACAGTGACCCTCACCCCCTGCTTCACTGGGTAGATTTGCCTCTGGTGTCCACCTCTGTAGTGTCAGTCCATAGAGATGTGTTGGAGGGAGAGCTGGAAGTGATGTAGCTGCCTAAAAATAATTAATAGTCAAAGGCTGGCTGCTGAGCTGATTAAAGTGTTGAGAGCCATCAAAGCCTCCAGTCCTACTCAGCTCTTAGGAAAATACCAACTTCCTATCTCGAAATCCTGTCTTAACAGATCCCTTTCAGAAAATCTCTTACATATAAGGAGCCTTAGACAAGTAGAAATCAGCACTTCGTGTTTTGAGCAGTGGCAGCATAAAGACAATAATTCTGAAGGAGATTCTTTAAAGCTTTGGAGGTCTATAACCAGAAGCAGGAGGATGAAATCAGAGCAAGAAAAGCTAAGCTGCACATGACAGAAGGTCTGTTAGACTGAGATGTGGCTTTGTATGGGACATGCTGGAAGATCTGGGATCTCTGGGACTAGTGAACTCAACTTGAGTCCTCTTGTAGGGAAGGCAGGCTTAGGAAGGCTTTGGACTAGGTGGGTGAATAAGCCTTTGCAACATCTCATGGCAAACACTGATATGAAACAGCCCATAGAAGGAATGAGGAAAGGAAATACAGGATGAAGGAGCAAGCACAGGTTTGAGAAATGGAATCTCCAGTCTAAACACTTCCAGACTTGCTGTAAAGATGTGTCAGTGGGGTACTTACCCTTCTTCTAGCTGGACTAAACATTTTGCCTTATTGCAAGCTAGTAAAGGACAGATCCCCCCCAGATGAGTTTGCTTCCTCAACATCTTCCAAGGAAATTAAGGATTTTATGTTTTGCTGCTCTGCTTCCCTGTGTTGTAGTACATGATCTCCGGGACTAAACATACCTTGAGGTGCTTCTAACACTCATTAATAAGAGTGCTTAAAATAGGGTCGAGAGCCAGCACTTTCATCACCTTCCTGCAAGTGTCAGGCTAAATATTCACTAAATAATTAATGCAGCATTTGGCGTCATGTCACAGGCAGTTATGAATATGCAACAAAATGTTGGCAAAGCAGTAATCTGGGTTTAAAAATCTCACTGTAAACACCTCTGGAAAGAGAAGTCTCTATGCAATAAATACCAAAAAAAATACTAAAAATAAAATGCAAAAAAGTGAAGGTATTGTCATTGTGAATGTAGATCACTACGACAGGGGCAGGTGTCACTCAGAATATTTTTAATGGTCTCAAAATGCAGGAAAGGTTTTTCTGCATCTTTTTGTGTTGCAGACCGCTCTGTATCTATGGGCTCAGCTGAGCAGCCTTTGTAGACCAAGCATTTGTTAGCAACACTGGCAAAGTTTTCCTGGGAGTGCTTGGTAGAAGAATATTTACAGGAATCTACAACCAGGGCTCTGAAATATTTGCTACTCAGATTGTGCTGGGTCTTATTTCAGGACCTATGCCCTAATCTTCTGTTCACACACCTTATGAAGCCATCAAGCTCTGAAATGTGCGTGCATCACTCGAGCTCTGGGCACTGCAACTTCCAGAGACTGGGAGGTAGGGGAGATAAAAGGCACATAAAAGCCTTATCAGACAGACAGCTGGTTCAAACAGAGGAGCTGCCATCACTAGAGTCTAACTTCATAGTCCTTGAACCCATTTGTAAAGGTAGCTTTTTAGAAAAGCTTCACATGATTTTTTTATTATCTTTTTTTTTTTCCCTCCCTCAAATTTTGATCAAGTTTTTGTCCTCAGGCTCCTTGGCTTCCCCACACCGCGTACCTTCCGGCGTATGATTTTGTCTCCTCTGTGAGCAGCCCAGGCTCCCAGTATTGCCAATTAAAAAGAAATGAGCTCCATCAGAAGCTATTCAGAACTCGGGGACTGATTCACCTGGGTGAGTGCCCATCTTATGCTGGACATGCCAAAAACCAAGGCAAATTAACTCAGAGGTGAAATTAATTCTTCTCCCTCAACTCTGCTCTGGCCCTATGTGAGCTGAGAGAGGTTTGGAGTACTCTTGTATCTGCCTCCTCACAAAAGTGTCCTCTTAACCAAGAACAGAAGGACTGGGAAGACAATTTATAGGAAGCTACATTTCTCCTGGAATTGTCCTCGTGTCACTGTGGAGAGTCTGAGATGTGAAGCAGATAGAAAGTCACGCAGGGATCTGAGGCATCATCCCTGGTGTGTATTGCGAGACCTGCTACAGCTTGGTTCATTCTCAGGACTTTTCTGAGTCAGGTGATGTGCTGGAAGGTGATGTGATGTAAGCAGCATCCAGAGAGAGAGAAACCACACCGGTGACCAAGCTTCCAAAGCTCTCAGAAACCTGCAAGACATCTTTAACTGCTATGAAGTGGTTACAACTGGTGTTGGAAAAGTAGCAAAGACTTCTCAGGAGATGTGTGCAGCCAAGAGCACGTTGTATTTCCAATAAGCTTAAATCTTGGAATACTCTTGTCCATCTGCTGACTGAGACAGACTCATGGAAAGACTTTTGCTTGCCTTTTTTCCTCCATGTTAAACTGCCATCACAGGGAGGGAGATTTGTAAGAGAGAGAGTGCACAAATGGGATTTTGTGACTGTCCAGCCAAGAGGTGGAAGTCAACCCATGCATTTCAGGCTTGTTTCAAGTGGCTTCAGAGTGCTTCAAGCAAAGACAGGGTCAGACAAATTGCAGAAAATCAATCAAAACCTCTAAAGAACATGAACTCTGCCATCACTTCTCAGCCTCCTTCATCACATCAGCTCCTGGGCTACATGCAAGCCAGGTTCTCCTTAATCNACAATTTATAGGAAGCTACATTTCTCCTGGAATTGTCCTCGTGTCACTGTGGAGAGTCTGAGATGTGAAGCAGATAGAAAGTCACGCAGGGATCTGAGGCATCATCCCTGGTGTGTATTGCGAGACCTGCTACAGCTTGGTTCATTCTCAGGACTTTTCTGAGTCAGGTGATGTGCTGGAAGGTGATGTGATGTAAGCAGCATCCAGAGAGAGAGAAACCACACCGGTGACCAAGCTTCCAAAGCTCTCAGAAACCTGCAAGACATCTTTAACTGCTATGAAGTGGTTACAACTGGTGTTGGAAAAGTAGCAAAGACTTCTCAGGAGATGTGTGCAGCCAAGAGCACGTTGTATTTCCAATAAGCTTAAATCTTGGAATACTCTTGTCCATCTGCTGACTGAGACAGACTCATGGAAAGACTTTTCCTGGCCTTTTTTCCTCCATGTAAACTGCCATCACAGGGAGGGAGATTTGTAAGAGAGAGAGTGCACAAATGGGATTTTGTGACTGTCCAGCCAAGAGGTGGAAGTCAACCCATGCATTTCAGGCTTGTTTCAAGTGGCTTCAGAGTGCTTCAAGCAAAGACAGGGTCAGACAAATTGCAGAAAATCAATCAAAACCTCTAAAGAACATGAACTCTGCCATCACTTCTCAGCCTCCTTCATCACATCAGCTCCTGGGCTACATGCAAGCCAGGTTCTCCTTAATCCTTTCCTGGCTGACCAGGAACAAGAGGCACTAAGATAGTCTGGGCTGGTGCTGATTACAGCCTAGAGTGCTGGTTTTATCCTCCTCGGTTCATCTGATAGCAACTTTGCTCCTGACTCTTCAGGGGATAGCAGGTGGGCTTCCCAGGTATACTGCTTGGTAGCCTTCAAAACCCCTTCTATGCTGAGTGTTTCTGCTTCACAAGAGGTGTAACCTCCAATATCACCAAGTCCAACCATTTACCCAACACTATCCTGACCACCAAACCATGTCCTGAATTCCCACATCCACATGGGTTTTGAAGATCTCCACCACCTTCCTCGGCAGGGACTGATGGTATTGCAGGAGGGGAATGCAAAGGGGCAGCAGGGCAGGCAGGTGGGAAGGTGCTTCATCATTTTTAGAGTAAGGAAGCCCACAGAGAGGTTTGTGCAGTTGGCCTAAGTCAGTTGTGAGACAGCAGGACACGGGCACAAAGGGAGGACACTTCTCAGTGACAACATCTGCTCAGCTCACCATTGGACCGAGACAGAGGAGCAGCAGTGCTGACTCCATGCCCTTCCTGTGGCTTTTCTCTCCCTTGCTAGAACCCTGTCTGGAGAAGGAAGGGATATAGATGAGCCTTAATTCACTGTTTATTTTCTTACCAGTATAAAGATGACAGAAGGACTTTAGAGAAACCACACAAGAAGGAAAACAGAGCAAGAAATAAATTAGACTTACATTTCTCTTACTTCACCTCTTTCTCACTATGAAAATAAGTGTTAGCTGTTTGGAAAAGTCAGATAAATGGTGCAATAATTTATCTCTTTTTTTTTTAATCCACTCTGCAAGCGAGCTAGGAAATAGATGTAGAATATTTAGCTCTGTATAGACTAGGTGTGAATGCTTGTTCTGAAATGATTCTTTCCCTCCTCTTTTGGTATGTAACAATCAGAAACAAATGATACATGCTACCAGGTATGAAATTCTAATTAAAGAAAGTAGGAAAGGGGTCAGTTAACAAATAGATCAAAGTGCTCCGTGCAAAATTGTTTTCTCTCCCTGACAAGAGTGTTAGACATTAATTTATGCCTATGGTAAATGATTTGTATAAAAATCTTTCTGCATGCATTATGGACAAATAAAAGATGCTGTAGAGGTTGGGTTTTTTTCAGAATTCATCCTATTTTAGTCAACTTTCCATGACATTTTCTCTTTGCAAGATGACAATGTCTAAATCCAAGCCACTAACTCATCATGCTGGGTGCTGTCAGACAAATTTAAGATAGTCCCTGACCCACTGCTTTAAGTTTTGCAATTTGAAGAGGCAGACTCTTTCCCTGACTCTTTAGAAATGGGAGAATGGAAATTCTTGTGAGGGGGAAACTCCATTTTAATCAACACAATCCACTGATGTCTTAACTCACAGGATCACAGAATGGGAGGGGTTGGAAGGGAGCTCTGGAGAGCATTGAGTACAACCCCCCTGCCAGAGCAGGGGCACCCAGGGCAGCCCACACAGGAACAGAGCCAGGGGGGCTGGAAAGTCTCCAGAGCAGGAGACTCCACCAGCTCTCTGGGCAGCCTGGGCCAGGCTCTGTCACCCTCCCAGGGAAGAAGTTTCTCCTCCTGCTGAGGTGGAACCTTCTGTGCTCAAGTTTATACCCATTGTTCCTTGTCCTCTTGCTGGGCACTACAGAAAAGAGCCTGGCCCCTTCCACCTGGGGCAATGGGCACAAACTGGAACCCAGGTCAATTCTCTGCATATCTTCAGAAAAGATGTGAATTCCTCTAACCTTCTTCTGCTGACTTTACCCCTTTGTCTGCTGGGAATAGTGACCTCCAATATTTCACTGTCTCATCTAGACAAATTATACACCACATGTAGCTTCTCATTCTTTTCTGCCTTGTCACTCAGACTGAAATCAGAGCAGCCATTTTGCCGGTATCTTCTTCCCCCTAGGTTTTGGAGAGGAAGATTCTCTATTACTTCCCTGTTTGTTTGTTTTTTCAGCTAATAAAAGTGTTTTGTAACAGAGACAGGATTATACTTGGGAGCTACACTGGAAATCGTTCTGCTGGGTGTTGTCCATACTATTTAAAATTGAAAATCCAGGATGATAAAATGAAGCAGAGATAAACAAAGTTCTTCTAAATTGAGAATTGTTCAAATGATAAAAACCAATGAATTATCCTCATGCCTCAGGTGAGAATACAGAAATGTGAAGACTTTTGAAAAGAACATTGTATAAAATGCCAGCATACTGAAAGAAAATCAACTGGGGAAGAGTAGTTCTGTTTAATAACTGCGTGTCCTTTGAATCAGTCCTCCCTATATTGGATTTCATGAAGACCAGCTGAAGAAGAGGAGCACAGATATTAATGGTATACAAGTTTAAGCAGCCACACTCGCTTCCTGCAACATGATCTTTTAATTATATTTAATCTATATGAGAAACAGAGAAGGGAGACCTTGGAAGACTGATTAAAAGAGAGAAGCTGTGCCACAGATAGAATAATTGATTGTTGAGGCCCACAATGTAATGAAAATATCAGTGCCCTGATATGGGTATCTTTGCATAAGCAGGAGCAAATGAACTAGTACATCTGAAAAGTTGCTTTCCTTTCAACAAAGGAAATAAAATTTGTTTTTCCTTAACTGGTGTGGGATAACCAACTATCCTCCGTGGCTCTAGCACCAAGAAGGAAAATGGTTTGCTGTTGACTACCTAGTGTCACAACATCTATTTTGCTTATGACACAACTTCAATGTGATTCTAAATGCAAAATGCTGCGTGTCAGAGATGGTTGAAATCCATTCTGCTAACAGTTCCATTAAATAACCAATTATTTTATTTTCTGATGGGCTTTGAAAGCCAACAGGGTCAGTGGCTACGTTTCAGCCAGGGAGCAGTGCCTTCCAGCTATGGGGTTGTATCTTGATGACTTCTGAGCACGCCCCTGTACACTGAGACTTCAGTTACTCTTCCAAAAAGGGGAAAGAAAGCTCAACCAGGGACACAATCCAACAGCAGAACTAATTCCCTAGCAGAACCCCCTTGGAGTCAATTGAAGGGCTTGTTAACTCCAGAGAGATTCAGTTTGGTCCTAACTAAATGCAGAAGCCTCTTCAGTGCTTGAAGAAAAGGGGTTGGATGGTTGCTGGTGGTGGGGAACCTCACTCTACTACAGTTTAAGTAATTCTTTCCCTTTGCTCCATGATTCAGCATTATCTTCCTAACCTCCAAAGACAGAAATAAGCAGAATTTCATCAGGAAAAGGATCAGCTCAGACCAAAAGCATGAAAACTGGACTGTATAAGTGGAATTCACCTTTGTTTAATGTGACTTACACTTCTGCTTCATGAAAGGTAATTAATGTCTATAAATATATACAGCAGGGCTGGGTGTCAAGGAGGCAGGGACAACCTCTTGTCACTTGTGCCCTGTGACAGGACGAGGGGCAATGGGTTCAAGCTCGAGCACTGGAAGTTCCACCTCAACATGAGGAAGAACTTTCCTGTGAGGGTGTCAGAGCCTGGAACAGACTCCCCAGAGAGCTGGTGGAGTCTCCAGCTCTGGAGACTTTCCAGCCCTGTCTGGATGCATTTCTGAGTGATCTGCTCAGGTCTGTCCTGCTCTGGCAGGGGGGTTGGACTCGATGATGTGGGGAGGTCCCTTCCAACCCCACCATGCTGTGATTCTGCGAAAACTGACTGGAAAACGTGGACCCACAAGATGCTGCACTGGATATGTCACTGCTGTGCAATTCACCAACACAAGAGAGACTGGAAACTCTTAAACCAGGCTGCTGCTGAATTAAATTCTCCTTACTTCAGAGATTCTTTTTTTTATTTCTTTTTTTTCCCCCTGTAATTTATGTATCTACTTCCACTGCATTTGCTAAGCCATTAAATATTAAATTTGTATTTAATTCTTCTGATATGGCTGGAGTTCATCAGCTACCCTTCCTTGGAGTAGGATACTCCTGCTAGCGCCCAACATGCAATTAAGGGGACACTCTTGGAGCCTTCTTACTGGAATGTGAGCAATTATTAACAAATGGTAAGGCCAAGTCTTTTTTCTGCTTAAGTATCATTTGGGCTCAATTACACAATACTAAGATGAAGAGGTTATTAAGTTTGCCACTCTATTTATTCCAGTTTTAGCTGAGCTCTGTTCATTTGTTATTTGAGCTCATTTTCTTTGGCTTGAACTTTGACTGTGTTACTTGATGGAAAGTTTGCTTCCATGCAAATTATGGAGGAGATGAGGCTTTATACTCCTGCATACATCCTTGAATTCAATTCAGTGCTAACTTCTGCAGAGCATTTCTTTCTCTTTCAGGATACTGTGCCATGGCTGCAGTGTTCAGAAGTCCCCAGGTGCCTCTAGGACCCTATTCTTCTAAACAATCCTTGTAACTGTGTTTGTGCTTATGGCCTGAAAAGGAACTGATGCTAGGAGGAGAGACTCAAAAATCAGTCACATACCCAGGACAATGAGGATGGGGAGGCCGAGTCTCTTTTCAGTCAGGGATCCCCATGGGGGGAAGGATCCCAGTTGGTGGGGCAGCATCACTGGGAGCAGGGGCTGGCAGGCAACAGCTGGCAATTCCTGACACAATTCAGCTGAGGGCAACATCCCTGATGCTGGTGTGGGCTCTGTCCCAGAGCTTCAGAGACTGTGGGGCTGTTTTGGCCGGAGGAGGCTATGGGAAGAACCATCACGACTTCCAGTACAGCTCCAAAGCTTTTGGAAGGAGTGGGGAGACAAGAGTTAATGGGGAAGGCAAAGCCCTGGTAGATTTAACTCGTTAGAAAGAATCCTGAAGCCACCAAGCCCGGTGTCTGGGGCAGAGTGTGACATTGCTGAGAAATTAAACTGGGTGGGTAAAAAAAGATTGTTAAACAGAGCATCTTTAACGAGGTACAAAAACCCTGTATTATATTGCCTGGGACTGAAACCACTGCATGCTAGAGTGTTTGGCAGTTGAAAACAAACTGTGATCCAAATGCTTTCTCAGACAGGAAGATTCCTACATGAACCACCAATATTTTTACCACAGAAAGAAGTAGTGCTTCTGGGAAGAAGGGCCTGCCATGCTTTTGGCTTCAGAACTCTTCACCTTTTCTCTAGAACAAATAAATGACTGCCTGGTTGAGATAATTACAGTGTCTTTCCCAACACCATGAAATATGACTGGGGGTGATGTATGTGCCGGGTAGGAATGTATAAATAAACACTTCCCAAATAAATCACTCTGCAGACATCTGAAGTTCCCTCTTCATCACTGCAATGACAGGCTGGCTATGAACCTGCAACCCAGAAGGGAATATTCTGGCCATGCAGATCCCTTCAAAGCTTTGCAGTCAATTTATCACACACTTGGACCCGAGCAGAAAGTGCCACTACCCTCTGGTAAAGACCAGAAGACCTAAGCTCTCTTTCTGATCATCTTTGCTTGTCTAACATAGAACATACCAGAATTCAACTAAACTTTAGCCTTCAAAATGTCACAGAGCCCAGGGATTGCAAGAGAGGTGAAGACTGCATGGGTTATGCTTGGATGTCACTATAGGTGGGGAGAGAAGGAAGACTCTCTTTTCAGTGGTGCCCTGGGATAGGATGTGGGGCAATGGGACACTGAAAGTTCCACCTCACCAGGAGGAGAAACTTCTTCCCTGTTCCAGTGACAGAGCCTGGCCCAGGCTGCCCAGAGAGCTGGGGGAGTCTCCTGCTCTGGAGACTTTCCAACCCCACCTGGATCTGTTCCTGTGTGGGCTGCCCTGGGTGCCCCTGCTCTGGCAGGGGGTTGGACTGGATGCTCTCCAGAGCTCCCTTCCAACCCCACCATTCAAGGATTCAATGAAGAGCCATTCCCCATCTGTTTTACTGTATTGGTGCCACTTGCAAGAAAAAAATCAAGACTGAAGGGAGAAGGGGCATGCGGGAATGCGACGCTGTCACTGTTGGCTGGCCATGTGGCAGGGATGTGAAGCTGAGTTCTCTCAAGCAGGGAGGGAAAGGAATCGATTGCTCCCAATTTCCTGCTGAGCACTCTCTTAGTCTGCTGTATGGATTGCTCGTTCAATTATTAAATTGATATAGGAAAAGAGGTTCTCCTTTTTAAACCATGAAAAAAAATGAGGCAATCAGCCACCACCTTGCTCTTCATCTCACCTGATCCTTTGACTGCCTTTGGGGCTCTGTGTTTTCCATCCAGGGCCAGCAGAAGATACCTAACTCCCAGAAAGGACCATGATTTCATCTTTTTCCCTAGTGTTTCCTGCTGATCCTGCTGCCTGCAGGCTTGCTACAGAAGAAAGCTTGCTGCCTGTATTTCTCCTGTCATCTCCCCTCTCCCCTTGCATGGCACAGGGGTGGGCTGCACTGCAGTTTGTGGGAACCACCACAACCCCTCTTTCAAGACTCTGGGTGCCTTTTTGTGTCCAACTCTAAAGCTTCATGCCAGGAAGCAGTATTTACCAGAGGCAGTTCTGTATAAAAGGGGATGATGCTGTTGGTACCACCAAAGCTTATGGGATCACGTAGAGATTTGTATTTGTAGAGCAAACTCTGGTTCTGTAGGCCTGGCAGCTTAAGTAAATAGAGAGGGAGAGATAAAAGGGAAAAGTGAGCAAGCACTAACAGCAACAGCCTAAAAAAAACGTTCCAGTGGAGGGGTGCACTTAAGTAAGTCTCATGGAGAAAGGAAACTCTCCATTATCCCTCGCTGATGTCACTTGAGGTGACTTACTGAAGCAATCTAAAAGTACCTGCCTGATTTTCAGGACTCCACAGTTTCCAAGCCTCTTTTCTCTCACCCTACTGCATGTTTTTCCTCTTTCCCACGGAGAACTAGAGCAGCATGTAATGAGCCATGTTTCTCATCTGCTGCTAGCCCTAGGAACCCTATTGATCTCATCAGTGGTAAATTAGCCTTGAGAGCGATAGGGTATTTTGGACATTACTAAGCTGCCACGCTGCCATTTCCTAAACAAGCCATGGGCTTTGTTTCACATAAACACAGCAACTGATTAATCAATACTGAAAGGTTATCAAAACCTGCGTCCTGGCAGCAGGCCTTCAGAATGCTCAAGGATTTTTTTTTCCTCTCTGTTAAATGAAAAAAAAAAAAAAAAGAGCTTTTTTTTCCTTTTTAGTGCTTTTTCTGCCTTCTCCTGGAGCCTTGTTGTCTCCCTCTGGCAGTCCACCCTGTTCCCACACAGTCTCCTGCCTCCAGTGCAACTTCCTCCATTCCTGCACCCAGAGGGATCCCAAACTACTCCAGATCTCCCAGGGAAACCATCATGGGCTAAATGCTTCCTGGGGTCTAAATCAAACCTCCACGTATGACTGGCATGCACAAAATGCTCCCCACACCCTGAAAGGTTCTCAGTCTCCAGGTCCCTTCTCTCCTGCTCCTAGAGAGAGGAATAATGAAGTATCAATCTCCTTGAGGACCTGCCAAACTAAACATGGCCATGGCATGCTTCCACCATCTAGTGGGCCTACTCAAAAGCTGGTGGGTTCTGTGATAAAAAGTGACTTGCAAAAGGATCAGGGATACCCATTAAGGCCACGGGGGCCAGTGGAGTCCCCTGCCCTGGCCCTTCCTAGGTGTCACTGGGAGCAGCCATCTCATGGGCTGGGTGACACCCATCAAAATGAGTCCACGGGAGNTGATAAGCATTGATAAGATCCCCCAAAGGCTTTTGGATGTAATGTTTAGAGGAGGGAACCAAGGTGGTGAGAGGGAGGCATCAGGGAGTACCGGGGAGGAATAAGCATGGGGAAACTGAGGCAAAACAGGCTCACAGGGGCTGGTGGTGTGAAAGTGAGTGCTGGTCAGTCCATCTGCCCGACCATGCCTGTGCCAGCCGGTGCAGCCTCTCCCGTTGCCTCACTGAAGTCTCTGATGGTTTTCCTGGGCAAGGCCTCCCCATCCCTATGCCCATCAGAGGGAGGGCTGAGCACCCACATGGCCATGGAGCCAGGGCCACGGCGCCAGCACCAGAGGGACAAGGGTGTGCAGGCTGTGAGCGTGTGTGTGGGTGTCACACAGGGTGTCACACAGGGTGTGACACAGGTCNAGGAGACTCCACCAGCTCTCTGGACAGCTGTCCCAGGTCTCTGTCACTCTCACAGGGAAGAAATTCTTCTCATTTNGCACCAGAGGGACAAGGGTGTGCAGGCTGTGAGCGTGTGTGTGGGTGTCACACAGGGTGTCACACAGGGTGTGACACAGGTCCAGGGTGAGGGCAGCCCCTCAGACCTGTGACAGTCACTCTCTGTTAACCACCCTCCCTCCCCAGGGGGAACAGAAAGGGAATGAGGGAGAGAGACTCAGCCAGGAGAGGAGGGACTGGGACAGGCTGAATGGGAATGGAGAGATTCCACCTAATCCCACTTTACTCCACTTTATTTCAAAGAGTGGAGGTATGAAGCTTCCTGAGGGAGAAGAAACTGCTCTTCTCCATCTAAACTTGCACCTCTGGTCTTCTGAAAGTGGGGAAAAAAAGGCTTAGCTGGATTTTCTTATTTTGTCTTAATTATAGCTTTTGGCAGCACATTTTTTTCTGTAGTTATATAAAAAGTTAAGCTTAGCATTATCGTGTTACAAAAGTTGGGGACCTGTAAAGTTGAATCAATATCATTTTAAAAGGTGCTATTTAAACAGTTTCAGTTGATTAGAGAAGTAATTTGATTTTATAGCATTGCAGCCTGCTAGGATTAGAGGGCAATAATATCTAGATATATTTTCTGATAACAGTCGTGTCTGCCTATGTAAGAACATCTACACATGGCAGGTAAGCACATGAATCTATGGGAGGATGATGAATTTACCTACTGGAATGATGCCATATGACACAGCATCTCTCCTCCTCACCCAAGAAGTGGTTTGACTGCTCTGCATTCCACTTTGTACAGCAAGATGTCAGACACAAGAAGTCTTAGTCCAAGCAGCTCAGTGAGTCAAGACATTACAAGGATAACTCTAAGACACCCTGTGTTGCAGCCTCATGATCCATGAAATAGATTGAACCTCTTCTGTTAGTCCAAATGCAGCTTGTTACAATAAACTTTACTTACAAACAGTGGTGGGATTAGCAAATATATCCAGCTTGAGCAGACCACCAGGATCAGAATGCACCAAGGGCAGAATGCTGAAGAAGATTTTCCTTTGAATAAATGAGAAGGTGAAAAGATTGTTTAGCATGTTCTTAAAACAAACCCCAAACTTTAGTTTTGCTGGGAAGAAAACCACCCTGGTGTAACTGGTGCCAGAGGCTTTTCAAATACAAGATGTGGTAGCAGCCAAAGAAACTGAAAAATGCAGCTGCTATAGTTTATAAATTAGTGCAGCCCCCAGTGAAGAATCAATTATTTGATAACAAACTACACTTGATGAGTTACCTTGCAAAAAGCCCTAACATGTTGACAAAAGGGGGTTCTCCAGCACAGCCATCTTGCATCCCACATAAGATGGGATCTTGCAGCCTTGCTCTTTAATTCCTGTTCAGACAGGTCACCTTCTGAAGCCAGCAGCCTATCCATGGTGCCATTTTCCCAGAGCCTGAGCATACACTGTAATCCTTCCATGTGCAAAGCTGCTTTTCAGTTCAGCAGGACTTTTACCTGGATAAGAAAGACAGTGTCATCTCTGGCCTCGCTTTAGGAGAAGAGTCATTTTTATTGTCGACTAAATCCCTTTCTAGGTTAAAATAACTCAATTGCAATTCTAATGAATGCCTGGTTATGGAGCCTGGGAATTTAATGCCCATGCCAAGTAGACAAAATTGAACTAAATTTGCAGAGAATAAATGCATTCAGCATCACAGTTAGCTTTTAACACAGGAGCTGTATTCTAGGAAATCCAGATTATCATTGGCACATATTAAGTGCCTGGGAGGTTGAATTATCCTTGGTTTACCCTCACCATGAGGTTATTCAGACTTTAGGGCACTGTGCCTGAAATCAGCCCAAAGTTTTCTGCAACAGGTTTCAGAGAAGGGATTTGTTTTCATTTGTTTGAGCATCAGGGAACAAAATCAGTAACAAACCCGAGGAACACATACTTGCAATTCTAAAGTCCAGAGTCAAACCTGGGATTTCACTCTCAGATTTTTCCTTCCTCTGAGGAAGTGTTCTCTGCACAGCCCTCACTCTTCTCACACTTCTGAGATGAGTTTTGAGGACCTGAAGGCTGCCATAGAAGTTAACTGTGGTTGCCAAAAGAAAGGAAGAAGCTCAATGAAATTTCACGTGGAAGTCTCAAAACCTATTCAAGAAAACACCCAAAGGAACCCGGGACAAAGTTCAGCCTTAGGAGATGGAGAGGACACAGATGCTGGTTTTGTGTCCAGCAAAAAGACTCTGGCCACCAAAGTGTCATTCCCAGTACAAAGCTGAACAATACAATATGAGGGAATATAAAGACATCTGCAGCAGAAGTTCAGATGGAAATATAGTAGTGGGTTTTTTTCTCTCACATTACTCTTGGCTTTACAAATGTGGAAGTGGAAAAGCTCCCAAAACAAAGGAACTGGCCCAACAGGTTTTCCCCTCTTAAAAAAGTTACCCCAGAGGCACTGTCTGAGTCAGACTTGACCAGAGGCAGGTCCAGCTTTGGAGCTGGGGGAGCTTCTCAAAGCTTCTTACAGCTGCCCCCTCCCCAGCTACCAAACCCCCCAGGCACAAACCAAACACAGTAGTTGATAAGATTCATATCTAAGGTGGGTTTGAGGTGGGTTTGAGGTGAGGCACAGTCTGTCTTTGCTTCCCTGTCTGACAGCTCTTTCACATCTCACCAGTCAGGTTTTGAGCAGTGCAGATTAAGTGCATTATGGGGATGGGAAGGCTTTGGATACTGGAAAGCTGCAGATACTGGAAGGCTCCTGAGACATGAAAGAGGCTAAAAATGGGAAAGGAAAGGAACCCCAGTGTTATTTACCTTCAAGAGGGAAATCTCCCAGATTTTCATCCAAAGGAAAGGAATGAAAATTAGTGAGAAAAAGCAAAAGAAAAAAGAGAGCCTTACACTAATACTGTCAAAAAAAAAAAAAAAAAAAAAAA
>VWZY01011999.1:46262-68453 GCA_013399075.1 Chloroceryle aenea | reverse complement strand
CAGGGTCGAGTGGGAGGTGTCCCTGCCATGGCAGGGGGGTGGAACTGGAGGAGCTTTAATGTCCCTTCCACCCTAAGCCATTCTAGGATTCTATGACCCCAGAATAAAAGTGGCCCAGAAATCCAGGCAGTGCAAATCACAGCCAAGGTGATTACTGCAGCATTGTATCTCAGACAAACCACTCCAGGTCCATGCTTTACACATGTTGATATCAACGTGACAAAGGCTGCTGCAAGTGAAAAATCCACAGCAAATTCTGTTCTTCCTTCAGGTACAGGCTGTGCCTTGAACGGAGTTGTTTTCTCCTAAGGAGCTTGGAGAAGTTTTCAGGAGATGCTAGGAGTCAGCTGGCCCCCTTTATCCACAATCTCTCTGGAAAGGGAAGTGTTAATCAGACCTTTTTGCCTTGTTAAGTTTTCCTTCTAATCAAGTAGCTCTGTCAGTGAGTCCGTAGCCCAGAGCCCGGGGATGCACACAGTTCAGAGGCAAGGAAACCCTGATACTGCACAACCCCTTTTGCTGCAGCTGGTGGGTGAAACTGGGAAGGTCTCCAGCAAAACTGAATGGCCTAAACCAGGAGTTCATAGTCAGCTGCTAAGGGATTTGCAAGAAGCTGTTCCAAAAGGGTTGCAACACTGCACACGAGTGCTTGGTGCTCTGGACTTTTGTCTCTGATTTCCTTCCACGTCCTCCAGCAAAACTGGATGGAATTGCACTGTTTATTTCCAGGGCAGGTTTACCAGATAGACAGGAAAATAATGGTCAAAATTAATCACACCAGTGGTTTATTTCATCACTCCTGGCTGCCCACAGAGGCCTCTGCTTCATCTGAGGATGTTAATCGTACTTCTCCTGCCTTCTCAACACATCCATTTTAGGTGAGAGAAAAAACTAATCTAAAATACATTTTTTTTTGCCACCTGGCAATAAATTCTCTCTGTTTTTACTGTTATACCACTGGTCTCCTTCATAGTTTATGATAGGACTTGATATGCAGTATTCATAATTCACTAAATAGATCTGTGGCTCTGACCTATAAATATTGAGGTGTGTGGCTTCTTCATTTCTAAACGGAGCTGGTGATGAGAGCAAATTGGATCAAGTGGTGTGGGCTGTGGGAGGCGTGAGCTGAGGTGCTATGAAATCCGCCTTCCTCATCTAACCTTCATATTTATCACTCTGAGAGGGAGAAGTCCCCTCCCTTCACAGCATCTGCATTGCAAAGCTTTTAAATTATTAACATCTCCCCTGAACAGTGGTGTTGTATTTACTGAGAGGTGATGGGGAGCTATAAAGAATGTAAAAGTTGACCTATGTCAATAAACTTGCCATGCATTTGAACAGGGAGAAGAAAGCCACACATAAAATGCTGCTTTCCATGACTTATTTCAACCTCTGCCCAGGAAAAGAGAAGCTCTGATTTTTAATCAAGATTTAGTTACGCTGCAGTGTATGTTCCCAGCAAAAGCAGGAGGAACAGCTTTATTTCCCAGAAAGTGGCCACTGAATGAATAATTTTCAGAAGTAACTTCATTCTACAGTGGTAACCATCCCTTGCCTGGCATTAGTAAGGGCTCCAAAGTTTTTAAGCAAAGAATGAGAGAAAATAATGACAAAAAATTCTCTCTTTAGTGGATTTTCATGGCAGGGGCCAGGCATTAGATGATGACGTGAAGGGCTGTGAAAGTTTTCCTGCAGCTGGACTGAGAAACACCAAGGCTTTATTAAAAGTGAGCTTATAGAAATGAGGTGCCATTTAGCAAACTTAAGCAGTTACTCACTGGACATTCCACCCAGTGGGGAGGGAGTTTGGAAACATCCCATTTGGACACATGCCCTGCTCTCCTGAAAAGCACTGGATCTTGAGAGGCTTGGCTCCAGTCTCCACCAGACCTCTTAACCTTGCTCTTCTCTGCCATGCAGCAGGAGCAGCTGGGTCATTAGACACCAAATGGAAGCTACTGCTCCGTTGAAATGGAAACCTGCTGCAGAGAAAGTTCAGCTTGGATTCAGGCTGGCAAGGGCACTTGAGGATGGTTTTCAGCATGGAGCTGCCAGAGGCCACCAGTGCCAGAGAGCCTGCAGAGTGTTTGCTGCAGCACAGCCACAAGCCAGGTCAGAATTAAGAAAGAAGTGGATGAGAACGTATTATCTAAGTAATTTAGAGGGTAACCTTCCCTGCCTCCTTTCCAACACTTTCATTCCTTTTTGGAGAATCCATTAAAGCTTCTGAGGACGTGACAAAGGAAGAAGATGTTAAAAGGCTCTTTGAATTGTCTTGGTCTGCTCTCCTGTCGAAATTGTTAGACAGATGTATGGAAAGCAATTCTTAGGGTTGGCTCTCCAAAGATTTTCAGTCGATTCTATTTTTCCTTTGAAAGACACTTCAAAATCTACATTGTTCTCTGGTTTTTGGGTACCTTATCAATCAAGGGCTGTATTTTCTGACTGCATGCTGAGCTCGATCTGTCCACCATTCCTAGGCTATGCTCAAGATTCCCCAGTCCTCATCCCTTCCTCTTTTTCCCAGCACTTTTACCAGAACTCTTGTGCCAACTGAGAGTGATCTATGACTTCTATAAAGGCATAAAGAGTAAAGTGAGATAAAAGGAGGGTCTTAGAATTTGAGGAGAGATTGGCCTGTCTCACTCAGATACACAAGGTTTGCCCAAAATGAGCATCACAGTATTTCAAACACAGGATAACTCCTGACTGGATTCATGAAACTGGAGTAAGACATTTGCACTGTCTTGAGAGTTATTTACTTCAGTGGTACTTAAATAACTCAGAAACAAGTTAAGTAAGGAAAGGAAAAATTAAATTGCAAGATTTTACACTCACATACTCATACACACTCCAAGATTATACACACACACACCCCCCTACACACTCCTTAAACCAGACCAGGTTTCTGTGAGTAGCTGGAGATTCAATAATTTCATTTCCAGACACATTTTAACATTTAACACCAGGAAAAGCCTCTGCTGTGTCAATTGCCCTCACTTCATTTTTACAGTTAGTCAATGTGTGGAGCTACCAGTGGGGTCTGCATCTGTAAAGGCTTTTTTTCCCCTTCTGGCTAGAAAGCTGATAGAAAAAGTAACTCTCCCCATTTTTAAGTGTGTTTTGTGACATTACCTAAACACTTTGTGAAGAAAAGCATTATTTAAAAGCAGTGTTTGCTCTGCTACATCCTCTCAATCCCCTGTTAATCCCCACACCCTGTTTATGTCTGCATAGCCAGTCAGCCTTTCACAGTACCCCACAGTAATACACTAGCTTTTGAATGGATGAGATCATCCAAAACATTTCACCTTTCCAGCTTTAATAAATAAATAGAATTCAAAAGCCCAGCACAATGAGATCTTCATGCCTTGTGGAATATAATTACAACTGTCAGGAGTCTCCTGCCACGTTTATGGGATTTGAATGGTTATTTTACAACATCCCTACTTAAAAACCAAGGCACTGGCCGTGCTGGTGCAGCAGTGGGTGGAAACACATTGCATGGCATCTACATGTAAAGAAATGCACATGCATTTATAGTGATAAAAACACATTAGGATGAAAGGAATCGAGAGGGGGGAGAAGTCTGGCCAGTCATGAAGCCAGATGGTTTGGTGGGACAGCTCATACCAACCACAACTGCCCTTTCACATCTCCCTTTGAAAGCCTGGAGGCCGGTGGGCAAGGGATGAGTGGCTATGGATGTTCCTTAAGGATGGACCTGAAGGGTTCTGTCAGGAGGTATTGGGCTCTACATGACCTGGCAGTTTTAGGCCACTTGCCTTCCCCAAGCAGGATATTTTGGTCCACCTGAGACTTGTCCCAGGGGCTGTCAGAACAAGAATAGCATTATGTGAACAAGTCCTGCTCACCCTGAGTAAGAATTAGAGCTGGCAGAGGGGCAGGGTTACAGCTGGGACTCCTTTTTGGCTGCACCTACACTCCAAAATTCATTTGCTCTTGGAAATGATCTGCAGTTCCTGGCCAAGTGGTGTGGAGTGACTCAGAGTAGAGCTCCTTGGAGTGCCCTCCAGAGAAGATCAGCTGGTTCCATGGCATAAAGCACATAGCCCAGGGCCAGCCTCGCTCTGTGTGGTTTATCCTTGCAGCCACCAGGCACGGGGTTATTTTCATGTGCAGTACATTGCAGATGCAAGTTTCTGAAATGGCATGGGCTGTGTTTTAGCCCACCAGGATGATAATGTTATAGGATGACTGGCTATATGACCTATGTCCTGGGGCAGGGGGGTGTTTGAAGGTGAAAGAATTGCTGTCATAGCATTGAAGTAGGTGGGGCAGAGGGATCCAAGCCAGGGACTGATTCTTCCACTCTGTGCATTGGGAGTAGTCCCTGTGTTGGACTTCCCTCAGAAGCAAACCCAGGTGGTTTCTTTTTTCATTTGTTTTTTACTAATGGGAACACATCAGCTCATTCCCAAAAGAGTTACCATAAGCAAATTAACATCTCTGCAGCACGAGCATTGATGGGATCTGTCCACCCAGGGGTGAACAGGGGAACTGAAGTGTTAGGCAGTGCAGAGGTGCCAACCATTCTGATCTGGCTCCAATAATATATTTACTACACCTTTCAGTTACAGTTGGAACATTCGAACATTCTCAGTTAACTGCTTCTTGCCCAGTAGTGCTGTTGAAGTAAGAGGCTAAAGATTTTCACACACATAAGTAGATTCTTCACAGGAGGACAATAAGTGAAGGCCACTGTAAAATCAGACAGTGGCTAACAATGCCCTCCCTATATGGGCTCACCAGTAGCTCTCTGGTTGTCCAGACCAGGTCACAACATAGATCTCATCCCTCTCTCAGCAAAAAAGTCTCTGGTTTATTGTTGAATTGAGATCCTTTAATAAAGAACCAGGACAGAGCAGGTGCAAGGGCTGAGACTGGGGAAGGAGGAGGGCTCTGATGCAGTAACAATGGCAATTTCTACCAAAGAAAAGTTCTTGACACAGTTTCTCATTAATCAAGCCCTGCAACCACTCCTCTGATATTTGTGATGTAAGAACATTTTCCCTCTTTTGTACGTCTTTGACAAAATAATCTTTCCTATTTCTTTTTCTATGCCCAAATACTTGTTACTCTGAAACCACAAAATGCTGGGCCAATTTATGAAGCAGAAGAGCATTACTCCTGTCTTCTCTGGAGTTGAATAACTTGCTTTACCATGCTCAGCTACAGAAAGAGAGGGAAGAACAAGGGAGGAAAGAAGAGGGCATTTAGGAGCAGCATATGGCTGTACCTGTCCCCTAAGGAGTCTCTGCAAAGCGATCGCTGTGCAGCAGCCTCCTGAGAAATCTTCAAAGATCCCCCAGACGAAGCTCTCCTGCTTGTCTGTGGCACAGGCAACATCTTCAGCTAGATAATTAGAGGGCAACATGCTGGCAAAGAGTCTGTGTAATCTATATAACAATAACATTAAGGAAAAAAGTCAACATTCTGGGGACGATGCCAGCGATCATGGCACTATAATTGCTATAATTAAAAGCAAGGCAAATCCTGCAGGGAAAGTAGGTCACTCTTCAGGCTGGTGTATCCCTGATGCAAATGGAAACGAGATAAAGAAGATTGTGCAATGTGATCTAAAGCAAACAAAAACTCTGTTGTTCGGAGGTTGCTAGAGACCCTTCATTAAATGCCTTTGGTTTCCACAGGCCCTCCTGGCAGGAGATGTGTTCATAAACAGGGAGAAGCTGTTGCAGTCTCGTGCAAGGGCTATTCCAGGAGTCCACCATAAAATGTAGAGAGTGGAGCGTTATTAAGACCTATTTTGTACCAGGATGGTTTAAAGGAGGCTGTGAGAGTGCTTATTTCAGAGCTGGTGGACTTAAGCACTGGTGTTTGTCTGACAGTAGCTTCAGCCCCACGTGGCTTTGCACACCAGAGACACTGGGGCTCCATCCAGTATTTAACATCTCTGTGAGCCACCTGGGAACTGGATGCTGAGGAAGGGATGTGGCACTGTAATAAGAAAACAGAAGGACACCCCCTTACATCTTCTCCAGCACCACCCCAGTGGTGTGCTGGGGGTGAGCCCATCTCCCCTACCATCGCTACCTCCCCTCCTCTGCTCACCTGCCTCACACTAACTTCTCCCCTCGCATGGGAGCTGCCCAAGGCTTACAAAAAATACTCAGCGAAAGCAGAGGTTTATTCACATGAAGAGTGACTAGACACTTTTAGATGTCACCATCCCTGGAGACAGCTAAAAGACCTGTAGATGTGGTGCTGAGGGACACGGTATAGCAGTGGGATTGGCTGTGTTGGGTTAAAAGTTGGACTTGATCTTAAAGGTCCTTTCCAACCTAAATGGTTCTGGGATTCTATGATTTAGGGGCATGTTGTTCTGGAGGGAAGCTGGGCAGAGGAGATGAGCTCCTGACTGATTGTGTGGAGGCATATGTATAATAACAACATTTGAGAAACAGACTTGAAGATTTTCAGTTTAAATCAAAAAACTTTCATAGTCTAAGGTTAAATAAGAACACTTCTTTTTCTAATGGTGCTCTCTGAAAATCAGTCCTTGAAACAAAGTAGGTTATTTTGGCATGGATAAGCCTTCTATCATCCTATTCTGGTGACAAGCAACACCTTGTACAACAAGAGAAGAGAAAAAGCAGAGTCAGTAGACATAGTGCATATTGCAATGCACTCTGGTGCAGCCATGCCTGTGCCTTTCCATGTTTCTTGATGATCCTGACCTGCAGGTTTAACTTCCCAGCTTGACCTCAGACCTGCCTCATCACCATGCCTTGTTCAGTGCCCTGCTGGTTATCGGTGTTCTCTGCTCCCCCTCCTTGTGACTGAGGCCATGGTCCAGCTCCTGTCTCGCCATCCCTTGAGGAGCAGCTGTCCTGGCTGTCTCCTGGCTTTGAACAACTGATGTCCTGCTCTGCTTTCTATTGGGAAGTACTTTAAGAGTAAGGTACCACGTTTCCATAGGCATGTTTCAAGAAGGAGATGGATCAAATGGAAAGACAAGAGTTACAAAATGATCGTAGGTCAAGACTGGTGGGAGGAACTGGAAGAAACAGAGTTGTTGCCTAAGGATGAGAAGAGTCAGAGAGGCAGCCTGTTTAAAGGACTGTGCAAACAGGAGGAGAATATTTTGTATATACATGTGATGGAGAGGATAAGAAGTAAGAGACCAGTAAGAAAAATATGATTTAGATTTGCTAAAAAGCTGTCTGATGATCATGAGAGCAACTGAGTAGAAAAAGTGGCCTGAAGAGACAGACAAATACTCATCAGCAAGGATGTACACATATTTGGTCCTGCCGTGGTTTGGGGTTGGATTACATCATCCTCCAAGGTCCTCCTCGGACCTAAAAACCTTCATCTCTATCTGAAGAGACTTGCCATTCTGAATCCAGGTCGCTTCTTGCAGCCCACAGCTCAGCCCCCCCCTTCTGCAACACCCCACCCCTTTCATTAACAGGGTTCTGCTCCTTGCTGGTTGTTCCTTACTGAGACCCTGACCTTCTGAAGCCCACGTGATCTTTCTTCTCATTCAGTTACACCCGATGTGAATTTATTGAGCTAGATTACCCTTCTTAAAACCAGGAAAAGCAAAGTGAAAGTGTCCACGAGGGAAGAATACTGAACAGAGGAATGGCATCCCAGACCTTTTTCAGGCTAGGATGAAAAAGGTCTGGGAACTTCTGTAGGCACAATCCTTGCATCTCCCTGCTTTTTCTGACAACTCCATATACAGCAGTAGCTGCATCTATCACAATATTTCCAGTGCCTCCTGTGATGTATGAAAAACCACTTCATTGTGTACAAGCTGTTGTGGCTGTCAAGGACTGAGACATAACCACGGTTGCCTTGTGGCCTCTCTTAGATGATTATCTTGGCGCAAGCAGCGATAGCAAAGGCAGAAAATCCTCCTTGGTGAGAAGCCTTCTGCCATGGCAGCAGAAAAAGCTGCTCTTCACCACCACACTCCAGCACACCCCTTCATGAAGGTGGATTTCTCTGGATTGATGTTTAACAAGGTATCCCCCACTATTCAGAGTCTAATCGTCGAGGTTTTGCTCAAAGGAAGCCAAGACACCAGGGACAGTCTCTGGTGAACAAAGATCCTTTAATTCTAACAGCTGACTATCTCTGTTTGCTTCACTTTAAGCAGGATTTACAGTGGGAAAAGAATTCACAGTAGATAGAGCTCGGGAGAGCTATAATTCCCAACAAGAAAAAATGTACAAGCAAAAACCTACTGCACACAAATGCAGCAAGACAAGCAGTACCTTCAGCGGGTTTTCTGCATAAAAAGAAGCCTTTCAATGATTTCTTGTCTGGTTAAAAATCGTTTCCAGCACACACTGGCAGCAATGTTTCTTTCCTGTGCTCTACAACTGATGTCTATTCCCCGGAATCGAACCATTCAGAAGAGTGATAAATTCTTTCCCTGACCTCTGGTTTGGAAATCTGAAGAAACCCAAGTGAAATGCATTGGAAGATACATGTCTTCTGAAGATGGAACGTCAGTGCTGCTTCCTTTTTTTCCTTCTCTTCTTTTAAAACACAAGTCAGACCTACTCTCATTTAGCAGCTGAATTTCAGTTGGAGGGTTGGGGTTTTTTTTTCCAAAGTCTATTACCAAATAAATGTTCTGTCTCCTACAATTAGCAGAGAGCACTGGCCAGTTGCCCAAGCAACTAATCAACATGCAACTTGTATCAAGACATACTGCAAAGGGTAGACACTGTTAGGTGCCAGCTTCTGTCATTACTTTTAAGGTGATAAGATGACATTTCAGCCACAAATCAGTTTCTTGCTGTTGAGCTTTATCTCATTTGAGAAGATGAGAGCTAACATCAAATTTTACTTCGAGACTCCAGCAAGGAAATGTTTTGCAAATGCTGTGTCCTCACAGAAGTAGGTTCTGTTCACTTATTGAATAGTCCTCACAGAAGGAAGTTCTCTTCATTTATTGCTATCCCATCCTTCAGATAAGAAAGTGCATGTTCTAGTTTAATTGCAGAGCAGCATAGCTGGGAATAGACCCAGGCAGTGACATCTGCAGCAGAATTCTCAGATAGCCTGAAAATTCATAGCCCTGTAAGTGGTTCCCTGCCTGGTAACTGGATGCCAGACCACTTTTGACTGAAGAAAATTTCGCGTGCTTAATAATATCTCATTATCTCCTTTGCTCTATTGTATGTGTTTCCTTAGCAATCCAGGTGACTAAGGAGCTTTTACCACCCTCTACAGGAGGTTTCAGTTCCTTGATTTACTTTCAGTTTATGGAAAAAAGGGAATTTGTGCCTTTTAATTTATTTTTTTTAGTGTGGGGACCTCTCAGCTGAGAGCCACATAAACATTTTGTCACCATCTCAAAACTGGAGCTGCAGCAGGTGCAACAACTCTTGCCAGGCTCACAAGGTAAGCAGCCTACATCTGGCCTTTTCTGGACCACAGTTTTGATTTTTATCTTTGTGGCTTACTCAAGAATTTTCTAACAGACCCTCCTCCTTGCCTCCTTCTTTTGTACTATGGGGCTTATGAAAGGAAAATCCATTGTCATCACTGGCTGCATCCAGTCAGGCTCCCTGACAAGCTGTAAGCCCATGGTCCAAAGACGCACAGTTATGCAGTCCCTGAAAAGAATTCCAGGTGCTCCCTTTAGCTTTGGGTGTCTTCTCAGTTCTCCACCTGCTCCAAAGCTATTGCTGTATCTGAGAGGCACAGTGGGGACTTAGATGTATGGGTAGTCTGGTTATTTGTTGTCTCTTTGGATTTATGACAAGCTTTGAACAGTTATTGCAAATAACTCACCGCTGTTTTCTCCCCCAAAAGAAGCTGTTAGAATTTTTTAGCAGGCAACAGTCTGCATCAGAGCACGCCGGCACATCTGTGCTGACAGACAACAACCACCAAAAAATAGTCAAGGAAAAAATACCTGAACACTTCATTTCCCTCTGCAAATCTCCTTGCAGCCCTCTGCAGGCAGATCCTGCTCCTCCTCCAAGCCACTGCTCGACTCCCTGATGAGAAATCACATTTTGTTTGAGGAGCAGACTTTTCTCCTCAAGGTGTGCCAAAGTCACTTACACTTCAGTAGCTGGTGACAGCGCTGTGCCCACCGGCTCCTGAGGATTGCAGCTGTTTGTACTCTTGGCTGCTCAAACTCGGATGTGCCTACGGGACCTCGAGGTAAAAGGTTCATCTGCGTATCCGCGGCTGTGTTGTACAATATGTTGTCTAATTTCAACACCGTGGTACGCTGACTTCCCTAGGAGGTTTCCTTAATGCAGTCTTGCTGCTCGATGTGCTCCAGAGGCTGCGATGAGCCGAGCTGGCTCTGAACAAAACCCCTTGAAAACAAGCACTGGGAGGAACAAGTAAATACAGACGGTGCTGTACATGACAGGGTGGGTCAGGCAGCCTCTTCTCTTTCAGTGGCATCAGCAGCCTGTCGTGGGGATGGAAGTAACAATATATTTATTGACACAAAGAGGCATTTCAATGAAGCTTGAAACAGTAAATGAGACTTTAGGGAAAAAAAATGAATTTGGTGGTGTCGAGGTACATCTGATTATTTACTATGCAGAGGACAAGAGTTTATCTTGTGAGATTATGTGTACAATTAATCTGGAGCATGCCCTTAGTAAAGATTCAAAGTTTCAGCATGATATGTGTCACTTACCAAAGATCTGTTGCTGCACGAAATCTCTTAACTGCAGAGAGCATCCTCCACAGGCATCCCTGCTGAAGGGGAGATCCTGGGGTGCAGGAGAGCTCTAAGGGCTCTTGAGCTGCCTACTATTTATGGGGGTAAGATGATTGACTTATAGTGATGTTTTCCTAGTGCTCTTATCCTGTGTGTGGTTCAGGCTAGCCCATGGCTATGATACTGTGATGTATTTCCCCTCAGCAGGGTTGGATCCTTAAACCCAGGTGCAACCATCACACCCCCAGATGCATCGTTATCACCAGAGATAAGGGTCGTGTGGCTGAGGGGTAAAAATGCACCTCACACAGCCCCTCACTAACATCAGCCTGGTCCATCCAGCTGTGAAGTGGGTGGAGGCAACACCATCCAGTTGCCCTCAGTGGGGACAGCATCCAACACCTCCTGAGCAGCAGTTGAAGGGGGCAGCTCGTCCAGGTGTGACTCAGGAAGAAAAGAGGTTGTTTTCTTTTGGAAGAGGCCAGCAAATGTCATAATGGCATCATCTTAAACGTTTTAATCTGATGGGCATAAAAAAAGAAAGGAAAAAAGGTAGCTATTCCATAATGCCAGTGCTGGTTACAGACACGTTTTGAATCAGTGTGTGACTGCAGGATATTGCCTCTATAATATATTGCATCTATACATCAACAAAGCAGTGCAACTCTGGTACTGCACTCTGCCATAAATCATCCCCCCATCACCAGCTGTAGAATTTATTGATTAGCAGGATGGATATCTGGGAGGAGAAATAATTCTCGGGATGTTTTTGCCTAGTGTTTAAGGAATATGCAGAAAACAAACTTATAATTTCCTTCTAAAGGAGCATGTGCTGCATGCCTGGGAAAGAGGAGCAGTCTCAGATCTTTCTTCCCCCAGTCTCAGGTGTGGCATCTTCTCTGCAGAGGAGCATTGCCCATCCCCATGGCAAGGGGAAGAGGAACACAACTTGGCTTTCCATGGAGGACCCTCTCAATAAAGCTGCCCAGAGGTTTTGGGTTTCCAAAACCCAGGTGGCAGAACCAGGGCTCCCCTTGGAACTAGAGTTGCTCTGAGACACCTGAAAGCAGCTCCCCCAGCAGAGTTTTCCTTCCCATACCCCACCTTTTCTCTTTCTCATCCTCAAACCCCCAGCCTGGTCTGTGGCTTGGTCTTCGCCATCTCTCGTCCTCAAACCCCCTGCCTGTTCATTACCCAGCCTGTGAAGCAACAGGTCAGCCAAACCTGATCTTTGTTGACAACACCCCTCAGGGGACAGCAAGGGCTTTTAAAAAGACTCTTCTATTTGCTTAATCTTCACGTATACTTCCAAGGTAATGGATGCAGCATTGTCATGTGCTGGTGACACCAAAGGTATTTTTAGTTTGTGAGTTATGACCATTTTCCAGTTCCCTCCAGACAGGCATGGGCAACATAAACCACACTTTTCCTTCAGTTCATGCCTGATTAACTTCTTGGAGAATGGGGCCACGAATTTTTATCAACTCTGCAAACATAAAAGCAAACAGTGCATATTCTTTTTATTCTTTTCCACGCAGTTTGATGAATGAAGTTGTCCCTGTGCTCCCAAAAGAGGAATCTTCACCAGCTCAGATGTTTGCTCTGTGTGCCAAGGCAGTGTTAGATGCTGCTGCCCTGGTCAGCTCCTCCCATTATGGAGACAACAGAATAAGGGCTGGTATCTGGTCTCTGTTCTAGGTCCATTTTTCCTTTCTGATTGCTTGCCAGAGGAGAAGAGAACATGATGACTTTTGTAACTACTCCAAACTACCTGGATTCCTTGTTGCCTTCAGAACAAAGACCCTTGGAAAAGTAAACTTCCAGCTAAACTGCTGCTGCTGAAGGGCTCACAGGTTGCTGGTGTAGCCAAGTCCAGTCTTGCTCATTTTTTTCTATCTCCCTGTCTTGAGCTACACCAGCAGCTTCCCACTGACACATCAGATAGAAAATACACTACCTCAGCAATTACAGACTGCACAGAGTGTGAGGACAGGAGGAATGTGCAGGAGATGTTTCTGTTGCTTTCATTTCACTTTGTTTTGGAGTTCCATGGGTTAAAAATAAACTCGGCCATCGCCTGCTCTGAAAAACTGAAAGAAGCTTTAGTGCAGTCAAGGCCAGTGCTACCTTCCTGTGAGGCTTAACTTCTTCTTCAATCTATACCCTGTAGTGTGACCAGAATACATAAAAAAGACCTGTGTTTTTCTGACTCAAAAAACATCTACATTTTATTTTCATTAAAGCTGCAGATATAGGTATTTTCTTTCCAGCAACCTAATTTGACTGGGATTTATATTTCACCTTTGCTATTCAGCACAGAAGGTATTGCCACAGTCTGAGAGCTAAAAATGGTCCAGCTGGTCAAGGGAGGTTCTCCTCCTCCTCTGCTCTGCCCTGGTGAGGCCACAGCTGGAGTACTGTGTCCAATACTGGGCTCCCCAGTTCCCAAGGGATAGGGAAATCCTGGAGAGAGTCCAAGGGAGGCCACGAGGATGCTGAAGGGACTGGAAGATCTCTGTGAGGAAAGGCTGAGAGCCCTGGGGCTGTTCAGCCTGGAGAGGAGAAGCCTGAGAGGGGAGCTGAGCAATGGTTCCAAATCTCTGCAGGGTGGGGGGCAAGGAGAAGAGGCCAGGCTCTGGTCAGTGGTGCCCTGGGATAGGACAAGGAATAATGGGTATAAACTAGAAGAGAGGAAGTTCCACCTCAACAGGAGTAAAAACTTTGCTGTTGGGGTGACAGAGCCTGGCCCAGGCTGCCCAGAGAGCTGGGGGAGTCTCCTGCTCTGGAGACTTTCCAGCCCCCCTGGCTCTGTTCCTGTGTGGGCTGCCCTGGGTGACCCTGCTCTGGCAGGGGGCTTGGACTCGATGCTCTCCAGAGCTCCCTTCCAACCCCACCATTCAATCATTCCATAGCTGCCCCAGACCACCTTTATTTTCACTGGAATGTAGTTTTTATTTTTGTGGCCTTTAAGGTATGAGTTATGTCCCTGCACATGTGTGTGCAGACATTGTGTCAGGGAAGAAAAAAACCCAAACCTACTCAGATATGAGAGTTTAACTCAAAGGTGTTGGCTGATTAACAACATGTTTGTGATGCTCCATGAGTGCTGGTCACACTCATACTCCTTCCTGGCCATTTTATCCCAGCTGGACTTAGTGTGTAGACCATGGTATGATGGGAGGGGGTGGTGTGCAGGCTTCATTTCCATGACTGCTCCAGGGAACTGCAGGAACTGAGGAGTCAGGACTGGTTTCTACAGTTCCTCCATTGAGGCAGCAGCTTCTGGCAAGGAGCAGGGGACAAGAGAGGTGGCAGCTTCACCCATGAACCCCTGGAGCGTGGCCATAGACACAATAGCTTTTTGAGGGGTGTTTAAATCCTGGCTTCTGAGTAGAATGTTTCTCCAAGAGAGAGCTTGAGGTGCACTGAGAATTCACTGGAGTTAACTTTCCTTTTATTTCAGCAGTGTTTTGCTGTGACCTCCAGGGAACGAGATAAGTAGAGCAATTGAAAGACTGAACAACATTATGGGTAATGCTGCAAATTATAGTTTATAGCAAACTAGGCTCTGATTAGCAAGTGCCTAATCTCTAGCACAGGAGAAAATCCAGTAAAAAAACAATCCATATGCTCAAGTATCCTGCTGAATTTGAGTCTGGTTGGTTATTTTTTTGACCCTTGATTGACATATATCCTGAAATTTGCTGATCACACTCACTGCAGGCTCAGGAGTTAATAATGGGAAAGAGAGCCCGTGGAGGTGTTTCTCTCTCCCTCTGATGGCAATGGAAAGAGTCCAGGTACCACTTCAGATACTCTGAGTTTAAGCAGCTTAAACAAGACTATGAAGACTGGGAACCACAGTCACCCAGACTGAGCTCCATTTCTAAATCACATGCACTCTGTCCTCCCCTCCTCTGAAATCAGCAGAAAATTTATCCTGATTTCATCTGAGCTAGTGGAAAATGACTCAAAAACAAAAAAATCTGAACCCCTGGCCTTTCCTTGTTGCATTTGGTGTTAGGGTCCTAGAAGTCCTAGATGTCTTTGATACGTCAAAATATGGCAGCAAGGGACACATTTAAATCCCACACTGCTGGCTTGGGCACCATTGGCTGTGCTGGAAACAGGCACATATTGACACCCACAAGCAGACACCTGAACCTTGATGCCTGTACAGTGGAAGAGAAGTAAATCCCAGTTTATATGCATAATAATATGTCCTATCATCAAAACCTGAACTCACCTTGATTTCACTGCTGCCTTTAGCCTTCCAGTGTTTCGTTTCTGCGCTTGCTACTTAACTGATGCCACCCGTACCTCTCCAGGAGGATGTGAGTCAGGTTCCTCCTCCCAAGGACACGACCCCTGCCAGGCTAATTTGTCAGGGAGGGGCTGGTGGATCCAATCAAGCAAATCCAACCTGGTGATTTGTAAACTCAGAGGGCTGGCTGGGATGGATTTATAGACCTCAAAGTTCAGGCCAGCACAGACTAGAGAGAAGATCATTGGGAAGCATTATACGTATGATGTCTCCAGGCAAGGATGTTGCACTGAGTCTAGGTACTCACAGAAACTCCCCACACACACCCCCCAGCCCCCACCACAAGCCAGTTTCAGAATATAGACTGTTTCAGATGTTAAAAAATGTGGTTTCCTTCTTGTCACTGTGATAACATTAGCTTTGGGTTGGTTCCTGCTGCTGCACGACAGCTGGTGCAGGGATCAGTTGGAATGCACAGAACATAAGTTTGTCATATAAGTTGAAGTTAAGCAATCACTCATCTTGGTATAAAACCTACCCCGGTCATCTCCTGTGTGCTATCTGGCCACTGGAATGCTAAAGCAGCTACAGCAGCACCTTAGCTAATTGCATCCATCAATTAAAATGGATTCCACGCAAAAAGGCATCAATTAAAACTATGAAACTACAAGAAAGCAGTCACACTTAATGCATCATTTATCACAACAACCTGGTGTTCTTTTCTTCTATAATTTTTAGAAAGCCCGTTGCTATAACAACAGGATGCAGCCTTTACACAGTGTGGGCCACATCCTGCCCTTGGTGACACAGATGCAAATTCAGAGTAACTTTGCTGAAAAGCCTGGAAAACAGTGATGCAAATGCAGCCCAACAGAGGCAGGATGGGACCCTTTGTGTCATCGTTTTCTTCCCCTTCACCCTGTCAGGAAGACAAGATGTTTTTCTCTTTTACTCTAAGTAAGCTCATAATGTAGTGGAATAATCAGACATAATGACAGGTTAAACCACAAAGGAGTGTTACATCCCAGATACCATATTAGCTTAAATTTTAAATTTGTTTATTAATGGTTATTTAAAATGCCCAAGGAAAAAAACAAGCTTGGGATAGGGATGCATTTTCTCTATTCAGAGGCTGCTTCTAAATCATATAACACAATTAATATCTTGCATAGTAAGAAGACATACTGAAGCTTCAATCCAGGCTTGTTTGACCAAACTAAAGATAGGCTCTCACTAAAAGTAATGCATGGGAGGGTCCTGGGTCTCATTACCTACAGCCAAGGCCCCGTGCAGACAAATTCTGTCTCTCTGCATGAAACTTATTTCAAAGGCATCATCATAAAATGTTCTCAGACTTGCTACTCTTCCAAAGGAAATCAGCAGGGATTCACTGCCACATCAAGGTCTGTGTGTGGATCACTACCCCCAAAGAGAGCAGAGTCCAGCAGGAAAGTCTGAGCTGAATTCTGTCTGAATTGTTCTGTTGTTTTCCAGACCACCAACCAAATAACATCTTAATTAATGACAATAGAAATCAGAAAGCCAGTTGAATGAGTGCTTTGGAATTGGTAAAGCTAAATTTTGTAGAGTGATATTCCAATGGTAATTTCAACCTCCATTCCCAGAGGCCACCAGGCAAATTCAGTAGTTAGGCTGGCGAGAGGGATGTGCAGAATTTAAAAGGCAAGGAATTCTTTACATGCAGCCAGCACATCTAAGCCACCATGCAAAATTCTATATAGTGAGATATATTTCCCCTATCAAATTCAAAAAGTACAGAGTCCAGTACTCCCCAGTTCCAGAGGGACAGGGAAATACTGGAGAGAGTCCAAGGGAGGCTCCGAGGATGCTGAAGGGACTGGAACATCTCTGTGAGGAAAGGCTGAGAGCCCTGGGGCTGTTCAGCCTGGAGAGGAGAAGCCTGAGAGGGGAGCTGAGCAATGGTTCCAAATCTCTGCAGGGTGGGGGGCAAGGAGAAGGGGCCAGGCTCTTGTCAGTGCTGCCCTGGGACAGGACAAGGGGCAATGGGCACAATTTAGAACATAGGAAGTTCAACCCGTTTGCTGGGTAATTTTACCACACTCAAAAAGGATGTGCAAAGAGTGAAAGTAAATAGCAGTGAGTGAAAAGATGACGATTCAAGACAGTTGCTGCAGAACCATCTGCTGGTTCTGCAGATTGACAACAGAAACATTACCTGTAAAGAAAGAAGCCACAGAACCCATTGAAGAAGTGGAGAAGATGTCTAATAGAGGAAATGTAAAGACTAAATCCATCTAAAAACCCAATATCAGGTTGCAAAACCCAGGTTAGAGGTTTTGACATCTGAATTTCTCTACACACTCACTGGGGGCAGGGGGAGGGGAATCACCTCTGCAAGGCAACACAAACCTCACAGACTTCAAACCATCACCTGCAGGTACCTCCTCCTTTCCTTCCATTTAAAGAAGAGGTTAGGAACCTCTCCACATAGACATCTCAGTTCCAGCAGGACACGCTAGAGCCAGGAACAGAGTCAATCCTGCCTCACCGACCAGAAGCACTCGTTTTATTACACGTTAAGTACTTCCAGAAGAAGAAAATAGGGAATGCAACAGAGTTCTCCAAATGGAGCAGAAAGACATCGAGTAGACTGTGTGGCGTGAGGGTGATTCACTGCTTCAACAAACCACCAAAGGCTTTTTAGTCCAAAAGCCTCGGGGCACTGATCCTCTAAGCTGGGTGAGTAGAACACTTAGTGCAGCGGCACCATTCTTCGGTGGTCATTAGGCACTGCTGTAATAAATGTGATGAAGGGAATCTTTCTTTTGTAATGCTTTTAAAACCAGACCAGATGCCAAATATGAGTCATTACATTCTGTACAGCAGCAGTGAGTAAAATGATTTGACCTATGGATTAGAGGAAATCATTAGTTTGGAAAAAGAAGAAAGAAAGACAGAAAACTTGTCCAGAAGGATTTCAAGAGATATTCTATTTGGCCTCCCCAAGTCAGGATCTGCTGCTGGTTTTGGTGTTCCTGAGAAATGTTTATCTAACACCCACCCTTAAAGACTGCTAGTAATAATTTCACAGTCTCTGGAGACAAACTGTTCCCCAATTTAACTTGAAGTTCCCCAATTTAACTTGAAATTCCCCAATTTAACTTGAAATTCCCCTGCAGCAATTTAAAATGGTTCCACCCAACCCTAAGAACTACACATTTTGCCCTCTTTTTATTCCCATTCTTGTGAACCCTTCTCTCTATTGCAGGGAACACAAATCTGAATAAGCCAGTAATATCCTAATTTATACCCTTCACAGCCCTCCTGAATCAGATGCTTCCAACAGTGCAAAACTCAGCATGTAATTAAACCTGTAAGATTCTGTCTTAATGCTGAAATAAAGGTATCATTTCATACAGACCTGTACTTTATGCCCATCTTGATAGCTGTTATGTAATTCTGCTACAACTTATCCACTACATTTTATACCATCCGATGATTTATTGCCTTCTATCTCTGAAATCTAAGCCTCCAGTAATTTTTCAATTAATTTCTCTTCCATACTTACTTGGGGGTTTTTTGGATTTGTGGTTTCAGTTGGTTTTGGTTGGTTGGTTGGTTTCAACTTGGTTGGCTGGGTTTTGTTGGTTTTTTGTTTGTTTATTTTTTGTTCTCTGTGTGTGTGTATTTTTTGGTTTGGTTTGGGCTTTTTTTAACACAAAATGACTTTCAGCTGAACTTCTTTATGTGGCCATCTGCATAATTACTATGACTTTTACTGAACCAGCAGCTTGCAGGTTATTAACTGGAATCTGCTCCTCCTGGAATCATTGGGAGTTCTGCCACTGACTTCAATGGATGCAGGACTAGACCCTCTGAAGAGCCTTATTATTGGATATCTCCAAACTCTGGTGAGAATTCATATTTGTATATTGACAACAGCTTCTTTCTTGCTTTTTTTCCCCCCCATAATTTAGAATCTCTTAATTGGCTTAACCAGCCACACTGGTTTGTGTGATGATTCTGTGTCTCTGAATGCAATTTTCTATGATTAAGTAGGAAACATTTCCTTCCTCAACTGACACAGAACAAGAACAGCAAGCAGCTTTTGACCAAAAGGACAAATTCCAATCTGCATGCTGCAAAAGCATCTTTTCACACACCAGGAATCTCTGGGTGAAGTAGTTGAGGGACTGGATGGAAGGAAGTGTGAGGAAGAGGTAATTCATTCTGGGAACTGGGAGTTCAGGAAGAATTAACCCCGTCAAGTTCTTTTCCATGTTTGTGGCTCCAGTGGAAAGAAAAAGGATTCAAAAGGCTGCACCTATGCTCCCTGCTCTGGGCAGGTGCCAGCTTTACAGGTGTGTGCTCTTGAGGCATCTGTGATTCAGTGTAATGCTGTTGGTTTACACCAGCCAGGGATGAACAGAAGACATTTCCTACCTGGGCTGAAGTTCAGGTCATAGAATCAGAGAATCCTAGAATGGTTTAGGCTGGAAGGGACCTCCAGAGGTCACCTGGTCCAACCTCCCTACACAAGCAGGGACATCTCTACCTAGGTCCTTCATAGGTAGCAGGTGAGAAGCTCCCTTGGCTCAGCTCCCACCTTGCCTTGAGCTGCTCTGGCTCATCTCCTCATTGAATTAATGAGGTCCTCTGTCCTAAAAGCCAAGCCAGCTTTCATTGCTCTCATCAGAACAGAGGAGCAGGCAGGAGAGTGCCCTCACCGTGGCTCACTGCAGCTTCCTGAGGAGGGGAGATGCCATGGCCCTCTGGAAGAGACGGGAACCAGGCTGGTTCCACAGAAGCAAGCTGCAGATGTCCAGATGAGACTCAGTAGCAGGTATTAATGTTCTGTTTGTTTTTCGGAATTCAAAGAAATCTCTTTTCTTTGGACTGGGCTCCTGAGCTCAGGTGGTGACTAGCACTGAACTACTTTAACAAGGGCAATTATATTTGTTGGCTAAAGGTTCTAGGGTGCCTAGTAAACTTTTTTTTTAACATTACTTTATTTGCAACTCAATTTGCACCCGGGAAAACCATGCTGCAGAGAAATTCCAGATCCCATTTATATTGTTTTCAACCAGCAACATTCTGGCCAAATAGTTTCTAAATCAACCATATGCTATCTCACTTTTTATCCATAGTTTACTCCAAATAGATTGGGGAATACTTACCCCAGCAAATTTCCCAGGCAGTGATCTGGCAAGTGATTCAAAACTGTCCATGGTCATCATTTATTCAGCTACAAACAGGGGAGCAATTTAACAATTGCTCAGATTTGGGAATTCTTCAGAACAGCTTGCTTAGGGTTTTTTTCTCTTTTACTTTGTTCTTATTTGAAGTAGCTTCATTCTGGTGTTCACGACACAGGAAAATAATCAACCCACCAGTCTTGCAACACATAAAAGCCTGGAATTCTACATCCCCCTGCTGGAAAGATATTTTGAGTATGCATAAGGCATTACACCACCGCCTGATCCCTGCTAACCTGGCTGTCTGGGAAGCAGAACGGAATGATACGTATTGAATTCCTCCACTCTCTCAGCTCAGTTACTGGGGAATCCACCTATGGGAATCCCTTCCATTTATGCTTACAAAATACACTTGTCACGCAGCAGAGCACAGGATTGCTGTGGATTCTGTTCGGTAGAATCTGACAAATTAATGCCTTAGCAGGGTAAAAAAAAAAAATCAATCCAAATTAGGCTGATAAAATTGCCTTCCAAGTCTTTGTGATGGAAGAAAAAAACCTGTTAAGTGAATCCAGTATACTTAATTAAACTTAATTTTACAGAGAAGTGTTTTAAATGGCTGGCTGTTAAAAGACTAAGAAGCTGGCTGGTTGGGGGGTTTTGTGTTGTTTTGGTTTTCCCCAAAGATCCTGCTGCTGTAAGGCATTGTGTTATCGGCTGTGTTAAGCAAGTTGTGACATCCATCAAGCTGAATGTGTTTACGTGAGTACCTGGTGCCATGGTTTGAAGTGGTTTATTGCCAGTGTAAAATCCTGATCAAACTTACCTACAGTAAATCTTTGCGCAGTGATTGTATTTCTTTGTTCCTTACTGAAACCCAAGCTGCTGCCTGGAAGCACGCAAGCATTTAATTTTCTCACATAATTCCCTCAATTTCAGGCCATGGTAAGTAACATTTTTAGTATATGTCAGCTGTCAGTTCCCGTTAGAGCATCTAGCTATTATGTGATTTAGAAGTAGCTGCCTGGCGATTAATGCTGTGTGTTGTGAATTCCTCACTCCGAAAGTGGCAGAAGAAATTGAATGGTAAGGATCTTGTATGAATTAACTCAACCTGCAAAATGGCACTTCTGAAAGCTTCACCATCGTGCTGGCTTTTGCTGGAGAGGAGAACGGAGCTCACTTTCTTGGAGGAGAAGAGGTAAATCTCTGACCAAGTGAAGAGAGACCTCTACAGGTGTTTGTTTTTTTCAGCCTAAAGATCTTTTGGAATTTGCTCCCTGAAACTCTTAAAATGTGCCCAGTGTTCAGCTGCCAAGTCAGAGGAGAAGCCCCTGGCCATGCTCCCAAGGGGATCTGTGCTGCCCTCCTCTCTGACCCCTACAGTGTAATCCTCCCTGGGCGGCTGCAGCGCTGCCCTGGGGACACAGCCACATCATGCGTGGGAACACGTAAGCAAGCAGCCCCCAGACCAGCAGCCAGAGATGTGGAAAGCCATGTTCTCCAAACATGTACAGAGCTGTGCCTTCCTGGGTCAGGGTGTGCTTGGCTCTGCGACAGAGCTAATTAAAGGCTAGAGAAGATTTTAAATATCCAGCTTGATGATGCTTCTATGGGAGGCAGACTGGGACTGGAGCTCCTTGTTATTAGAACTGCTTTGCAGTACCCACAAAGGTCTCTCAGACAGGAAAAATAGAAGGAAAAACCCATTCTTATAGTTCAGCAGCAAGTCATTCCTGCTTCTTTGGAGGAGATCAACCCCTTTCCATAGGGAGCGGCCCTACTGACGATCCCCCTTGCTGCTTGGACAGCACAGGAGGGTGTAACCTGGATGGATGCAGCTTTTTTGGTATGTTTTGTAAAGCACGCTGTCTTCCTCCATAGCTGATGTTTATTGACAGAACTAAAGGCAGCCTAATGGAAAGAATAAGCACCATTCCTTATTTAATATCTTTATTCTTGTTCATTATCTTTATCAGTGATCTGGACTACGTGATCGAGGGCACCCTCAGGGAGTTTGTAGATTACAAATTGAGTGGGGGTGTCGATCTGCT